>CM054140.1:74691729-74734229 GCA_028751875.1 Rapana venosa
CTGTAAAGAAAATACGTTTGGATAAATACAAAATTATATATTGACAAAATACAACATGTCACGTAACAGTTGGTTCTCCATTATAAGTTCACCAGCAAATACTAAAATAAAACAACAGACAAAACGCATGCGCCATCACGTGCATGCGCGCAAAGTACGTGCGCGTGTGTGCAAACATATGTGTGTGTGTTGTGTATGTGTGTGTGTGCGTGTGCGCGTGTGTGTGTTTTCATATGAACGCCGCTATCTGCCAGCGTACGCCCATGTTTTCTGTTTTTCCCCATGCATTCAACCGTGCTTGCGTACGTGTACGCTTTTTCTTCGGGAAGTGCAGGAGGAGGATGAGGAGACTGCGCTTTCACTGATGCACTTCGTTCGTACACTGTAGTATACCGTAACCTAGCCCTGCAAAAATATTTATAAAGCTTTTGTATGCCATGAAAGAACTTCCATCCCTTGCCTTCCAGACAGAAGTCACGTTGGGACATTGGGAAGGATGCTTGGGGGAGGAGATGGAGATGGTTGGGGGGGGGGGGGGGGGTTGAGGTGGAGGGGGGGATGTAAGGCAGCTAGGGGAGGGGGGTTGTTTTATTTTAGTTTTGTTGTTGTTGTTTTTTGTTGGGGGATGGGGGGGGGGGGGGGTTTAGTTCTGTGGGGCTTGGAATGGAAAAGGAACATTGCACAAATCAGCGGTCTCGGTTCAAGAGCCGTGTCAGAAATAACAAATACAGCCTTGTGGTTTCAGGGTAAAAGAAGCGATTACCACAGTGGCCTGCCTGGTGTTTCGCTTAAAGCGCTCTCTCTCTCTCTCTCTCTCTCTCTCTCTCTCTCTCTCTCTCTCTGAGTGTGTGTGTGTGTGTGTGTGTGTGTGTGTGTGTGTGTGTGTGTGTGTGTGTGTGTGTGTGGTGTGTGTGTGTGTGTGTGTGTGTGTGAGTGATTCTGCTTAAAATATACTATGCTAAATTCCAAGTGCAATATCTTGTGTGCCTTCACACACGCACAATTCACAATCCTGAATTCAAGTGTAATATATTGTGCGCTTTCTCGCGCGCATATGCCCGCACGTGTGCGTTTGTCTGTGTGTGTGCGCGTGCGTCCATGCATAGATGCACATTTGTGTGTGTGTGTGTGTGTGTGTGTGTGTGTGTGTGTGTGTGTGTGTGTGTGTGTAAATATGCGAGCATTTTACAACGATAGATAAGACGTTGTGCATTCCACAGCTGAGAATTGAAATTGTAACCACCACATCTCACACACACACACACACACACACACACACACACACACCACACACACACACACACACACACACACACACACACACACACACACACGAGAAGAGAGAAAGAGCAGAGAAACACAGACAGACAGGCAGACAGACAAGACAGGCAAGCAGGCAGACAGACAGAGTGCTCATTATAAACTTATCTTTGCGCTGTCCGGGACTTTGTGGAAGTGTACAGAGAGCTTAAGGTTTCTCCACTGCCGCAACAGTCACTTCAGTTTCCTGAATCTTCGGCTGGCAGCAGTCGTTCCTTTCAGCGGCTCCTTTCAAGTGGGATGATTTTCTTACAAAGGCAAACCAAGTGCCAGTTGACGTGACCGATGTAAAGTCGAAAGGAATGGCCAGTGCATATGTGCAGTACTCAAAACACAGGACCTCTAACTGATCAAGCGGGGAACGGAGTAGTGTACTGTATAGGCCTACCACGTTCCGTCATGCAGATTTCTCCGTACGAAATTCGGGCTGCTCTCCCTGGAGAGAGCGAGTCGCCACAAGATTAGTGCCACCCATTATGGTTTTTTTTATGTTCCTTGTCTGCATGTGATTTTTCTTTCTCTATGACCGTATTTCTTTTTCTACAAAATGTTACCATGGACAACTCTCTTGTTGCCAAAAAAATAAGGAAAAAAACCTCTCTTGTTGCCATGCGTTCTTTTACATGCCCTCAATAAGAGTTGCGCACAGGACCTCAATTGATGGTCTCATCGTTACGTCTCTCATTCTTTCACGTCAGAACTATTGCAATTCTCTTTTGGCTGGTCTGCCAACATCATCTATCCACTCCCTTCAACGTATACAAAACTCTGCAGCTCGACTAGTCCTCAGAAAGAAAAAATCTGAGCACATTATCCCTCTACTTGCGATCTCTCCACTGGCTGCCTGTGCCACAGAGAGTAAACTATAAGATTAGTAACCTCTGTTACAAATGTCTCCACAAAACAGCACCCTCCTATCTCTGTAAATATTTCACTTGTACAATCCTTCTCGTTCCCTCCGATCTGCTGCAGATACCTTGTCCTTACGAATACCTAGATTCAACCAATCCACCGTCGGCCGTCGCTCTTTCTCTATTTCTGGTCCATCGATCTGGAATGACCTCCCTCTCTCTCTCTTAGCCAAAAGCCTTATGACACTTTTAAGTCCAGTCTCAAGACATATTTATTTCAAACCTAAGATTTTCCTCTACTGCTTCATCTCATAGCTTTTCCCTGCCTTCAACAGCCGAGATTCTATCACCCTGCCAGGGTGTGTGACCTCTGTGAGTGTGTGTGTGCGTGCGTGTGTGTGTGTATGTGTGTGTATGTGTGTGTGTGTGTAGTGTGTGTGTGTGTGTATGTGTGTATGTGTGTGTGCATGCGTGCGTGCGTGCGTGCGTGCGTGCGTGCGTGCACATTTGGACTTGTTGGAACTAGTAATTGTTACTGGTTGCATGACTGTGTAAGAATGAGTTGAGTGCAAGCGTTTTGATTTGTCTCTGCAAGATATAGCGCTATATAAATTCCATTTATTTATATTATTATTCGTCCGAAAGACTACCACACAGACCACCCCTAAAGGTTTAGATGGGGGGAAGGGAGAAGTTCGGGCTCAAATGGGGATCAAATTCGCACTTCTCGCTTTCTAGGCAGATGCGTTACCCCTAGACCACAGATCTACTGGTCTCTGATTTTGAGATTACGCGCCTGTGCCGAAAACGAGATGTTCTGGTTTAGATCTTCTTCACAGCCTGACTACTGGCTCCTCCTCCAATGCAGAAGGTCATGAGCGGCGGTCGGAGTACTAGTCTTTTTGATGAGACAATAAACTGTGTTCTCGTGTGCAACATGCATTTAGCGCACCCTCAAACACGCTGGGGGAAACAGTTATCCCAGACAATATTTTCTGTTAAAGATAGATTTTATTGCTAAATAATACACACTCAGGAAAACAAAATATATGTACCGCGGGGCTATAGCGACGCGTTTTCCACAGGGAGCTAGAGCAGCCAAAATAGCTCAGGGACAGAAATCTGTCTTGACAAAAATGTCATACTATACTACACGTTCTAGCCCACAACTGTCAGAGCATTTTTGCGCTTGGCTCTGCAATGAGAGTGCCAGAGCTCTGAAAACAAAACAGGGGCAGAACTTTTTAAAAAAACAACAACCATGAAGCAAATGACGGCAGATGGGCCGCTGTCGCACTTCATCACACTTTTGGTGAAACGTTGGGTCTACGTTGTATCGTACAGCTAGAGGCGGGTACAGTTTTATCATTTTCAAAACTGAAAAACGATACACTTGTCGGCCATTTTAACATAATTATATGACATGGGTTAGTTATCATTATGTGATGGCTGGGGAATGGGAGGGGGGGGGGGGTAGCTTTGTGGTTAGAGCATTGTACTCGTGATCTGACGGTCCGGATTCGAACCACCACCAAGGCATCCGTTCGAGGGATTTTTCCCTGAAGTTAACATCAGTACCGATTCCACTCACCCGAAAGTCCTCCGGATGAGACTATAAAACGGAGATTTTGTGCGCAAAAGCAAGCACAACATCTCGCGCATGCGTTAAAACCCGATCCACCTTTCGGGAGAGTAGGCCATTGTATGCTAGTAAAAAAGGGGTGACTTTTTTTTTAAACGCAAGCACGCTGGTGTCATGTTCAGACATTAGCCCCGAACCAGGAATGCGGCTACCCTCCCCTACCCTCCTCCCTCCCCTCCTCCTTACCCCTTGCCCCCTCCCCCTACTCTCAGCTTTTTTTTTAAATAGAGACGCTTGTACATGTGCAGCTAGCTGTATATATACTCACTGCTGTGTGACAATTTGCAAGTATGTGGGTACACATGTATGTGCATTTCATTAATGCATTAAATACAAATACATAGATAAATACCTTCAAGTACTGAATGCATTAAACATTTAGCACATGTAAAAGAACCTAAGGCAACAAGACAGCTCCTACTAGCAAAATTATGTAGAAAGAAAGTTGCTCTTTTTTTTAAAGAAACAAGTAAAGGCGCAGACAGGAATAAATCAAGGGGAAAAAGATGACTGCTCTTGTATTTCTCATTCTGAAATAATCTGCACACAGTTTAAAACCTGTACAACTATTCGAAAGAGTAGGCCATTGTGTGCTAGTGGGAACAGATGACAAAATTGGCAAAACCGCAGACACACGGGGATTGGATGTAAAAAAAAAAGTACATGAAAGCTTTTTTCCATTATCCTCGAAATAAAAGAATAAAAGCAGAACATAAATAATATAAATAAAAAGTTGGGCAAAAACGGTCGCATATGCAAAATCGCTTCATTGTAGTGGTCCTAGGAACACAAAAAATGTGCTGGCTAAAATTCGGTTGGGGTTGGGGGGGGTTTCGGTCTTCAAGTAAAGTTTTACAGCATATCTATCAATCCTTTATTGATTCTGTCCTTTTCCATCTTCTTAATCTTGGTGTCAAAAACAAATGCACTGAACAAAATTGTAACAAGTTGTGACAAAATTGTGGGCTGTGAGCAAATGAAACTGAATGATTTATATGAATGCAGTGTGAGAGACAGAGCAAGACAGATTGTAAGTGATGGTTCACATGTGCTGGCAAAATATTTCGAACTCCTCCCTTTTCAAAGTGCTACAGTGTACCCAAATTTAGAACTCTACGATATTAGAAAAAAAATGTTATAGTTATTTATACTCTCTCTCTCTCTCTCTCTCTCTCTCTCTCTCTCTCTCTCTCTCTCTCTCTCTCTCTCTCTCTCTCTCGTGTCCTCAACGCATATATCACAATTAGATTTGAAGAGTTGCCCAATATCACAATTAGATTTGAAGAGTTGCCCAATCTCGATTCATTCAGCTTGTGGGGAAAATTAATTCTAAGGCAATGTCAAGGTAAACATATTATCCACAATACAAAGACAAAACACACTGGTCATATCTAAGACCTATGTCGAAACAATTTCTTTGTTTTAATTCCTCGGCTAGAACTCCGCGGTTCACCAAAGGTGAGATTTTGCGTATGCGACAGTTTTTGTTCACCATGAAGGCAGCCACATTTCTAATTCGGGATGACATCTAAATACGACACCATTGTGCGTGCATTTTTTTCAATTCTGTTATCCGTTCCTACCGGCACGAAACGACCTACACTTCTGAAAGGAGGAACGGGTTCTAACGTGTGCGCAAGATGTTGTGCGTCGTCTATACACGTGACCTCGGTTTACATTCTCATCTGATGAACTTTCGGGGGAATGGAGTCGGTTCTGATGTTAACTCCAGGGGACAAATCCCCTCAAACGGGGGCCTTCATGGTGGCTTGAACCTGGGCCGCCAGATCTCGAACACAACGCTCTAACCACTGGGCTATTCCCCCCACCCCCTCCAACAAAGTATTTAAATATTTTATCAGTCTTAGTTCTAAAGCTGAGTAATCAGGAATTCTTTTAAAATGTTGGTGATATGAAAAGAGCGACCTAAGTGTTGCACTTGGGGGAGAATAACCCACCCATCAAATTATCAAAGAATAGCACAAACGTATGAACGAGAATATTTACAGCACAACCCTCTCACACACATCATATTGCCATCAACATGGAAGCAGAACTGTGAGAACATATGGCACTACCATAAAACGCTAAATTCTACAAGAACTTAAGAGACAAAAAGTAGATCACCGAAGAAAAGCAAAGGGCAGATTTGTGAAAATAGCTAAACAAATAAACAAACAACTTCACTGCGATGTTCATGCTATAAACACAGTTGGGGTTGGGGTGGGGGGTTGTTGTGTTTTGGGAGGTTTGTTTTGTTGCTTTTTTTGTTAATGTCTACGGCATTTCCCATTTCCTTCCCAATCCTATTTCTAACAGCTGTATCTTGTCAATCTTCAGACAGGGAGTCTATGCCTATTACATCTTCAGTTCACAGCTTCCCCTTCTGCAGCTGATATACTACTATACCCGATCCACAGGCACCCAGACACCCAGTACAACACAGGTTCCAATGCTAGCTCATGCAGTTTTAACGGCAATCATGCTGCGCTGTTTTCATGACTTGAAATGATTTGTTGTTTTTCTGCTATCATCATAAATAATTTTTCAAAGTTTGAGGATCATGGAAGTTTGGAAAGGTAAATGTTTTGTTCATATTTAAGAATAATTTATCACTTTTCTTTCTTATGTTAAACAAACATCTGAAAATTGCGACAGAGAAAACAAAAGCACTGGGGAAAAAACAGACACCAGAGGTGAAAGGAAAGAAACAGAAACATAAACAAAAGTGTTGTCCTCTTGCAGCGTACTGCTGCTGCCTTAATTGCAGAGACTGAACTGTCCATCTGACGAAAGCAACAAACAGGAAGAGTTACAGAAAATCCAGCAACTGGCATTAGCAGTTATCTCTTCAAAATATTTTTGTAAGTGAACGATATTTGTCAACCTTAACAGAGAACTACTCATAGTCTAATATCTCCTTCTGGCCTGGAAACATCGCTTTTTAGGCAGTTTCGCTGACCTGTCTGGGAATACATTTCCACAAAATGGGACGAAGGTGATTTTCTCAGAAAATGTTGATGCCAGCAGTGATGACTGACACTCTCTCTCTCTCTCTCTCTCTCTCTCTCTCTCTCTCTCTCTCTCTCTCTCTCTCTCTCCCCAGTGCGAAGATGACGTTTAGCACCGATGAAAAGATGAAACTTGGTGTAGAAAGAAAACAACACCCGACACGTTTTTTCTGAGGACCAAAGCGTGCCACTGTCTCTGCTCTGGAAGGCCATACACGTACATCAGCATCACCTATCTCACTTCCACCGCGAGTGTTAGACACAAACCATCGTCTGTCTGGGTGAATGTCATCACACTTAATCTGCCTTCTTTTCTCACTTTCCTCAAATCTATTTCTGCGCTGTAATTCGGGAGCAAACAAACAAAACAAAAAAGACACAAACTAAACGCTGCCCCCAAAAAGCGTACTTCGGGTGTTTGCCCTCAGTCCAACCTCAATCAGCTGAGAAAACTATTGTAATGGTGATAAAATCAATACATGTATGCTTTTTTCTTCTCTTCTTCTGATCGTCATTCTTCTTCATTGCCATCGTAAACCTGATTCTAGGTCCCGATTTCAAAGCTCCTTCTGTCCTACGAAACTGTAGGCTTTAGTGTGTGAATTTTTTAGGACCAGTTTTAACATAAAGATAACAGCTGTAAGCAACACGCCCACGTTTCACTAGACTCCAGGTTCTAAATGATGTTTCATGCGAATTTATCAACGATTATCAGTTATATAAAGAAAATGCGCTTGTGATATCTTCAGGTACACGCAGGCGAACGAACACACACGTACGCACGCGGATGCGCGCGCTCGCGCGCCCACACACACAAACACACACGCGCATACACGCGCCCCCCCCCCCCCCAAACACACACACATATTGCGCGCACGTTAAAATCTGTTCCGCTTTTCGGAAGAGTAGGCCATTGTGTGCCAGTGGGAACGAATGACAAAATTTACAAAACTGTATACACACGGGGACTGGATGTAAAAGAAAAGCACATGATTGCTTATTCCATTATCCTCGAAATAAAATAAATAAATAAATAAATGCGCACACTTGCATGCATGTGCGCGCGCGCGCGCGCGCCCATACACACACACGCACACACACATACACACACGCGCGCGCGCGCGCGCTGTCACCTGATGCTGCTATTACTACTGCCAGTTCTACATCTTTTACTGGCCTGCTGCTGGTGCTATTACTACTACTAGGCCCTACTAGTCTATTGCTGCTGCGATTTCTACTACTACAACAACTCCTGCTACTACTTCTACTACTCCTGCGACTTTTTCTCCTTCACCTACTACAACTACTACTACACAACTCAAAAATCTCAATATTTTCCGCCGACGTATCCCTTTTCTATTCTTCGAACACATGCATATGCATCGCAGATGAAACAACCAGCGCGAAGAGAGGACTAACAAAACAAAACCAAGACAACACGAGACGCGACAGCCAAATTTAGAGAACGTTACAACACCAGGCGTCTGTGGAGAGTCTTTATTTAACCACCAGGGGATTTAAAGATTTTTTTTTTAAAGGTATAAAACTTTCTGCTTTTATGGGAACACACGCACGCACGCACGCGCGCGCGCGCACGACGCACACACATACACACACATACACACACACACACACAACACACACAGAGTAGATCCTAAATCGGAAATACACACACACACACACACACACACACACAAAGGTAGTCCCTAAATCTGATATCTCCGCTGGAGCTTTAATATAACCGCAACATCGACCCCTTTTTGCATGGACTAGAAGGGACCAATGGGCGAGGTGGCTATCAACAGCAAAGAAAGCAGTTATGTCCTGGTTCACATGAACTGCGGTGTGCAAAAGATAAAGTAGAGATGTGTCCTGTCTTGACAGGGACATACTGTAGTGGGTTCTCTACTCAGGGACCCTGCACATGTCAACCCATGTCTTGCTCTCTGCCATGATCTGTGTGAGAATCTTATGCTCTGTGTGTGTGTGTGTGTGTGTGTGTGTGTGTGTGTGTGTGTGTGTGTGTGTGTGTGTGTTCTTTCTTTAATTTAACGTCTGTTCACTCAAGGTGATATTAGACCAGTGTGTGTGTGTGTGTGTGTGTGTGTGTGTGTGTGTGTGTGTGTGTGTGTGTGTTGTGGTGTGTTGTGACAGGTGATAAATAGATAGCGGACAGAGAGAGAAAGGAAGAGGCAGAGACAAACAGACGAGCAGAGAGAGAGAGAGAGAAAGAAAGAGACAGGGAGAGACAATCAGGAATAGTCGACAAACACATGGAGAGAGGAGAGAAAGAGCCAGACTGACTGACTGACTGACAGACAGGCAGACAGACAGACAGACAGACAGACAGACAGACAGAGAAAGAAAGAGACAGGCAGAGACAATCAGGAATAGTCGACAAACACATGGAGAGAGGAGAGAAAGAGCCAGACTGACTGACTGACTGACAGACAGACAGACAGACAGACAGACAGACAGACAGACAGAGAAAGAAAGAGACAGGGAGAGACAATCAGGAATAGTCGACAAACACATGGAGAGAGGAGAGAAAGAGCCAGCCAGCCAGACAGACAGACAGAAAGACAGACAGGGACATAAACAGACTGACATTCTGCTAGTCGAAATCTATCTATGATACAACAGCGAAACATACAGACATTGGATCTCACCTTGTTTCTGAAATCAGTGTTGTCTTCCCGTCTGGCAGTCCTGGCAATCTCGGCCAAGTATGCTTTGCATAGGTCTCCGCTAATCCACATGCCACAAAGTGGTGTTTCTTCTTCTTCTTCTTGTCCTCCTCTTCTTCTTCATCGTCAACATTATATTTTTCTCCTGCTTTTGTTGTTGTCTTGGGGAGGTGTGTGGATGGGGGAGTTCTTTTTGCTTGCTTGTCCAAACTCTGTTGTTCGCGACCCTTGTGGCAGCATATTTACAGATTCGTAAGGTGGGAGGTTTTTTGTTTTGTTTTTGTTTTAAATATCTTTCATCTGGTTGTCGATCTGTAGCACATACTACTGATTTCTGTTCCGAAATTTTTCCAGTCTGTACCTTGATTTATGCTGGGCATTTGTATGTCATGGGCAAGCCTTTCTAAGTCAATCATCACTTTTGGAAAACACAACAGCCAGATTGTCTGTGGTAGGTCATCCCATTTCGGCTTCCATTAGATAAAACTGAAAACTGGAATAATGTTCTGCACGTTGACACCAAGCCCATATTACCAATTATGCCGACTTTCTCCACACTGTTTCTTTTTATAAATAAGTAAACAAAAATAATAGCCTACCCAATCAATTATTATTGTTCAAGTGGCATACCACCACTCCATATCTTACCGTTTCCTCACATGTCAATGACTAAGTCTTAGATGCTGTCGTTTGTAATTGAGCCAACAACAAAAACATTCATTTTTTCCCCCAACTGACCTGGATTAGATCTAGATGTTGGTTGTCAAAATCAACAAGGCTGTTTCATTCAAGCATTTCCTGATGAAATTCTCTACAATTTTAAACTTACAAAGTCTTAACAATTCGCGTCTGATGTATCACACATAATGACACAATGTAAACCTTTTTGTAAGGTAAACAAGCCTACCGGTCAGATTCTGTCAGGCTTCCCCCTTTCCAATCACCTCTTTTTCCATTTAATTTCTGTAGGCACAAGTTATTTTTTTCTTCCACCTTTTAAAATTCCGACTGCACTTAAAATCCAACGCAAAGTAAAACAAGATAACTACCTCAGCTTTTGAATTCCTTCCTTAATTTTATCAAACTTAAGATTCTTTTCAAATCATTTCACACAAAAAATGTCGTCTGCGAACAGCCAGGGAGGGAATATTTATGTCTTAACACATTAAGCTAGTCGCCAGCAGTGGTTTCCCTTTGTATGTTGCGCTCACTTGTGACCCAGTTGTATTAGATCTATGGATATCTTGCTAAAAGTAATTTCAGGAAAAATATTTTCCATCCTCCAAAAGAAAAAGAAAAAAAACACGATTTTGCAGCTTTTGATAATGTTTTTTTTCATGTTACCAAACATGATCTACCGATATATAATCTGGCAACCTGAAATACTTTAAATGATAACTTCGTAATACAGTATGGATATTAAATAACATTGTTATGTCTGGTCGCGTTATTTCAGATGTCATGCTTTATCGTTTCATCAGCTTTTATGCATTGTGCACCCACACCTGGTTCAACACTTTCAAAAACGAGTTTTGTGCCTTTTGGGTGGATTTTTTCTTTTCAGATTCTCTTTCTCTGTTAAAGGGTATACACAAATCAAAAGAGATCCTCATGTCCGTCTTAATCTGTAGTTGGGTCTGGTATAAAATAAATAAATAAATGATTTTAAAAAATAAAATATTAGTTCAGGGACTATGTCCCCAGGCTGCACATAAGGTGACTTCCTAACCAGGTATGCAATTGGAGCCCAATGTGCTTTGAAAAATACTTATTGTCATCATTGTCGTCCTGGTTGCCATCAGCAGCAGGAGAACAATAACAATGATGTGTAGAAAATAAGTAAATGAACAACAGTAGTCGTAATAGTAATAGCAGTGGTGGTGGTGGTGGTTGTAGTAGCAGCAGCAGCAACAACAAAATCAACAACAGCAGCAGCAGTAGTAGTTATAGCAGCAGTAGTAGTAACAGCAGCAGTAGTTATTGTAATAGTAATAACAATTATGGTAATAAATAAAAATTGAGAGACAGGGGTAGGCTATCAAAATGAATAATCTGACACCAGCGTTGAGAGAGACCTTTGACTCATAAACAGACCCTGCTTGGCATTCTTCTGAAGACTGGTTGAAGACAGAGCAGCGAATGCCCAACCTTGTATGCCTCATATCAAAGAGATGCAAGATACCTTGGATGAAAATCTGCCCATAGACAGTGAAAATGTGCCATTCTGTGAATGTGGGTTTTTTTCAGTGCGCTTAATTAATAGCTTCCATTTAGCATTTTTTTATATTTTCAATATTTTTTGTGCAGTGATATTTGTATGTATGAAAACGTGTTTCGATAATATCATGTAGATTCCACATAAGCACAAACTATTGAATTCCCATGGGCCTAGTGATTTTTATAGCTTGATGACAGACACGAACACTGAGGGGTTAAGACTGTTTGACTTCAATCCTGTGGAAGTCATGGGTTTGAATCTTGGCAGCAGCATCTGAAGAATTAAGGATGGAGATTTTTACTATCTCCCAGGTCATCTTAAAAGTGCAGAGCTGCTAGGTCTTAATTTTCTTCATGCATTTATGCATGCAGGTCAAATATGCAGGTTAAAGATCCAATAATTCATGTCAGCACTTGGTGGGTTACAGAGACACAAACATAGCCAATTTCCATCTACTGCACACACAGGCAGGCTGCTCTGAACGGGCTGTTGAATAAACTGTTATGGTTGAAAAAGCTGATTCTAAAAAGTATTCTATATTTATTATTCTTTTATATTGAGGATAGTGGAATAAGCAGTCATGTGCTTTTTTACATCTAGTCCCCATATGCATGCATTTCTGTAAATTTTGTCATCTGTTCCCACCTGTACACAATGGCCTACTCTTTTGAAAAGGGGAACAGGATTTCACATGAGCATGTTCTATATTGAGAGAGAGAGAGAAAGAGAGAGAGCTTGTTCCTTTGCCTTGTTGGAAAAACGCTCTCTCTCTTGCTTGATACCTCTCCCACCTTCCTCACTTTAATGTAATTTTTCTCTAATTATTTGTGCCTTCTATGCGCTCATTTCAGTTTGGTCTTGTGTTTGAATGATGTGATTTTAAAGAATCCAAAGTCTTGAATCTCATATTTCTTTAAAAACTGATTTGTTAAAATCTGAAAATCGCCAATACGGAATTCCATTTAAAATGGAAGGAAAATCACCCATGTATTTTTTTAGCATGCACACGGCTGGAAGTGGAGCAAGAACATACGCTTTTTTGGTGGGTGGTTTCCTTCATGCCTGTCTGTGTCAGTATGAACACCTTGTGCAGGGCAAGTGAAAATAAAGAGGGGTTAGGCGTGTCCAGCGCTTTTCTGCCTGTCCAGGCAGTAGCTGAGTGGCAGTATGACGTACCCTACGCAAAACTTGTGGCAAACCTGTGACAGGTATAGTCTATGTACATTCACACAGGTCAAGTTAAAGAGGGATTTTTCGGTTCAAGTATTTTCATCAAACATACTTTGTATAAACCCACCCTTCACATATAACTGAATCCCTTTCATGGAGAGGAACAGGTAGATCCGACTCAACTTTCAGCCGGATGGTTGTGCATTATTTGTGCAAGTTCAGTTAGTCAGTGCGTGAGCTGCTGCTTCAGATGACCTCTTTGCTGCTGATTGTTCCACGCCTCCATGAACTGAGTTCTAGGCCAGCGCAGTTAGTTAGTTGAATCCTTCAGGTATAAATTAAAAACAAAAAAAGAAACAGCTAACCCCTGCAAGCTGTCAGGGTGAAAATATAGGTCATTTTTTTCAGTTTCACGCTGGCTGAAAAGACAGAAGCAGTGTGTAGCAAGAGACTATGACTTTTGGTTGGCTTGATTCTTAGTTAGAGTCCCAGCGGAGTCAATCAATGCAGGGACTGTGCCATCATCCAGCCACTACATTACACCACAGTGGAATACGACTCGGAAGATTGCTTTCACTTATTTTTGTTGGCAGAAAACAAGCTGTGTGTTTTATGAGCAGTTGTGTGTTTCCGATTACCGTTTCTTCGATTTCAGTGACCAGTTTGGGGTTTGATCGAGGTTTGAACTAGAAACTGATTTCAAGCGGTTTGCTTTGCTTTGGACATATGGTCTAGATTTTTAAAAATTTGATTTCTTATTTTGGTTTTATTCTGTCTGGGCTCACTTCTCTTCAGTGTACTTGGTTTAGCTCTCAGCAGTTGAAGAAGCAGCAGGAACATTGTCATCTGTAGGGTTTTCCCATCGTTTTAAATATGTATACAGCACATGCATTCATTCTCATCTTCCTCATTCTACAGTAGAAACAAAGCAGCAAAAAATACCCCAAATGTAAGTAAAGAACAGAATTTATTTACACATGAAAGTCATCCACTACTGTGGACAAGTTCATAAACTGACAACAGTGTCACACACACAGAGGAAGACAGGCAGAAAAGTCACAACAACATAATTATACACAACAGGAAATCTTACTGAAATCATTGAAGCAAAGATGGACGACAGACAGACAAACAACTAGAAACAACTTAGGAAAACAACTTAGCAAACGAGACGAAACAACTAGAAACAACTTAGGAAGACAGAAACAACTGACAAACAACTTAGACAGACAGAAACAACTCGGACAGACAGAAACAACTGTTAGGGGTTTATAAGTGTTCATATGAGAATGTTTGGGAAATATGCTTGTTTCAATGTGCAAGAAAACAGATGAAAGTATGTGTGCATGTAGCTGACACAAACAGACAAGTGCAACAAAATATCAGATGAATGTACAGGCATCAACTTTCCATCTCAAATCAGTAATACATAGTGGATTGCTAAAAGAAAAAAGTTTTTAAGTCACAGAATGAATATGAGAATTCAGGACAATGAATAAGGTAGTGACAAGACTGTAGAAGGGTGCATGTATATGCCATACAAGAACATTGGGAAACACAAGATTCTGGGTTAAACTTGGGTATAAAATTAACAATGTTAAACAAGAACACAAGCCTGAGTGGAGGCAGAACCAACACTACTACAGCAACACTCACAGCAGCAAGCCTATCCCTTCTCTATCCTCAGATTGAAGAGTAGTTTTTAAGCAACTGACAAGTTTGTATTTTCTCATACTATGTACAAATACCACGTATGCATCAATATTTGGAGTATAATATTCACTTCCCCATCTTGTATTTTTCATGGTCAGAAGAAAAAACCATAACATATAAATAAAGTTTCTTTCACTCAATCCCCCCCTCCCTTCCTTCCCCTTCAGTCGTTTCTGTTCCCATATAATTTCTTGTATTGAGCTTTGAAAAGAGAGATCAACAAATCATTCAATTTTAGTGACACTTCCTCTCTCTCTCTCTATTGCAGTTCCACTAAACCTTGCTGTCATCCTTCTTCCCCACCCTCAGGAACACACTTCTACGAAATCATCTGTTTCATCTCTGCTCAGATTCTCAAAAAGGTTCATCTTGCTAAAAACAAACCACAAAACTGCTACGAAATACTTGTAGCATACGTTTTTTATGTCGAATTGGATAAACCCTGGACTTGACTCTGTTCTCATGTGTGGAGTGATAAAATGTCTACAGCATTTTATCTAACCCAAAAAGTCACCACAAAATTGTTTAACTGTGCAACAAATGTCAGACTGAAAAAAGCATGTGGCTCATATGCTCAACCGTGGTGTGTAGTCATGCTCTCAGCGTGGTGAGTTAGCCGAGGTGACATGAAGAGCCGAGGTGACATGAAGAGCCGAGGTGACATGAAGAGACTCTGCCAGGACCTGCAGGGGCCTCCTCAGCTGTGGTTTTCCCTCTCAACCCCTCATTACACACAATCATGACCTCACAACAGAAATAGTAATTAAACTCTCTCCTACAGATGGCGACTTCTCCTTATATCCACTTCATTTGCATACCATAAGCATAATTATCAAATGAACCCAACTCTCTCCTACAGATGGCAACTTCTCTTTATATCCACTTCATTTGCATACCATAAGCTAATTATCAATGAACCCAACTCTCCCCTACAGATGGCAACTTCTTATATCCACTTCATTTGCATACCATAAGCATAATTTTCAAATGACCCCAACTCTCTCCTACAGATGGCAAGTTCTTATATCCACTTCATTTGCATACCATAAGCATAATTATCAAATGAACCCAACTCTCTCCTACAGATGGCAACTTCTCTTTATATCCACTTCATTTGCATACCATAAGCATAATTATCAAATGAACCCAACTCTCCCCTACAGATGGCAACTTCTTATATCCACTTCATTTGCATACCATAAGCATAATTTTCAAATGACCCCAACTCTCTCCTACAGATGGCAAGTTCTCCTTATATCCACTTCATTTGCATACCATAATTTTCAAATGAACCCAACTCTCTCCTACAGATGGCAACTTCTCCTTATATCCTCTTCATTTGCATACCATAAGCATAATTTTCACATGAACCCAACTCTCTCCTACAGATGGCAACTTCTCTATATCCACTTCATTTGCATACCATAAGCATAATTTTCACAAGACCCCAACATCATTCTCCCCCAATGTAGTGATATAAAACATGCTCTCCCTACAGCATGCAGTTCAGAAATGCTGCCCCAGACCACAGAAACACATGTACACATGTTGCCACATTGTGCGCCTTGTTCAATCAGCTGGAGGCCGCCTCAATGCGTGCCCTCTTTGACGTCGCGTTGGCCTTTTTGCGGGCGGTGCCGTCGTTTTCCTTGTCGGCAGCCGAGGGCGCTGTGTGACGAGCAGACTGCTGCTGCACATGCCTGGTCACCGTGGACACCCCGTCAACAAACTTGGTCTTGAACAGCACGTTGGCGTTGTTGAACATCCCGTCCTTCAGGGAGACCACAATGAACTGGGGAAGAAAAACGTCCTTTTGTCAGTGAAACAGACGCTCTGGAGAAGGAAGGAGCATACAAGGATTTACAACACGTGAAAGGACAGCAGAGATTTAAATCTTCTTCATTTCATTCCAACTAAACCCAGACATGTTTCAAATACACTACAGTTAAACTATGGCTGAAACACTGTAACAACAAGAACAAGGGAACTATAATACTTGCACTATAACCTATTAGAAAAACTGTAGTCTTGAGACACTGTGCTCTACAAATATTTGACTGACAAATCCATCAGATAAGTTGCATAATGAACAAAAATGACAATTCAATGGCATTATCATTTTATTATTATACCATGTGGCTTCTAGTCCAAATGCAGTTTATAACATAATTTTTCCTCTTTTTTTTCCTCTAAAAATTCAGCAAGTGTGGCTTTTATAGTCAAGCCTCAAATAATCAGAAAATATACCACCTTTGGAATTTTACATTAACATATATTTGAAACATCCCATTTTTTAACTAAATAAATTTGACAAATTCAAGCACTTTCAATTATGCATAAATCCTGAACACAGTCAAGAATGCATGGACATACACAAACATACACACAACTTCTCCGTCTAAAATCACTAAATGTGGATAGACGTTAAACTGAAGATACCACACACACACATGCACTCAGGCAGACAGACAGACCCAGACCCAGACAGCCCCGACGGCTACCTGCGAGTGTCTGAAGTGGGATCGAATCATCTGGCCGATGTTCTGTGTGTGGGACAGATCCAGAGCAGCGTCCACTTCGTCCAGAATGTACAGGGGCGCTGGCTTGAACAGCAGCATGGCCAGGATCAGAGACAGGGCCACCAAAGACCTGAAAGCAATGCACCATCACCCACCACTGCACAACAGACACGTCTGGTCTGATACCACAACAGGGCCACCAGACCTGAAAGTAATGCACCATCACCCAACACTGCACAACAGACACGTCTGGTCTGATACCATAACATGGCCACCAGACCTGAAAGCAATGCACCATCACCCACCACTGCACAACAGACACGTCTGGTCTGATACCACAACAGGGCCACCAGACCTGAAAGCAATGCATCATCACCCACCACTGCACAACAGACACGTCTGGTCTGATACCATAACATGGCCACCAGACCTGAAAGCAATGCACCATCACCCACCACTGCACAACAGACACGTCTGGTCTGATACCATAACATGGCCACCAGACCTGAAAGCAATGCATCATCACCCAACACTGCACAACAGACATGTCTGGTCTGATACCATAACATGGCCACCAGACCTGAAAGCAATGCATCATCACCCAACACTGCACAACAGACATGTCTGGTCTGATACCATAACATGGCCACCAGACCTGAAAGCAATGCATCATCACCCAACACTGCACAACAGACATGTCTGGTCTGATACCATAACATGGCCACCAGACCTGAAAGCAATGCATCATCACCCAACACTGCACAACAGACATGTCTGGTCTGATACCATAACATGGCCACCAGACCTGAAAGCAATGCATCATCACCCAACACTGCACAACAGACATGTCTGGTCTGATACCATAACATGGCCACCAGACCTGAAAGCAATGCATCATCACCCAACACTGCACAACAGACATGTCTGGTCTCATGTTACTACTCACACACACACCTCTCTTCACTGACACTTGATGATGTACAGTTTTCTGATGCATTATATGACTACTGTGTCCTGACCTTGCCCGTACCAGAGAACATCAAAATGTACATTCATTTCTGTACACTACAGCAGCGAGGGAGAGGAGATGGGCGCCACCCTCAATATGCTGGCCCCTTGAGAAGATGAGGTCTCTGATGCCTCACTCCCCTTCGACCACATAGGTTATGGGACACCTTTACCTTTTATACTAAAGCAAGGAATGAAATGAATCAAACCCTTTCCTCACAGATGTCTCCTCTCTCTGACCACAGTACAGGTCTACTGGTAGCCTCAGAATTCTGTTCAAATCCTCTGTTCAAAACCACCTTCCCTTCTTCCACATCAGATTCAAAGAGCTGCCGCCCTTTCTTCCTGTTCGTCATTCACCCACACATACTTTATCAAAAACGTGTGGAGATTTTTTAAAAATAAATACATAAATAAAAAATATTGATCATGATTCATGGCAAAGCATGTTCTGAGAAAACTCAGACTTCATATAAACAAGGACGAAGTTTAGGTTGTTACTTTGTCAGATCCTGATCCTGAATCCTTTTTATTTTTTCAGTAGTTTTCACTGATGTCAGTAATAATAATAATAAAAATAACAACAATAATGTATGGAATTTATGTAGTGCTGTTGTCAGTATTAACCCACATGCTTTACCTCTGTCCTCCGCTGAGTTCACTGAGCGACTCTTTCCAGACATCCCCAAAGGCGACCTTGACCTCCAGGCCGTCCAGCACGGTCTGACCTTCAGGAGGGGCCAGCTTTGCCTGGGTGCCAGGGAGCAGCGTGGAGAAGATGGAGCCAAAGTCCTGCCAGACAGTCATCGCTATTAGGAGCTGGAGAAGGATGGTGCTGGTTTTGTTCACTCAGCAGACTGTCCTCAAGACAGCCATGACAAACTATTAGCAGCAGCATGTCAGCAGCAAGCATTATCCTCACAATCGTCATGACTTCACTGTGTTTTTATTTTAACAGCCATGACAAACTATTAGCAGCAGTATGTCAGCAGCAAGCATTATCCTCACAATCGTCATGACTTCACTGTGTTTTTATTTTAACAGCCATGACAAACTATTAGCAGCAGTATGTCAGCAGCAAGCATTATCCTCACAATCGTCATGACTTCACTGTGTTTTTATTTTAACAGCCATGACAAACTATTAGCAGCAGCATGTCAGCAGCAAGCATTATCCTCACAATCGTCATGACTTCACTGTGTTTTTATTTTAACAGCCATGACAAACTATTAGCAGCAGCATGTCAGCAGCAAGCATTATCCTCACAATCGTCATGACTTCACTGTGTTTTTATTTTAACAGCTATGACAAACTATTAGCAGCAGCATGTCAGCAGCAAGCACTATCCTCACAACCGTCATGACTTCACTGTGTTTTTATTTTAACAGCCATGACAAACTATTAGCAGCAGTATGTCAGCAGCAAGCATTATCCTCACAATTGTCATGACTTCACTGTGTTTTTATTTTAACAGCCATGACAAACTATCTGCAGCAGCATGTCAGCAGCAAGCACTATCCTCACAACCGTCATGACTTCACTGTGTTTTTATTTTAACAGCCATGACAAACTTTCTGCAGTATGTCAGCAGCAAGCATTATCCTCACAATCGTCATGACTTCACTGTGTTTTTATTTTAACAGCCATGACAAACTATCTGCAGCAGCATGTCAGCAGCAAGCATTAACCTCACAATCGTCATGACTTCACTGTGTTTTTATTTTAACAGCTATGACAAACTTTCTGCAGTATGTCAGCAGCAAGCATTATCCTCACAATCGTCATGACTTCACTGTGTTTTTATTTTAACAGCCATGACAAACTATTAGCAGCAGCATGTCAGCAGCAAGCATTAACCTCACAATCGTCATGACTTCACTGTGTTTTTATTTTAACAGCCATGACAAACTTTCTGCAGTATGTCAGCAGCAAGCATTATCCTCACAATCGTCATGACTTCACTGTGTTTTTATTTTAACAGCCATGACAAACTATTAGCAGCAGCATGTCAGCAGCAAGCACTATCCTCACAATCGTCATGACTTCACTGTGTTTTTATTTTAACAGCCATGACAAACTTTCTGCAGTATGTCAGCAGCAACCATTATCCTCACAATCATCATGACTTCAAAGGCACTTTTTTTTTTTCAAATGTCAGCATCAAACTCTATAACACACAAAATATATGATTAAATGCTTACTACTACCATAAAAATATTTTGTAGATAAAACCTTGTACAAGAAATTCCATTTATACATAAACAAGACTCCCATCTTCCAAACTTAACGATAAAATCAGTTTGATATTTAGCATGGACAAATGCTCTTTAGTGTTTCTTTTTCATGAATTCCTCATTCATTTCAACCCCACATTCAAATGTGGAAGCACTTTCAACAGTGCACTGAGCAGCCTTCCCTTTTGTCAACAATCAAAGTTCTCTCTTAACTGGTTAACGAGAAAGAAACGTCACTTTAAAAATGAGTGGACATGCCCAAGTGACGTTTTCTGACATACAGGCGGAGCATTACCTTGTTGACTTGCTCCCACGCCTTCTGCAGAGCTTCGTTCTTTTTCTTGTCCAGCTCGTCGATCACCGCCTGAATTTTGGCCTTGTCGTTCAGCACTATCTTCCGCTTCTTCATCAGGTCTGTGTACTGTTATCACACCAACGGGAAAAAACACAACAGCCATAACAATGATGTGTGACACACTCTACATCATGTTCTAAGAAATATGTTATAATCCACTGGCCAAACAGCGCATTTTAAACTGAAAAACATTACCTGTGTTGTTTTATCTTATTATTGAATTTGTTGATACACAATGAATCATTCATTCCTCATCATAATTATGTGTTGGTAAACACTTTTCCCTACTCATCTCTACAGAAGGAAATGTTCACATATTCCTCAATAAACGTCTTCTACATGCACAATATCTACAATGTACAAATCCACATTGTATAAATACATACAGCTTAAAAGCAAAAACAAATATAGAGATGTCTTGCAGACACACCTATACCTTGTACAGGTCTGAAAATCCCATACCCAGGCATTAACCAGAGCTAAAGTGGGTTTGTATTCAAAGGCAACTGACCAATACGCCACACATACTGTCACACACTTTCTGCCCCACTGTTCTTTGTTGTTTGGTTAACTGCACCCTCTCTTTTCGGCACACTGCCTTGTGGCAGACCTGGAGGCCAGCCCTCTCACCTGCTCCTCAGCCGATCCCAGCAGATTCATGGCCCTCATGTTGACATTCTTGGCCAGTTTGTCTTTAGTCTCCGTCAGCTTCTGGATGCGCCTCTCTGCTTCTTTAGGGTCGTTGACGGTGAAGTCATAGGGGGAATTGGGCTGCCCAAAGAACTGTCGCTCGTCAGCTATCCAGTCGTACTTCTCCAACAGCAGGGCCACCTGTGGTCACAGAAATGGCAGTGTGGTCAATCAACTCACAACACTGCAGCCGCCCGCAAATGCCGCAGTAAAACTAGAACTCAGTTTTCCCACCGATGCCCCAAAACACCTGCAAACACGTGCTTACTATGGGCACCACCATTGTTGTTTACATAAACGAGACTCGCGAGAGTTGCTGCTTTGCGTTAACAAGATACTGCCACGTTGTTTGCACTTTACTGTATCCAAATCGATATGGTTTTAAGCAATTTATGAAGTTTCAAAGTTTGCTATATAAATTTTGTTATGGGCAATGGTTAGGATGTGTGCTGAGAGAGGATTGGATGCCTATAGAGCAGATTTAAAGGGTTGTTCCATCGGAACATTGTTAAAACTGATCGACCAGATGGGGCAGAGTGGCCTACAAGCTGTTGTTTACAAGTTTAGTAGAAGAGATAGTGATTGCCATATCTATACAAGAAATGATGAGGTATCGTGGTTTTTTCGTAAGCAACTGCATGAATGCAAATATCACCTGGCCCAGTGTGTACTTTTAATTAATGCAAGATAGTATAAATATACATTTAATAGGGTTTTTTGTGTAGTGACTATTTAAAGTTGTAAAAATTTCTTCCTTTGACAGTCCTGAATTGTGTGACGATGAATGTACTGGGTGACCTCAGGGTGCTATAAGTGTCGTCATTGTAGTTACCGTGATAAAAGCTTGTTTGTTAGCTGGACTTTTTTCTTTCTAAATGGGCCTGTTGCATGCAGATCACAGAACATCCTATTTTAGACCTAAACTGCTGTGGTACAGTTATAATCGTTATCCCCCTCCCCCCACAAAAAACCCCTTTTTCTGGCATTTGTGGACTACAGTGCTCAAATCCTTTCAATTTCATGTGATAAAGTTGCCTTGCAAACTGTCGTTTATGGAGTTTTTTCCACCCCACACTTAAGAAAGAAAGACAGGCTGTGTTGTTAAATTACTGTGCAAATGATATGACCACAACACAAATCAGAACAATGCACAGCCTGCAACTGTCTGACACGGTACAGCATAACTCCGACATCAAAACCAAAGGTAAGATAGGACGAAAAATGAAAGACAGGAAGGAAAGCGAAAAACCAAACAAGACAACCCCTCACCTATCTGGCAGCATAGATATGACAAAGGAGGGAGGGAGGGAGGGAGGGAGGGAGGGAGGGAGGGAGGAAGGAAGGAAGGAAGGAAGGAAGGAAGGAAGGAAGCAGACGGCCCCTCACCTGCCTGGCAGCATCCTGGGAGTCTTTCTGCCCCTTGGACACTTTATGCTGCAGCTCCTGCACCTTGAGCTGCGCAGCGCTGGATTCCTTCTGCAGGGCGCGCTGCTCGGAAGCGGCTGCGGTGATGTCCTTGTTGCGAGCCTTCAGCAGCTCCTTCTGCTTGTTCACCTCCCCCTGGGCTGCCTTCACCTCCTCCTGGACACATGCAGCACACGCCGACCATCAGCAGCATAGCCCCCCTTTTTCTTGTTTCTGAATAGTCCTTAGCACAGCCAATTATCATGGTCTTCATCATAGTCAATTATCATAGTCATTAGCATAGCCAAATATCATAGCCAATTATCATGGCCTCCATCATAGTCATTAGCATAGCCAATTATCATGGTCTTCATCATTATCAATTATTATAGTTATTAGCATAGCCAATTATCATGGTCATAATAAATTATTACCGTCATTATCATAGCCAATTATCAAGGTCATCAGCAAAGCCTTTAAAAAAAAAAAAGTCATTAGCATAGTCAGTTTTTGCATACAATCACAGCTTAGGTTGACTTCATTTTTTCTGACTCTTATGTAGAAAGAAAGAGCAGAACAATATAGGGCAGTCAACAAAAGAATCAGGAAGTCCATGACGGAGGCAAAAGAGAAATGGATCGGTGAACAGTGCCAAGACATTGAAGAGAACATCAAGAAAAACAATAGCAAGAAAGCATATCAGCTGGTGAAAGACCTGACTAGCACGAAACAGAGAAAAGGTTTAACAATCCAAGACAAAAATGGGAAGTGTCTCACTGACAACCAGGATATTCTGAACAGATGGACAGAATACTGCTCCGACCTGTATAACTATAGAACCGCAGGAGATCCAGAAGTCCTTAATGTACCCGAAAGCAAAGACACAGACAGTCACCCTATCCTCCGAGAAGAAGTGGAAACAGCAGTCAGATCGCTGAAAAAGGGGAAGTCAGCAGGGGCTGACAACATTCCAGCTGAGTTGGTCCAAGCTGGAGGGGAAGCCATGATCAGCGCCCTACTAAGAATCTGCAACAAGATCTGGCAGACAGGAAAATGGCCAACACCATGGACACAGTCACTCATCATCACCCTCCCCAAGAAAGGAAATCTACAACAATGCCATAATTACCGCACAATCAGCCTCATATGTCACCCAAGCAAGGTCATGCTGCAGATAATATTGAATAGACTGAAGCCACAAGCAGAGACCATCATTGCTGAGGAACAAGCAGGTTTCAGAGCAGGGCGCAGCACAACAGAACAGATATTCAACCTCAGAATACTATGTGAGCGGTACCTTCAACATCAACAAGACCTTTACCACGTATTTATCGATTTTAAGAAGGCATTTGACAGGGTGTGGCATGCAGCTTTGTGGGCAACCATGAATTTGTACAGCATCAATGCAAACCTGATCAGAGTCATCAAACAGCTGTACAGCGAGGCCACCAGTGCAGTGTACTACAACAACAACATTGGAGAATGGTTTCGAACAACAGTTGGAGTAAGGCAGGGCTGTCTACTCTCACCCACTCTTTTCAACATCTTCCTTGAGAGAATCATGGCTGATGCACTGGAACATCATGAAGGATCAGTCAGCATTGGTGGCAGAACGATCACAAACCTCCGCTTCGCAGATGACATTGATGGAATAGCAGGATCAGAAAAAGAGCTTGCCAGCCTAACAGAACACTTGAATAAGGCCTCCAAAACATACGGCATGGAAATCAGTGCAGAGAAGACCAAACTGATGACTAATAACACCAACGGCATTAGCACTGATATCAGGGTTAATGACCAGAAGCTGGAAACAGTTCAAAGCTTCAAGTACCTGGGAGCCATTGTATCAGACCAGGGATCCAAGCCAGAAGTAGTATGCAGGACTGCACAGACAATAACAGCTTTGTCAAAACTAAACACCATCTAGAGAGATAAGAATATCTCACTTATCTCCAAGATTGGACTAATGCGCTCCCTTGTCATATCCATATTTCTGTATGCCTGTGAATCATGGACCCTGACTGCAGATTTGGAGAGAAGAGTACAGGCAGTGGAGATGAGATGCTTTCGGAGACTCCTTGGCATCTCCTACAAAGACCACATAAGCAACGAAAGCGTGCATAACAGAATCCAGCAAACCATTGGACCCTATGAGAACCTTCTAACGATCGTGAAAAAGCGTAAACTTAAATGGTATGGGCATGTCACAAGATCCGAAGGAATTGCAAAGACAGTTTTGCAAGGCACTGTCCAAGGAGGAAGAAGAAGAGGCAGACCAAGGAAGAGCTGGGAGGATAACATCAGCGAATGGACAGGCCTAGAACTCAACAAAACCCTGAGAAAGGCAGAACAGAGAGAGGAATGGAGGGAACTGGTTGTTGAGTCTTTGAGGGTGCCCCCACGGTCGTCAGACTACGGGACAGATAGATAGATAGATAGATGTAGAAATGTTGCTCCTTTTTCAAATAAAGAGAAATGCTGTAGTACCCAGATACAAACTAAAGTAAAGATACAATGACATATCACCAACAAACTTTGCTCCTTTTTCAAATAAAGAGAAATCCTGTAGAGACCCAGATACAAACTAAAGATACAATGATATATCACCAACAAACTTTGCTCCTTTTTCAAATAAAGAGAAATCCTGTAGAGACCCAGATACAAACTAAAGATACAATGATATATCACCAACAAACTTTGCTCCTTTTTCAAATAAAGAGAAATGCTGTAGAGACCCAGATACAAACTAAAGATACAATGATATATCACCAACAAACTCACTGACACTACCACACACGACACACTACTTGTATACACTCAATTACCCCTTCTGACTTCTCAAACACACACACACATAAGCACACACACATGACACACACACAGATGACACACACACACGACACATATACACTCAATTACCCCTCTGACTTCTCAAAAACACACATCACACACACATAGATGACACACACACACACATAGATGACACACACACACACAGATGACACACACACACACAGATCACACACATGCAGGCACACACACACACACCCCGTACCTTGGTGTGAGCAGCATCTTCCTGGAGTGTGGCCAGGGTGTCTTTGGCCTTCAGGATGGCCTCCTCCACCACCTCCACCTGCTTCCCGTAGTTCTCCCCCTCCTTCCCCAACTCCTCCAGGTCCAGGCGGATAGAGTCCTCCTCCTGCACACCATCATCACCACCACCATCATCATCATCACCACCATCATCACCACCGCCATCATCATCACCACCACCATCATCACCACCGCCATCCTCATCACCACCACCATCATCATCACTACCACCACCACCATCCTCATCACCGCCACCATCATCACCACCACCACCACCATCATCACCACCACCACCACCACCACCCACTGACAGGAGTCCCTTTCTGGCTCTCTAAGCAGTTGTTGGGTTACTGCTCAGCAATGTCAGGCATGGCAGTGCGTCTGAGGTGAGCTGATCCTGACCAAGACCCTTCCTCTCCCAGGAATCCTCCTATCTGAGGCGAGTTGATCCTGACCAAGACCCTTCCTCTCCCAGGAAGCCATGAGCATGCCAGGAACCCTCCTATCTGAGGTGAGCTGATCCTGACCAAGACCCTTCTTCTCCCAGGAACATGCCAGGAATCCTCCTATCTGAGGCGACTTGATCCTGACCAAGACCCTTCCTCTCCCAGGAGCATGCCAGGAACCCTCCCATCATCCACGCTACTTGCTCCCACAGCTGGTCTGTTCTTCTAGGAAAGATGGGCGGGTTTTCTAACTGTCGAGAGAGAGGGATGGAGGACCTGGGTCTGCAGTCTCTTCTGAAGGACTGACAGGGGAGTGGAGTCACAGTGGAGTTGACTGCAGGGAACAAACTTCCCCCAGGAAAGAGTCCATCCCCAGGTCACCATCATCCACAAGTGTGATAGTCTTACAAGTTTAAAACCCGCTGACATGGTATGACCAAATATGTATTCATGGTCACCATCAACAACTAGTGTGATAGTCTTACAAGTTTAAAACCTGCTGACATGGTATGACCAAATATGTATACATGGTCACCATCAACCACAAGTGTGATAGTCTTACAAGTTTAAAACCTGCTGACATGGTATGACCAAATATGTATACATGGTCACCATCAACAACTAGTGTGATAGTCTTACAAGTTTAAAACCTGCTGACATGGTATGACCAAATATGTATACATGGTCACCATCAACCACAAGTGTGATAGTCTTACAAGTTTAAAACCTGCTGACATGGTATGACCAAATATGTATACATGGTCACCATCAACAACTAGTGTGATAGTCTTACAAGTTTAAAACCTGCTGACATGGTATGACCAAATATGTATACATGGTCACCATCAACCACAAGTGTGATAGTCTTACAAGTTTAAAACCTGCTGACATGGTATGACCAAATATGTATACATGGTCACCATCAACCACAAGTGTGATAGTCTTACAAGTTTAAAACCTGCTGACATGGTATGACCAAATATGTATACATGGTCACCATCAACCACAAGTGTGATAGTCTTACAAGTTTAAAACTTGCTGACATGGTAGCAGAAAAAATGTATTCACTGCCACCAGGATCAAATGTCTTTACATTAAAACAGATTTTTTTTAAAAACTGAATTTAGTTCATGAAACTGAAAGTAAAATCCACTCCAGGAAGCCTGTCAACTTGTAAAATCTACGCAGACTTTTCTGTTCAGGAAGCAAAAAACAAGCAATAAAAAAAATATACACATATGCATATTAAAATACCCTGCTGATAGCAAGAACCATTCCACCTCCCCCCCCCAAAATGACCAAAGCTAACTTCTTGGTATATACATGCACCACCATGGGCGTTTTTCTTAATAAAACTTTTAAAAAAATATCCTCAGTACTTTGTACAAGTTTAATGAACATACACAGGCACTCTTTTTCAGAATGTCCTCATTATGTGTACACATACATACACATTTTTCAACCTACCACAGACACACAGACACACATGATGAACCATGTGAAGCAGCCAGCACACACACACAGACACGATGAACCATGTGAAGCAGCCAGCACACAACACACACCTGAACCACTTCCCGCGCCTTCTTGCTGGAGGCCTCCATCCTTTTCTTGGCAGCGGTGATTTCTTTCTCCGCCTCCTTCAGCTCCCGCTCCCGCACAGCGCTGGCGTTCTTCATCTTCTCCTCCAGGTCCTTGGCCTTCTTGGCCGCTCTGTCCTGCACCGTCTTCGCCTCCGCAAGGATTTTCTTCTGTTCGTCTGGAACAGGTTTCAAGCGCCGTTACCATACAGTCGTGTTTCAGAGCTGGGACATTCTGTTCTGGTTGCTAACTCACATGTTGAACGCCCCTGTCTTCCTCAGCCAGAGCAATGGTGAGATTCTGGGCGTGAGACCGTTTCTGCCCGCCATCAAGGTAGCCACATTCCAAATTCGGGGACGATGTCTAAATACAACACCAGAGTGCATGCCTTTTTTTTTTTAAATGTTGTCATCCGGTCCTAATGGTATGCAATGGCCTACTCTTCCAAAAGGCAGAATGAGTTTTAACATGCATGCAAGATGTTCTGCATGCAAGATGTTCTGCCTGCATCTACATACAGGTCCTCAGTTTGTAGTCTCATCCGAAAGACTTTCAGGGGAGTGGAGTCAGTACTGATGTTAACTCCAGGGGAAAAATTACCCCCATCGGTGGACGGCTCGAAACACCGCCATCAGGTCACGAGCTCAACGCTCTAACCACAGGCTATCCTGATGCTGAATGAACAGAAGGCAACCAGCAGGCTATTCAAATATCGCCTATTCTAACCAGCCTGTTTGCAATTTCTGTTGAATGCATACTTATAACTGGCTATTACTTTCTTTTTTTTAAAAAGACTTTCCCTATTCTTATAACTGTTTCTTTCAACATGTCCAGTTCTGAAATCTTTTTCAATGGACAGAAAGCTTACTTTCAGCTGCTGAAAAGACTTACTGTCAGAGAACATAATGTATTTACACACAGTTAACTTGAGCCACCATTCAAGGAATAAAGCAAGCATGGTTTTCTGAATGAGAAAAATACCTCCTACACTTTTTTTTCCTTTTCATCTAAAACACAGAATTCAAACTTTTCACTGCAAGAGTAAATTCCATGAAAACAAAACTATGAATGGCTATATTCATTTGAATCACACACGTGCACGCACACACACAGAGCAAAATAACTTCCCTTCTATATTTACATTGTGACTACTGTAAATTTTTTGTCCAGTAACTCTCCTTCTTTATTTACACTGCAACTACTGTAAACTTTATTTTTTGTCAAAAAACTCCCCTTCTTTATTTACACTGGAACAACAACAAAAACACCCCAAAAAAGTCATCTGAGCGCTTTGATTTGTTGCTTTACAAGATTCAGCGCTATATAAATTCCCTACATTATCATTATTACTGTAAACTTTATCTATATTTGTGGTGACTAAAGGTGCCGACAGACAGACAGCCAGAAAGGGAGGGAGGCAGACATCGGCTGACCGATGGAGTTGTGCAGGGCGCTGATCTCCTCCAGCTGCTGGTGATGGGAGCTCTGCTCCAGGCGAGTCTTCAGCAGCTCCGCCTCCTGGCACTTCAGGTCGTACTGCTGCTTCACCGCTTCATACCTGCACCACACACACCAGTCCTCCTCCATCCAGCAACTGCTACCACCCCCTCTTCACACCACTACTTTGAAAAAACTAGCCAATATCACAGCGTGTATGTATACACTGAATTTTTACTACATGAGGTCCTCTGTAATAACACAACTCTGAAATTATCTAGTCTTGTCATTTATTTGAATTTCACATCAGTTTTAAATTGAATGCCCATTCTAACATCTCATTTGTAGGGCAATCATGCAAATGTGCACACTGTTTTCAAAATGGATCTATAAAATGTGGAGGCAGGATGAACCTGTACATCATCTCTTTTTTTTCATTAGTAAACTCTAGAAACTTCCAGCCAATTTATACATTTCTATTATCAAACTAAAGCTCTACAAAGCCCTAATTCAGTCAATCCTGCTGTACGGAAGTGAAACCTGGACATTGACTGCTGAAACAGCAAAGCGAATCCAGTCATTCGAAACAAAATGCCATAGAAAACTACTGGGCATATCTTGGAGAGAACGAAAGACCAATGAATTTGTCAAGAGTCAAATAACACAGCTGGCAGGTCCACAGGAACCCCTTCTCACCATCGTCAAGAAGAAAAAGCTGACATGGTTCGGCCACGTCACCCGCCACAACACTCTGCCCAAAACAGTACTGCAGGGAACACTCGAAGGTGGCAGAAGGAGGGGAAGACAGAACAAGTCATGGATGGACAACATCAGAGAATGGACCAGGATGAATGACTCGGCACTACTGCGCAGAGCCGAGGACCGAGATGGATGGAGGAGGCTTACCACGGCATCGTCTTTCATGTCTCCCCCACGACCGCCAAGGTCACGGGTCTGATGATGATGATGATGATTAGAGTTTTAAAATCAGCAAAATCATAGAAAATCTGTATAGGTTGCCACCTAGTTTGTATAAGATATATGACATTCTATGGAAGCATTGCAAGAATATGAATACACAAGTCCCTGAATCATTCAGTTCTCTGAATTCCATCTGTATGACACTCTGTGGAAGCATTCAGTTCTCTGAATTCCATCTGTTCACCAGTACACATCATCACAAAACTGTACTGCACAGAAAATACTTGTTTTCAAACCTGAAAGCCTGACAAAGCGTACATCTATCAAACCCAAGAAAAACTCAAGAGACACCGAGGGTCGTTCAGTGCCAGCGACTTCTAACTACATACTTATCAGAAGCCTTGCGCAGGGCGGCCAGCTCCCCTTCCACAGCCGCTAGCTGCCTCTGCTTGGTGGCCAGCTCTTCCTCTGTAGCCTGCAGATCGCTCAGCTTTTCCAGGATGGAGGAGGTCTGGGCACGTGCTCCTGTTCACAGAGACATTGCACAATCAGGTCTGTGTGTGTGTGTGTGTGCGTGTGTGTGTGTGCGTGCCCCTGGGCGTGTGTGCGCGCGTGTGTGTGTGTGTGTGTGTGAGCACCACAGCAGAACCAAGTTGGTTGTCACGTTTTGCAAAACCTGTGTTGTAATGGTCTATATTTTTCTGTCAACACATTTTTGTGTCTCCTACATCATTCTCACAAAATACATATCTATATTCAATTTGCTTGTTTTACAAGATTCAGCGCTATATAAATTCCATATATTATTATTATTATTCTATTTCAAACTTTCATGGAGCCAGCGCCGGGCTTGGTTACCCACCTCCAGTCAGAGTTCCCGCAGGGTCAAAAGAGTTGCCGTCCAGAGTGACGGTGCGCTTCAGCACCTGGTCGTCGTAGGTCACCAGCTTGGCCCTGTCCATGTCCGGGCACACCAAGGCCGAGCCAAACACGAACTTCATGGCGGCCTCCAGGTCAGCCTGGTAGCCAATCAGAGACAGCGCCGTCTGCACGTTGTCTTTCCCCACCTGCACAGAATATCCACCTGGCATAAGTGTCTTTGCCCACCTGCAGAGAATATACACCTGGCATAAGTGTCTTTACCCACCTGCAGAGAATATATACCTGGTGTAAGTGTCTGCGTATCTAATGGCTTGTACTGTACTGCTGGCATGCAGGGTCACCAGTATCTACTCACATCCTCATCCTCCCTTTCGTTCACACACAAATGTACAATCCACTGAAATGTATGTACGCTTATTTTTTTCTGTGCATGCACAGACTGACATTTATTCGCATCACAAATCCACACACACACACACGGCACACATTCATTGTGAGCACCCAACACACACACATACACACTAGTATAGGAGTGGGGTGAGTGGGGGTTTTATGGTTTGGTGTGGGTTTTCTTTCAGGGAGTGGGGAGGAGGCCCTGCTATGACACCAAAAGAGAAAACAGTCAAATGAAACCTAGGCAGTCTCACCCACCCTCCATCTATACATTCTCCAGACAACTCCTACACCATCCACCCTCTCACAATATCAACATCTCCTAAATCTGTGTTCAAATCACTACAAATGAGAAGAAGAAAAAACAAACACACCAAAAAAACTGCAGCAATACCCATCCACCTGACCCCCTCCCAAATCACAAGCTACACTACCACCCACTATCATCAACACCACACTACACTTCTACACCATGACAAGAAAGAGGGACTGACCAGCTGTCCACTACTACCACCACTATCATCACCACCACACTACACCATGACAAGAAAGGGGGACTGACCAGCTGTCCATCACTACCACCACTATCATCACCACCACACTACACTATGACAAGAAAGGGGGACTGACCAGCTGTCCATCACTACCACCACTATCATCATCACCACACTACACTATGACAAGAAAGGGGGACTGACCAGCTGCTGTGTCCACTACTACCACCACTATCATCACCACCACACTACACTTCTACACCATGACAAGAAAGGGGGACTGACCAGCTGTCCATCACTACCACCACTATCATCACCACCACACTACACCATGACAAGAAAGGGGGACTGACCAGCTGCTGTGTCCACTACTACCACCACTATCATCACCACCACACTACACTTCTACACCATGACAAGAAAGGGGGACTGACCAGCTGTCCATCACTACCACCACTATCATCATCACCACACTACACCATGACAAGAAAGGGGGACTGACCAGCTGCTGTGTCCATCACTACCACCACTATCATCATCACCACACTACACTTCCACACCAAGACAAGGGGCACTGACCAGCTGCTGTGCCCGTTTGATGGCAGCGTCGTCGATGGCTCTGGCGGAGATCTTGTTGAGGGGGATGATGGTGTAGCGACGCTTCAGCTCTCCCTTCTGCAGCAGCTTCTTCCCCGTCACCTCCGTGTCCACCACCACGTTGTACAGCTGCAAGGCAAGGGGGGGAGGGGGGGGGTCGTTTTAGCCCATCTTTTGTCCTTCATGCGTGCCTTTCTTTTTAAAAAATATATCGTATTCTCCAATTTAAAAAAATTCAGAAGAGATCATTACAAAAATCGTGTTATGGGAAGAGATTTTTTTTTTAAAGTAAAAAAGAAAAAATCCCTGCTGTACTGATGTAAGCATACTGGCTAGATCATATTTAAAGCAAAAGGTTTTCTCTCTCAGCAGTCACCTCACTTCTTTCCTTTGTTTTTGTACTAATTACATCCATAAATTTATACATGCTTACATCCACACACGTCCCACACATACATGCACGTCCCACACACACACACCCACATCACACACACACATCACATACACACGCATGTCACACACACACCACACACACACACTTGAATCTTGGCATTGCCTGACCCATGTCTCACAGACAAAACATCACACAGCACGGAGCAGAGCTACCAGCACAGCGGCTGACCTTTCCTCCGGCAGTGACCTCCAAAGCCGTAGCGTTCTTGGCGTCCTTCACCTGAACCAGCTTGCACACCAGGCCGTGCACTCGCCGCCGATCAAAGTTTTTCTCGGGGTCACTGTACTCAAACTGCAGCTGTGGGAACCTGAAATCAGAATGAGCGCCGATGTTCCAAAAGCTCAAACCAACAGCAGTAGTCTGAATCAAAGCTACACACAACAAAAAACCAATGTGAAATCATGCGATTCCTGCTGAATTCTTCAGATAATTAAGATGTAGCTTTCTGGAATTTTCTTCAACCATCTCAACAAACAGGTTTTGTACATTTACAACGACGCTAAATTGATGCGTATATTTATGACGCTTACATTAGGGACTAAATTACAGTTACGTCACACAGGGTTCACAGAAAATATATATTTAATGTATATCATAAGCACAAAAGTATTACTTGGACTCCATGGTGTCTCGCTTGTCCTGGAGGTTGCGGAGATCTTTGTGCAGCTGTTTGTGCTGAGCCTGCAGCTCTTCATCCCGCTCCTTGTTGTAGCCCAGCTTGGCCATCTCATTCTGCACCACACACACACACACAACTCACCACAACACTACTCACAACACTACTCACAACACTACTCACAACACTACTCACAACCCACACCACCTCCATACTGCACACAGAGCTCTACAACAGTGCATTTCATTCCACATGCTGGAGTATTCCATCTCTTTCCGCAGGGAAACGTAGACAGAATCACACCAACATCTCCTCTTTCAGTGACAGACAAGAGCTGCCACTGTCCAGTAATACAAAAACTGCAATAATTGCAGAATCCTTCGGATGAGACTATAAACCAAGGTCCCGTGTGTGAATGCATGCACAACATCTTGCGCACAAGTTAAAACCCGTTCAACTTTTGGAAGAGAAGACTATTGTGAACTGGTGGAACGGATGACAAAATTGACAAAACTACATACACTCAGGGACTGGATGTAAAAAGGCACATGAGTGCTTATTGCATTGTTCTCGAAATAAAAGAATAAATAATAAATTAATAAACAATAACAATTTTTAATACAAAATCAAGTCATATTCACATTTTAACATAACAAACCCCCTATACATTCTATTGTGTATGATGACTCAAGGTAAGTACTATTTTCTCAGGCTGAAGGAAATAAGACCCACTGAAAACATGGCAGCTGCACATACTCTACACTACATTCAGTAACGCTTTTTCTATGTCACCAAACATTAATTACTCAGCCTGCAAGGTACTGGCAAAACCTGGAGCTCTCCTTCACTGGTGCACACAGCCTCCTACCTCCAGTTTCTTGAGGTTCTGTGTCAAGGCGTTGTAGGCGCTCTGGTCTTTTTTGTAGTCCTGGTCCGTCTTCTTCACCTCCGTCTGCTTCTTCTTCACCTCCTGCTCAGCGTGCTTCAGTCTGCAACGCCATGCAAACCATCAACTGCCATTCCTTGTCTGTACAACCTGAGTTAGGCTTCCCAGGAATTATACTCGACAATACAAACACAAAGCAAAGCATGATTTCCTTTCAAGTAACAAGACAGTGTAGGCATCTTTTCCAGAACTTGTCTGAAACAGCGACAGAAAAGTAAGCATTGTATAACAAACTGATGTGTTTTTAGAAGAGGACAAGGTACACAGTCAATAATGTGTATCCCTTGTCATCAATGTGCATAACCTCTTAAAATTATGATTTCCAAATTTCAAGCAGAGATAGTTTTAAACAGTTACTTTAAAGCACAGGTTTATTCTGAGCTTCTCAACTCACAACCAGCAAGATGACTGTAATACTTGCCTATTTTAGAATGCAAGGTTATGGGATTTTGTGCACACATTTTATTTAATAATCATGTATTCAGACTAAGGTAAAATCCTGACCTCATCTGAGCCTGCTTGGTGTTGGTTTCTGCAGTGCTGATTTCATTCTTTGCAGCTGAAACAAAAAGTAAGGCATCATTATACAACTGAACAAAGCTCGTAAACTTATATAGTCGAGTTCTATGCAAAATAAAATACAAAAGCATAAAGCATCATCTGAAAAACAATGACACACATCAGTCTTCACCTTATGTTCAGATTAGGCGGGTTTATGGAATGGGGTTTCTAGATGAGTCAGTTTTGTTCATTTCTATTCTGCAACACATATATGGTCTGATGTAGTAGATGTGGATAAGCTATAGCATGATGTGGAATCACTAAAAAGAAACTATGTGTCCTTATTGCTGTGATATAATCATGACATAACACCATGAGATTCCTACATGACTGACTGATACTATCAGCATCACCTAAAGGAGCAAACCCAAACCCAACCCTCTGCACGGCGCCGGCCAACTCACAGCTCACCTAACAGCTGCTCGTTGAGGGTGGCAGCCTCTCCATCATCGTTGGCAGACAACCCGGAGCTGACGGCCTGGAAGTGCTTCTGTGCAGCAGCGTAGTCCGCAGCATCCTTGGCACTGGCGTCCTTCACCTCCTGCATCCGCTGCGCCATCTTGTCCAGCTCCTTCTGACGGGCCGCAGCCGTCTTCTTGTTCTGAAGACAACAACAACAACAACAAACAACAACAGTTCAGCCATGTGACTTGAGGTGGTATACAATACAATGTAACGTGAACGGATTTTTAAAGGATGTTCTGAAGAAGAAAGAATGAATTCACTCTTTCAGCGGTATGTGTTTCATGTGAAAGAGTCCACAGAGAAGCATTGTTGCATGTAGGAATGAACATGAATAATGTGTGTGTGTGCATGTGTGTGTGTGTGTAGATGTGTGTATGCAAACCTACTTTTGTACTTTAATGAGTGCAAATGTAAGTCCCTGTTCCCACAGTAGATACATACATATACACAGCCTCAAACTTTCAAGTCTGTAAACCCATGCATACCCAACCACACACACACAAACACCATGATCACTAATCCTCTACTTTACATACAGCCCAACAGTCCAACACTGCACATTCACATCCGCTTCATTCCTTTTTCCAACTCCCATCTTTTTCCCAGTAATTTTCACACCTTCACAGCGCACCTGTGCATGTAGCATATGTGTGTGTATGCACATGTGCACGTAGCATATGTGTGTGTGCATATAGCACGAGTGTGTGTGTATGCACATGTGTATGTAGCATATGTGTGTGTGCATACAGCACGAGTGTGTGTGTATGCACGTGTGCATGTAGCATATGTGTATGTAGCATATGTGTGTGTGTGTGCACATGTACGCAGTGTGTACACTCTATCACACAGACAACACTGTGACCAGCAATCATCATCCTTCTCTTCACACCACACAGCAGAGGAACACTCACGTCCTCCTGGTTTTTGACCAGTTCCTTCTTCTTCTTCTCCTCGGCCTTCAGACCTTCCCGGCAGTTGTCCAGGGCGCTCTGGGCAGTGGCGTCCTTCTTCTGCACCTCAGCCAGGGCGGCCTCCAGCCTCTCCATCACTCCGCCAGACTCCTGGGCACACAGAGGCAAAGACTCTGTTTTTCTTTCTGCTAGCTCTGCACTGACTCATGGCAAGTTTCATGTCCACCTGCCTGCTCATGATTTTATGATTAGTTTTCTGACCTACCCAAAATCAGATTTTGCGTATTTTCACCATAATTTTGTTGTAGCCATCAACGCCTCTTTTTTTTTTTTTTGGGGTAGAAAAAGGAAACAAGTTCATTCTCATCTGTTTCATGACAGTGCCTTCAGTCTTCCATGACCAAGGCATTATCACGCAGTTTATGATCAATCAAAACAAAAACACTTTACACTTCACTTTCAAGACAAAGCAGAGGAGATGGAAGAGAATGAAAGAATGAAGTCACATAAAGTGGAAATCCTAAACATTGACAAAATGTAAGCTACATACCAGACCAACACACACACAAAAACACAACAAAAATTGTTTCATATTTTATTTTTATATTTTTTAAATCTTAGTCAAATGGACTGCAAATACAGTTTTCCAATGAAAGACCCCCTTTTCTCCCCCTCACAAGGTAAAAGGAATCTATGGCAAAAGCAAACCTCATCTCTCTTCTTGGTCAGCTCTGCAATCTTCTCATCCAGTTCACCAATCTTGCTTTTGATCTGCAGAAGAAAAAAAGAATGACACTAGATATCCATCCAACATCCTATAATAAACACAGATCATGTTCATTCATATAATCCATCTTTCCTTGGACACTCTACTCCATACATGAAAAATAGTCTGATGACTATTTCTAATACCTTGAATTACTGGTTTGGGGTGGTTGGGTTTGGTTTTTGTATTTTCATCACTCTGCCATTTTCTTTAATTTCTCAAAATTTGAACTTCATCCAATCTCTGTTTGTAAAACCCTTTATCACATTACCTTTGTTATTGCACACAAGACTGAAAAAACATCACACTGACTTTAAATACAAGCCATGGCTCTCAAGTTCTATTTCTTGATTTTGTTATTATACCTTTCCAACATGCTGAACATAGCACGCTGACAACACGAATTCAATATAAAATAGTACACAGAGAACAGAATGGAAGAAGTGATGTGCCTCATACAAGTTCACGAAACACAAAAGCCTGCCGTACCTCTTCCATTCGCTCCTGTGTCGTCTTGATCAGCTCTTGCATTTCAACCAGCTCTTCTGCTGACCGCTTCTTCTTTTCCTGCAATGGAGAACAGATGGAACGTACACATGCACATGCACCCACACAAAACTGTTGTGCATGGGCTCGCAATATCCCTGAAAAATATTCAACTAAACGATCTCTGGGAAACTAAACACTGAATGTAAACACACAAGGGAATCTTTTCTTTAAAAAAACAAAACAAAAAAAACAACACAAGTTGCTACATATTTATTTCAAATCAAAGAAGAATAACATTTCTTAATTTCAATGTAAAAAAAATGACAATGACAATGTACAAAACAAAAAATTAACTGTAGATAACAGATTGTTCCCAAAAGAAAAGAAAAGAAAGACGGGTTGTCTTTAACAGATTGTTCCCAAAAGAAAAGAAAAAAGGGAGGAGGAGTTGTCGTTACCTCAGCACAGACAAACTGGTAAGCGATGTAGAGTTTGCTGAGGTGCTCCAGCTCTCTGAGGATCTTCTGGTACTCCAGGTAGGAGGAGCGTTCATCCCGAAGCTTGGTCAGCGTGGGTGTGATGTCTTCTTTCAACACCTTCACAACACACACACACACACACTCAAGGAACAATCAGGCAAACATGTATCACTTATAGCCTAGTGGTTAGAACATTGCGCTCACAATCTGACGACCCGGGTTCGATTCTCAATCAAGAGGATATTTTCCTCTGGAGTTAACATCAGTACAGACTCCACTCTCCCCAAAAGTCCTTCGGATGAGACTATAAACCAAGGTCCTGTGTGTGAACGCACACAGAATATTTTGCGCACACGTTAAATCCTGTCCCGCTTTCGTAAGAGAAGGCCATTGTGTGCCGGTGGGAACAGATAACAGATTTTCAAACCGCATACACATGGGGACTGGATATTATAAAAAAGCACAAAAGAACTTATTCCATTATCCTTGATATAAAAGAATAAAATAAAGAATAAAATATGTCTAAGAAATGCATATTACTGACATTTAACAGGCATTAATGATGCTGTTGTGTTTTTCTCTTATGTTTTTTGTTTTAGTTTTTTCACCTTAAACATGAACTTGTGTATCTTTGTACCCTTTAATAGTTATTCCTACAGGTTTTTTAAAACACATACATGCCCACGCATCTATGCAAGCATAAAGGCATGAGTCTGACTATGTACGCATATGTGTGCACATGTCTGAGGGTATATACATGACTATGAATTGGCATGCATATTTTTCAAGAGAACAGATATTATTTGCATGTGTATGCAGATTTGTAGTAATGGTCTCTGTTATATGAAGTTTGATTTGGCACACAACATGACAATGACTGAACCACCAAAAACTTAAGATCATTCCAGAAGTCCGGTGGCAAAATATACCAACTTCAACTGGAACAGAGAAGAATCAAATGAGTCACTGACTGATCAGTCATACAACGAAATAGTCATACGTTTTTATCATTTTATCATTCACTGAGTGTTAATAATAATAATAATAATAATAATAAATGGAACTTATATAGCGCTATATCTTGCGAAGACAAATCAAAGCGCGTGCATTCAACCTAATCTTACACAGTCATGCAATCAATGATAAATAATCAAAAGTTTAAACAAACAGATATTTACAAACATGGTGCGATGCAGACAAAATCTATGAAATAAAATTTCGATAGTCAAATGTTTTTCAAAAGCACACATACACTCGCACAGGCCGTATACTTTAGCAGGGTGATAGAACATGGGTTAGATATGAAACAGGAGGGGGGAAGTCTTAGGTTTGAAATAAATATGTTTTGAGGCTGGATTTAAAAGTGTCATAACTAGGTTTCTGGCGAAGAGAGAGAGGAAGGTTATTCCAGATGGATGGACCAGAAATAGAGAATGAGCGGAGGCCAACAGTGGATTGGTTGAATCTAGGTATACGTAGGCACAAGGTATCTGCAGTAGATCGGAGGGAACGTGAAGGAGTGTACAGGTTAAGACATTCACATAGGTAGGAAGGTGCAGTTTTGTGGAGACATTTGTAACAGAGGGTACTGATTTTATAATCTACTCTCTGTGTCACAGGCAGCCAGTGGAGAGATCGCAAGAGAGGGGTAATGTGCTCAGATTTTTTCTTTCTGAGAACTAGTCGAGCTGCGGAGTTTTGTATACGTTGAAGGGAGTGGATAGATGTTGCTGGCAGACCAGCTAAAAGAGAATTGCAATAGTCCAGACGTGAGAGAATGAGAGAAGTGACAAGTTTGGCTGTTGCATCAGTGGACAGGTACTTTCGAATTGCACTAATACGCCGTAATTGATAGTAGCACGACTGACAGGTCTGGGTGATGAATTTTTTCATAGAGAGTGTTGGCCTATGCTAAGTCTATAAATTTCCCTATTATCATTCATAAACATTAAAATCTGTTTAAGATGCATTGCTTATATTATTAAGTTCTCAAGATTCTCTCCATCTCTCTCACACTCATTCACAAGTTTACATGCCTGCACCCATGCACACACACTTTCAATTTTCTCTCTTCTTTTCTGTAATAGAAAATGTCCCACTGACAGTGTCAATCTCTCTCAGCTTGGCGTCCTTCTTCTCAATGGTCCTCTGTGCAGCTTCCCGCTTGGTTTCATACAGCCGGGTGCCTGCAGCCTCCTCAATCATGGACAGAATCTGCACATGTAAAAAAATCAATCAATCAACAAAAATAAAATAAAATAAAAGAGTCTGCACATGTAAAAAATATATAAATAAATCAAATAAATTAAAATAAAATAAAATAAAGAGTCTGTACATGTAAAAAATAAATAAAACAAAAATAAAATATAAAAACAGAATCTACACATATAAAAAATAAATAAATAAAATTAAAAAAAAGATTCTGCACATGTATGTATGTATACCCAGCATCATCAGTTACCAGCAAGCATCAGTCACGTTACACTTACCAGCCTTCACTACCCATCTGCCACACTTACCATCATCAGCATAGCTGCCACACGTCACTATTTTGCTGTTTAATGTTTTAGGCAATTCATAATACACCTGTCAGTACTCCAGTCCACACCCATCACTAAAACTAAAATTATTCTTTTAAAAAAGCCACACAGTATTCAAAATTCCTGCATTGCTAACAGCTAAATAAAAAATATTTCATTATAAACATAACTTTTCCTTCATGCCCATAAGGTACATACAAAATACACAATACATAGATATACCTTTTGTGTGTAGAAAATTCAAACTGGCTGCATGTAACTTCACTTTTTTTTTTAAATGGGTTTATTTCTGTAAAAAATTTTTTTAGTGACATCAAACATTTGTGTTTGCATGCACACATGTCACAAGAGTGCATGTGAACATGTGTATGTGTGATTCTGTTTCTTTGTTTTACATTACGCAATATTCAGAGACTGACATTATATTATATATACCTCACTTATGTTTAAAACACCAGACAAAAACCAGAAGAGAAGGCTCGTATTAACATCTTTTACTATGAGTAGCAAGAGCAATATATGTGTATTCTATTAGTTTTCCAACAGTAGAAAGACAAGAAATTGGCAGATAGCACTGCCAAAGAGAAGCCAATTGAAATGGCTGGACTCAGGGAAAGGCAAACTGCCCAATATATCTCTCACGCACACATGAACACACATGAACACACACACACCACACAGAGAAAGAAAACAGAAGTGACCTCTGGTGGCTTCATGTTGAGCACTTTGGTGATGCGGCCCTGCATGATGAGGAAAGTGGGGGTTGTTGACGTTGAGCTGCACCGAGCGGAACAGGTCCTGCACCCGCGTGTTGTTAGCGTTGCTGCCGTTGATCAGGTACTTGTTGCGACCACCAATCACCACCTGCAACACAACCTGCGATCATTTCACACTGTTGATACAATCAGTGTCAAACACATGTGTCTGCAACACAACTGGACATTCACACTCTGATACAACATTCAAACACATGTATCTGCAACTCGTCTTCCCTTGCATCAGTGTAAACATGTTCGCAAAAATTAAACATCAATTTCTCTTCAGCATAATAAAGTTTCAAAATTAAATCAATTTCAGTTTCAATACAGTTACATTTAATCACGTCATTAAATCCTATCACAAAGAAGTTTTTCAAAAGTATTGTCCATTTTCTTTTTAATTACTTTCACTTCAGTTCTTTGACATTGGTTTATAAATAGTCTCATCCAAAGGACTTTCAGGGGAATGGAGTCGGTACTGGTGGTTTGTTTCCTTTTGTTCCTTGGCTAGACCTCTGTTTAGCAATGGTGACATTTGTGTGTGTGTATTGTATGTATATATGACATTTTTTGTCATCAGTTCTTACTGGCACAAATGGCCTACTCTCTCAAAAGGCAGGACAGGTTTTAACATGTGTGCAAGATGCTCTGCATGCACTCACACACAAGGCCTTGGTTTATATAGTTTCATCTGAAGGATACTCAGGGGAGTGGAGTCAGTACTTTAACTCCAGGGGGGGAAAAATCCCCTTGATATTAATTGTTATACTTTAGGCTTAAAATGTCTCCGTGGTGGTTCAAACCCAGACTGTCAATCACCAGTGCAACACTCTAACCACCAGACTATCC
>CM054140.1:74739229-74795627 GCA_028751875.1 Rapana venosa
ATGACTAAACAGTAACAGTGGATATGCACAGACATTAAAATCCAACAAATGTTTTGAAAAACAACTGTCCAAAAAATGCCAGTTATATATATTTTAATACTCTTTTCTTAAATCCCCCCCCAAAATTGCAGGCTTAACTATCGATATAATATGAATAATTTTAAAGTGCTGTTGTATCATTTTGCATAGGTTTGAATCCATACTTTGGGGAACTTATTACAATGTGTAAGGAGAGCTTGAATGTTCTAAAGAACATTTACAAAACTGCATACACGCGGGGATTGGATAAAATAAGCACAAGAGTGCTTATTCCATTGTCCTCGAAATAAAAAATAAAGATGACATCTTGTGCAATTGTATTTATTTCCGACAGGCATTTGAATACATCTTAATGGGTCACAGTTGTTCATATATATTTGCTGGACTTTTCAATGTAAGGAAGGGATGGAGTGAGACAGACAAAAAGGGTAGAGAGAGAGAGAGAGAGAGAGAAGTACAGATAAAAGCTGTATATGCATCCGAGATCTTGTACACATTCTACATTTGCAAACACATTCATGAACAGAACTATGAACAAAGGCCTTGGTCATGTTTTTTATTTGTTTTTTTTTCATCACTCTTTGACATTTTTTAAAAGTCATTCTAAAATCTATTTCAGCTGCGAGCCGGCTACCCAACCCTAACTCCAGCCTCTCTCTTTTGGCTGAAGGGGGAGGTAGGCTTTTCCCAATGCTCTGACCAGCAGTGACACAATGACCGACCCACTGACTTGTTTGCTTTTGAATGTTCACACCATTTGAAATATCTCGGACCACAACGACGATGTGTTCATTCCAATTTGCTTATAAATCACAAAAGTGGCAAAAAGTTAAGGGTGGACACAGGTTTGAAAGGGGCCAAAACCAGTTTTTTTTAAATAAAAAATTGTTAGATGCACATATGGAGATTTTCCTGAATGAATTTAAAGAATCTATGTTTTAAAATATGTCTGTAGAAACAGGTTTCTTGTACTTGTTCTAGATAGAAAGGTTTAGAAGTTTGAAATGGTTTTGCAGCCATAAGCATAAAACTGAGTCACATGTATAGATCTTTATGCTTTACAAGCGATGCCCTGTCAATACATGGAACTACTAACATGAGCTTGTAAGCAAAAATTTCATAAGCTTTGATCCCCATGTCCCACCATTTCAGTCATATCTTTAGAGCCAGAAAGCACAAACATCCTAACAAAATATGTACAAAACACAACTTGCAAGTTTCAAAGGAACTGTGCCAAGCTCTCATTTCATTTCAGGTTGTTTATAGCGACCACGAAAAGCTACAAGTGTTTTTCTCAGCAAAAGTCAGTTGGGTAGTCAAAAGCCAGTGGTGTGTGCTCACCACTTTACAAAACAATGTGAAAAATAATATATATATCATATATATGTACAGAAAAAAATAGAATACTGGTTACAGGAAACATTTGTTGATCCTCTAAAGGAACAAGCAACATTAACTCCACACATTCAGATAAATAGAGCAACTGGATATATCATCACATATCACATTGAGTCATAAAAGTACATTTCCAGTTGGGATTTTAGAACAAGTTTAACAGGGTTTGGGGCAATAACAGTTATTTTCAGTGAAATGTACAGAGCAAGGAAACCACTGATAATACTTGCAATCCAAAATAAAAACTTCACATGCTACAGGCAAATGGGGTTTCCAATTCATCCTTTCATGGAAGTTAATTCAATTGAAAAGCAACTTCATATGCAATACATTTTAAAATAAAGCACATAGTAAAGCTAACATTGTCCCTGGAATAATAGGAAATGGGGAGGGGAGGGGGGGTGGAGGGCAGCAAAGAAAGCGAAGGGCAATAACTGCATAACTTTAAAAAGTCTACCATGAAAAACCACTGCCTAAAAATTTCACATAAAGGATAGGTTGTTGAAGACATGACTTAAGCCATGTCCTTCAGGTTGTGGTTATGATCAAGAATTGATACAGGCAACAAGCTACACATGTGTATACATCATCCCTCTTTGAAGGTGAACAATGTGGGCATTCCTTGAAGTGGTTCATGCAAGTAAACCAACGACACAACTGCCCAGGTAAAGCAGACATTTCAAGCATCCCCAAATAAATAGTGAACATCCAAATTAAAAAGCATTGTTATTTAAGAAAGGGCATTGTTATAATTTCAAGAAAATTATAAAAAGAAAATACAAAAATAAGTGACAAGGAAAGTGTTTTTCTTCTACTTGAAAATTGATTTAAAGCACACACAAAACCAAAACCCAACAACAACAAAACCAAACAAAAACCCCAACCATTAACTCAGCCAAGTCTTTTGTACAACTGCTTTTTTGTAAACATTCCCAGTTCACAACCAACCAAAAAATTCACACATTTTCTAGCGTTTCACAAACCAGGTTTCAAGAGAGCACCAAAGCAAAAGCCAGAAGAAAGGCTGAACAACACCACGACTTGTAACCTCTGTGGTTTCACAGTGATCAATCTGATAGAATACATGAGGTCATTATTTTGCTACATTGGAATTTCAGACTACACACATTTGAAGTGAAGTTCACTACTTGCAGAACAGAGGAACAAATGGACATAACAACATAGACTGAAAAGGTTGGACAACTGCCAGAAAGCAGACAATACATCGTGCAGCTATCAGCACTGATCAAAGTCACATTCGTCACTTTAGTCTTGCCAATACAACCCGACTTTTCTTTTTTTCTTCTTTTTTTTTTGGGGGGGGGGGGGGGGGGGGGAACATCTAACCCTTTTCCCCCCACTAATTTTATTTTTCTTTTTTTTGAAAAATTTTGTCTGTTATTCTTCAGGTTTTTCTTTTTTTTTTTCTAATTACACAGTGGAGGATCCCCCCCCCCCCCCTTTTTTTTTTAACCCCTTTTCAGATTAAAAAAAAAAAGGCTTTGACAGAGTGCATTTGTGCCGAGAGAGATGCAGATGGAGCAGTCTATTAAAATGGGCTTGGAGTGCTATGACCTGGGTAATGGTCATGTCTCTGACCTATGGCAAAGCAAAAGTCAAGACAAATAAGGTAACAGGACATCAATACAAGATGCCTGCAGTCTTATACACATAGAATGATAGACAAAAAAGGTGTTCTTATACCAGATTGTCAAATAAATGGAAAAAATGCCTCATCTAATAATAATAAAATAATAAATGGAACTAAATAGCGCTATATCTTGCAAAGACAAATCAAAGTGCATGCATTCGACCTAATCTTACACAGTCATACAACCAATGACAATCAATAGTTCAAACATATTACAAACATGGTACTGCAGACCAAATCTATGAAATAAAATTGCAATAGTCAAATGTTTTTCAAAAGCACACACACACAGGTCATATACTTTAGCAAGGTGATAGGACATGGGTTAGTGAAGGGTGGGATAGTTCTGATATGAGACAGGAGGGGGGAAATCTTAGGTTTGAAATAAATATGTCTTGAGGTTTGATTTAAAAGTGTCATAGCAATTCAACATTTCTTTAAACCATACACACAAAGAGAACTCAAATTCATGTTTCGGTAAGGGCTATTTTGCTCTTCACATCTTTCCCCCTGCCCCAAAAAATCCCAAATCAAACACACACACAGGACAACTAACTTTTGTGCTAGCTGCACAATATAGCCTACACTGGCAATGAGAAATGCCTGTGGTATACCATTCCATAGACTGGCCTGAAGCACAAGTCCATCTTTCCTAACCACATGCCATGAAAATGGATGACAAAAATTTACAAATGTGTATGCACACAGAGACTGATGTAAAAAGGCATACCAGTGCTTGTCCTTTATCCTTGAAATAAAAGAATAGATAAGATAAATGCACAAAAGAGTAGGCCATTATGTGCCGGTGGGAATGGATGACAAAATTTAGAAACCTGCATACTCAAGGGATTGGATAAAAAAAAAATTACAAAATAAAGCACAAGTGCTTATTCCATTATTCTCAAAATAAAAAAATGAATGATTGAAACACACATTCCCACTGACCTGAACATTCTGCCCCTTCTCTTTAACAACACCCTTTTTCTGCAATGCATCCTCCCTGTCTCCCAGTCCCTTCCCCCAATGACTGTTCAATAATGCTGCATTCTAAAACCACCATCCTCTACTTCTGCTTTAAAGTTTACTTTTGATTCACCATCCCTTCCAAATTATTCAATTATGCATTCTAAAACAATAACCTCTTTTCTTTTTATATATATCATACCGCTTTTCTTTTTAAATATATCATTTTCGAAAATGCTCCCTGCCCCCCTGAACCTAATCACAAAGTATGACTGCCTGCCCCTTATCCCCATACAGTAAAAATACAAATACAGTACTATCTCCGTTTTTATGAATACTTTATGATCTCCAAAACAAGAAATCGTCCCCTTCCTCAGTCATTACACCTCTTTCCCCATTCCTATCTATACACCAGAGCATTCCAACACCCCCTTAACCTCTAATACCCCCCCCCCCCCCCCCCCCCTACTGTTGATCACTGTTTGCATGTAGTTTTTGTTTTCGTTTTCAAGAGCGAGGTGTAAAGAAGCCCTGAGCTTAACCATTTACTTTTCAACAATTTAATTCCATTCAAAACAAAAAAATGGTCAGCCATAGTGTCAGCTTATACCTGTTGTCCACCTGCCTTTTGTGTCCACATGAGGGCCAGGGTTAGGGTCAAGGTTAGTGTTAGGGTTAGTTTAACAGTTAATAACAGGCAAGGGTTGTCTGTCAGCTGGTCGGTCTGAATGTTAGAATGCATGTGGACACAATAGCACATAGACAAAGGGTGTGTAGCTACAGACACAATGGTGTTTAATTCAACTTAATTTATTAATGTTATAGACACAATGGTGTTTAATTCAACTTAATTTATTAATGTTTATAGGCCCACCGACCATGAAGGCCATACCTAGCTCACGACAGAACTGTGGAGCTCCAGTCTGAATCACAAATCCTAACAGCAGCTAAGGCCGTGTATGCACTGGACTTCGGCGGTGTCCACAACATTTTAGTTTCGTATTAGATTGATTTCAGGTCATATTGGAACAAGTTACTTTCATCTTTAAAAAAAAAAAAACACCTTAATATTGTAAAAAAAGGTGCTTTCATCTAAAAAAAAAAAAATAAAAAAATTTAAGCCCGAAATAACCTATGTAGGAAAAACCCTATCAGCCAGCCCTCTTTCTGTCCATACTGCTCTGAATGTACATCTGTGCCCCACCTAGAACCCCCTTCCCCCTCCTTACTTCTCTTTCCAACCCTACGTCTCCTCCCTTCACACACGCAAGCACGCCTGTGCATGCGCGCACACACACATGCGCACACACACACACTCACGTGCGCACACACACGCACACACGTACACACACACACTCACGTGCACATACACACCAAACACACACGCCAAACAAACAAAAATCCAATACTTTGTGGAAAATGAAAATGGATAAAATTTTCGATGTCGTTCCCCAAGTTGAAATGTGACAACCTGAATGGTGGGCAAAAAGGTCACCTACCTAAACATCACACTATGGATGAACCGTGGAGATCTAGCAGGGAGGGAGGGGGGGTGGAATTTTCCATTAATTCTGAAACTTTCATCGATGGACTTGATGCCACAGACCAGTTAGAAATGTTATACAACTGGCAAATCATCACACAGATTTTTTCACAATATATACTGTGGAACATGTTACCCATTCTGCCGACATGAAAAAACTACTGGTATTTGAACTGATTGTCAGTGGTGGCCAGAGCATAAATCTGCCATAACCAATCAACACAAATCTTGCTTAAGTCATCTCATGACCAGGATATTTTTCAATTGCTAATTAAGTGTCAAGGGGCAGATTATCATAAAACTATTTTCTATCACTTGATCCAATTCAGTGGGAAAAACACTGTAGCCATTCCCACAAGGCATATTACAGCAAGAGTGTTTTCAAGGACCATCATTAAATCAGATTCAATCATTCTAATCATTGAATCAACATGACAATTGACACTGTCTTTTTAAAAATGAAAAAAAAATCATGATATTCTTTCCAATCCTGAATTCAATGAAAGTTATGTCAGGATTCAAGTATCTTCTCAAGCCAAACCAACAACAAAAGCTATCTTCTCAAGCCAACACCACTCACTTTAAAAAATCCAATGTTACAAACATTTCCAAAAACCTCAGACATGTAAGGAACAGAATATTTTCTCAATTATTTGATCAAATTTATTTATTAGTTCAAATATTAACATGATTTAATACTGCCAAATCAAAACAATTATCAAATATTCTTTAAAAGATATGGGGTTTTGGGATTTTGTGTGTGCTTCATTAGCAAAAATATCAAAATGATTTTATCATGCCATTTTTTTAATCAAATAAATTCTAAATTATTCATTGAAGACATTCAATTCTATCTTTTGCTTTGCTCAAATATCAAAATGATTTTATATTGAAATTTCATAACGTTAATTCACAAACACTTCTGAAATATGCATTACATATTGTGCAAATAAATTCAAGCTAATTTTCTCAACACTTTGAATTTTTAAAAATTCACAAGATAACATTTCATCTTTCACTTTATCAGCCAACATATTACAAGTTCATACCCGTCTTTAACCATACCACTCATCCAAAACACCCCCCCAAATCGTGATGGCTGGGGAAAAAAAAAAAAGGTACCTGGTTGTTCCAGTCCCACAGCCCCTAAAAACAAGGGAGTCCTGATCACTGACATTCACACTTCAGAGGAGAAGGGCTTCTTGGCCGTACATTACACCTACCTCATCACCTTCCTTTGAAAATAACTTTACAGACTTTACCACAATTCAACTGTACTTTATATGCTCAAATATGGCTGCGATTTAAAAATCACGAGATTTCATTTTTAAACATTATCTTAAAATTATATTTCCAACCCATTACTTGGATTGAGGTCATTTTTTGCAGGTAACTTTGCAATTGTACACGAAAAGTTCAAAGGTAAAGGTGTCCTATAACCTTTGTGGTCTTCAGGGAGCGAGATGTCGGAGACCTCAGCTTCTCCAGCGGCCAGTATATTGACAATTTCTTTTTGCTGTCTGTCATGAGAAGTGCCGGGTGGTGTTAGACTAGTGGCTCTCTCCCATCTCAAATAGTACCTGGTAAAACATGAACAACAGAAAGTTAAAATCAGGTGAAAATAAAAACAAAAAAACAGTGATAAAGACCATGAATTTTTAAAAAAAACTAAATAAAATTAAAGACTTTTACAGGAGAGAGGTCAGTAAGAAAATAAAGTAGAAGTAAAGAATGGGCAAGTATGAAGTACTTAAAATCTCTTCCTTTCTAAGAAAATACTAAAGTAGCAGTATAGAAAGGTCAAGTATGCAGTATTAAACATCTCTTCCTTTCAATATAAATGGGGGAAAATGGCGTGCACTTGTGATTGATGGCCCTGGACAGAGCTCCAGTTTGAGCCACCACCAAGACTTCCAAGAGTTTTTCCTGTATACTCTGCCGACTCCACACTTTCAGTCCTTCAGGTCAGACTATAAATCCTGCTCCTATGTGCGAACATGCGCAGAACATCTTGTGCACACATGAAAACCAGTTCTGTCTTTTTGACAAGCAGGCAGCCTATCATTCTGGTAAGAACGGGTGATGTTTTCTGTTTTATTAGCACGCACACTAGTGTGTTCAGACATCTTCCCTATGGTGGAATGCAGATGCCTCAATGGTGGGCAAAATACTATTGTATTGCATACACACAAATTTCACCACTGGTAGTCCTCGGAGCTCTAGCTGAGTTTTGAAGGAGGAAAAAAGGAGGAAAGATAAAATAGAAACAAAACATTGCCCCCCACCCCCCAAATGAACTGGAAAAAGTATCAGTTCAGAAATAAAAGGGGGAAAAAATGGAAGAAAAATGTTTAATTTATCACTTCCTCAATTTTGTTAAATTCCATTCTGATCAGTTTATGGAGTTACATATTCTTGAACATTACACCTAACCATACAGTTTTTCTTATCAAATACATTTTCTCATTTAAAAAAAAAAAAACAACAAGAAGGAGGCATTTCTGTCAACATGGAATACCCTCCATTCCAGATAGATAGAAGTTGCCATGTTTACAGCAAAACACTACAAGCTCTCTGACAATTAAAAAAAACACCCCCATTTTAAGGGAACATGAACTTTTCTCCTAAAGCTACCTAGACCCAAAAAAAACAACAACAAAATCTGATACCTGAATCCTGTATCCCAAGTCACTCAGCAGTAGCCTTACAGCTGTATACTCACCCACAAGAACTTGATGAAGCAGACGACAGTCTGAAGAAGATGACTCATGAAGAAGACTCTCAGATGATCCACAGAACTTGTTCATTTCTTTATTTTGAGGATGATGGAATAAGTGCTCATGTTTTTTACATCCAGGCCCCACAAGACGACTCCCCGGTGATCCACAAGACAACTCCCCGGTGATCCACAAGACTCCCCGGTGATCCACAAGACAACTCCCCGGTGATCCACAAGACAACTCCCCGGTGATCCACAAGACTCCCCGGTGATCCACAAGACAACTCCCCGGTGATCCACAAGACGACTCCCCGGTGATCCACAAGACAACTCCCCGGTGATCCACAAGACAACTCCCCGGTGATCCACAAGACGACTCCCCGGTGATCCACAAGACGACTCCCCGGTGATCCACAAGACGACTCCCCGGTGATCCACAAGACGACTCCCCGGTGATCCACAAGACGACTCCCCGGTGATCCACAAGACTCCCCGGTGATCCACACGACGACTCCCCGGTGATCCACACGATGACTCCCCGGTGATCCACACGATGACTCCCCGGTGATCCACAAGACGACTCCCCGGTGATCCACAAGACGACTCCCCGGTGATCCACACGATGACTCACCAGTCAGGACCCATGTTTAACAAAGGGAGGGAAGGCCAAGGAAACGCATGGACGACCCAGTCACTATAGATACCTTCCTCTGAAGTCGGAGTATGGCTGCCTATGTGGCAAGGTACTTGAAAAGAGTCATACACGCAAACTTATCCGGTGTACTTCCTATCTCAGTGATTCCCAGGTGGGATGAGTGAGTCAGAGTGCATGTTCTGGGTGACCCCCAGGGTGTAAAGCTGGGGAATGCACAACAACTATAGATACCTCATGACCGCTGTTGTAGGTTGTGTAATGCCCGTCATAGGAAAACCTATCAGTAATGGAAAGGGACGACCAAATGGCAATACCTCATGACCACCATCTCAAAGCAGTGGTGGCGATTCCTGACCAAAGGAAACCTATCACAAATGTTAAGGGACGACCGCGTTGCAATACCTACATAAGGAAGCCTATCACAAATGGAAAGGGACGACCACGTTGCAATACCTACATAAGGAAGCCTATCACAAATGGAAAGGGACGACCACGTTGCAATACCTCTTGGCCACTATCTCAGAACAGTGGTGGCGATTCCCAACCTAAGAAATGGAAAGGGACGACCACGTTGCAATACCTCTTGGCCACTATCTCAGAACAGTGGTGGCGATTCCCAACCTAAGAAAACCTAACACAAATGGAAAGGGACGACTGCGTTGCAATACCTCTTGGCCACTGTCTCAAAGTGATGGTGGTGATTCCCGACATAAGGAAAGCTATCACAAATGGAACGGAACGACCTAGTTGCAATACCTCATGAAGGACTACTGTACTGTACTGTACTGTCTCCAAGCCGCTGTTGTAGGTGGTGGTAGCTTCGGACGACGCGATCACTGTCACCCAGATTGCTATCAGATTTCTTGCTTCCCTATTCTATTCTTTTTGTGGCTAATTTTATGATTGGTGGTTTATTTCATTTCATTTTATTTCATTCTATTTTATCTCACTTTGTTTTTTTCTATTCTAATCCTAACTTTTGTTTTATTTCTCTTTTTCTCCAATTTTATTTTCCTGGATTTTATTTTTGGTTTTTAATTTTATCTCACTTTATATTCACATTCATTTTATTCACATTTATTTTATTCACATTTGTTTTATTTCATTCTAATTTTTTAAGCAAGCAATACTGATGAAGCAATCGGAAGTTGGTGCCCAGTGATCATTGGCAGGCGAACTAACCGGGAAGTCCAAAGGAAGACAAACTAAAACCAGCGACAGAACTCTGGGGAAAAAAGTGATGAAAGCAGACGGAAATGTATGTGCAGGAGAGACCTGTGAACCTGTTGAAGGAAGCTGCTACACTGAACTGCTGCAACTGCTCATTTTCCCAGTCTACCCAGTGCTTCAGGAGTGCCAAATCCTGTCAACCCATTCACACAAAAACAAGAGACCCATTGTTCAAATTCAGTCCTTTGAAACTGAAAGTGCACAAAATGTTTTGTTTCTTTGTGTGTGTGTGTGTGTGTGTGTGTGTGTGTGTGTGTGTGTGTGTGTGTGTGTGTGTGTGTGTGTGTGTTTGTGTGTTGTGTGTTGTTGTGTTTGTGTGTGTGTAAGCCATTTTTCCCATTTCCTCCCTGAGAGAGAGAGAGAGAGAGAGAGAGAAGAGAGAGAGAGAGAGAGAGAGAGAGAGAGAGAGAAGAGAGAGAGAGAGAGAGAGAGAGAGGAGCGAGTGATGCAAATAAAAAGACCATAATATGTTCAGACTCAGTCCTTTGGGAACTGAAAGCATGCAAAATTTGTGTGCATGCGCGTGTGCATGGGCACACGTGCGTGTCTGAGTGTGTATGCACGTGCATGCGTGTGTGTGTAAGAGACCCATTCACAGGAAAATAAGTTCTGGTGTTCAGACTAGGTCCTTTGAGAACTGGAAGCTAGCAAGCCTATTTATGAAAACTGGAGGACTCGGATCTAGGATAACTCTCTCATTCTGAAGACTCAGGACCAAAACTAGTTTCCCTGTCCCAGATCCCAAGAAAACAACAAAGCCCTTAGTTTAAAGTTTTGCTGGTGTCCTGTGTCAGCCATGCCCTGCCCTCTGATACCAACACGGGCCTGACAAGGCAAGGTCATGTGTGGCGACTGGCGTGTGTGGTGACAAGGTTGAAGATTGCTGCAAAGTTACCTGAAAATCAAGACAAAACAAATGTGACAAGTGTGTGAGTGTGTCTGTGTGCGAGAGAGAGTGAGTGAGTTTGGGGGTACGGGAGGGGGAGGGGGGGAGAGAGAAAGAGACTAAGAGAGAAAGAGTGTGTGTGTGTGGAGAGAGAGAGAAAGAGCAGACTCAAGAGACAGAAAGAGAGAGGGTGCAATCAAATCAAAATTCTTTGAGAGACAGACAACCAGAGAGACAGACAGACAGACACAGAGACAGAGAGATCAGATGAAATCAAATCCAATCAAACCAAATCAAATTATTTTATTTCAAGGACAATGAATACGTATACATGTGCTTGTATACATCTACTAATATCTAGTCCCCTCCCTTGACTTAGGGATATATCTTATACAATAATTAATATAAGAGTGAGAGAGTGTGTGTGTGCAAATGCATGCATGTGTGCCACATGCATGCAGACATGCAGTGGGGGGTGTGGGGTGTGCTTACTACTGCCGGCTAGTATGCCTACTTGAAAGTTCTACACTTTATATATATATCCGAGTGCTAGATAAATTTATATCTTATCATACTCACAATTTAATGATAGTTGAAGTTGCATGCCCCCATCACAGTTGCAAAGCTGCAAAGGTACCCACAGATGCAAGAAAAGTTTGTTGGCTTGGAGTTTTGCTGGTGTGAGATTCCTGTTTTTCTTCTGTGTTGGTCAGAAGAGGGCTCACTCTCTTCTATGATGATTAAGGCAGTGGTGCGGTGCGTTGACATGGCGCTGCTTGGCCACAGGGGTCAGGTCAGGCCAGATCCTCTTTCACAATGTTTCATGTAGCAGGGCAGGGTGGTGTCAATACATGTTTGTTGTCTGGTTTGTGTCAATGTATATAGCAGGCAGGGCGTATAAAACTGCTCTGTTCTGGGAAGATCTCTTCGCAATGTTTCATTGTAAGCAGGACAGGGCTGCAAAACATTTCTTTTTGTCTGGAGATCTTTGCAATGTTTCATGTAGCAGGCAGGGCTGTATTCAATACATGTTCTGTTGTCTGGAGATCTTTGGAACGTTTCATGTAGCAGGCAGGGATGTAATAAATGTTCTGTTGTCTGGAGATCTTTGCAATGTTTCATGTAGCAGGCAGGGCTGTATTCAATACATGTTCTGTTGTCTGGAGATCTTTGCAATGTTTCCTGTAGCAGGCAGGGATGTAAATAAATGTTCTGTTGTCTGGAGATCTGTGGAATGTTTCATGTAGCAGGCAGGGCTGTATTCAATACATGTTCTGCTGTCTGGAGATCTGTGCAATGTTTCATGTAGCAGGCAGGGCTGTATTCAATACATATTCTTTGTCTGCTGCCGCTGGGGATCCTTTGCTGATGGGTTTCATGTAGCAGGTCATGGGCTGACAGTCTTGCTGGATTGCATGTATGTAATGGCTGTTCGTTTGCTTGGACATCTTGGATTCAGTAGCACATGGTGCCTTATTCAACATGCTTTGTTTGTTTGTTCTTCAAAGTCGTCTCATTGCAAGCCACGCAGGGATGTAATCAATAAGGTACTGTTGGTTGCTGGATGACTTGCAAGTTCGGGAGGCACTGCAGGGTGATTTCAAGAATGTTGTGTATGTCTGTGAGATCTTTCAAAGGTTTTCATGTAGCAGAGTAGAGGCGTAGTAGCAAATCACATTTTTGCTTTTGAGTTGGATGCCAGCTGCAAGGTAGTCTCTTCTTGTGCCTGAGTAATTTTCATGTTCTTGATCATTTTAACTCATGACTGGATGCTACTGTAAGTGTGGGTGTTTGCGTTTGAGTGGCCATTGGTTGACTTTCTTACTTGGTTTCAAATTATACTGGTTTTATGAGACCCTATACAATGCCTTGTTGTTTTTTGCCCACTAGGGATGTAATTTCAAATTGCCATGACACATTGCTCAATGGGACGGGGGTCAGCAGGTGGTACGTTAGGCATATGCGTGCTGAAGCACCTTTCAGAAAGCTGCAAATGCGGACAAGGCATGGAAGGGTGAAATTTTTAAAGCATGACATGTGTTTAAGTACCACATGTAGATGGGCTTTTCTATGGTGGCTGGTTTGTATCAAAATAAAATGCATTAGCGAGCAAACCATCTTTGCTTTCTGGAGTTGAGATGCAAGTAGAGAGGCTGAAGGTAGAGCTCATCTTCCTTGTGCCAACCTGAGAACATAAAGCTTTCCATCAGTTTTGAATAACACTTTAATCAGTGATACTGTGTATTCTACTGTAAGTGTGTGTTGTTTGCAAGTATGTTGAGTGTGCATGCCCTTTAACTTTCTTACTTTGTGCAAACTACTATCTACTGTGTTTTTTATGCAAGACTCCTGCTATGGAAAAACAAATGTCCTTGACAGTTTTGCTGCCCCAGAAACTTATAGGCATTGTAAATTTTCAAAATGCAACATGAACACATTTGCTCCAATCTGGGGTATGGAATAGCCAGGTGGTTACTGGTTAGAGCATTGCGTGCCTGAAAGCACCCCTTGTTTTCAGAACAGTACATCATTGCATGCCGGTAGGAAGGGATGACAATTTTAAAAAACGCATGCACACTGGTGTGCTAAGTCATCCACCAAAGTCAGAATGTGGCTTAATCTATGGTGGGCAAATGGTTGCACATGCAAAATCTAACCATTACTGCATTAGTGGACCTTGAGCTCTAGCCAAGAACTTTTAAAAATCTTTTTCACTGCCATTATGACAAAATAATGCACACTGGTATCCTGTTAGCTGAAGACATCTCTGAAGTGTGGTCCCCTTAATGGTGGGCAAAAACAGTAGCATACAGTACACTTGTAAATATCACCATGGGTGAACCTAGAGTAATGGTGGAATATATGCAAAATCTCGCCATTGGCGAACCTCAAAGAATCTAGCTGTGAAACAAGAAAAAAAGCCAGATGAACCATTTTCTACAATACACTGGCAGAAGACAGTCTTCCTATTTCAAATACATGTTCAGCAGAAGAGCAGCTGATGTTAGTTCATATGGCAACAGTGGAATCTTTAACACTGAGGAATGTTTCTGTATGAAAACGAATTGTCATTCTGATTCACTGTTTAGGTTTTTTTATTTCTCCAGAGAAAGTGTCGGCCTATGCAATATGAATCTGTGATAATTTTGAACAAGTCGTGGTTCTTTAGTTTTTGTTCCAAGTGGTGTTTTACTTGTTTCAAAACTTGGAACTTTCTATACCTTCAGTATCGTCATTGGATGTTCTGTTATTCGTCTGCCTCTGTGTGCCTATTTCCAAAAATTTGCGCTTCTTGGGCTTTGAAGGCCCATAATTTCTTTTTTTTTAATAAGGCATAGTTTTCATCAAAACAAAACTACCATCATTCACTCAGTAAACAATCCGCCATTTGCATTTACAGGAAGGGAGGTGCGCATTGTTTTCGATTTTTAAAGGGAGCAGCCCTTGTTTACTGTACAGGGGGATAGGTTTGGTTATAATATTACAGTCTCAGTGGAACTATCCGATTTAGTGACTGTACCATCAACCACCCACCTGCATACTGAAGGCTATTATCTATATTAAAAAATATAAAATCAAATAATTTAATTGAAAAATAAAAATTGCAGCAAATTTAAGTCGAATTCATGAATAAAGAAGAGCATTAACAGAGGTATGCATCTTAGTTTTCGTCACCCTGCACCCTTAATGGTGGCAAAAAGGTCTCGTACAAAAATCTCTCTACCGAGAACCTCAAAACTCAGCCAAGGAACAAACGAAACAAAAAAATAAACACCCTCACCAGAATGTAACGTATGCCAGAGCACAATATTAAATTTGTGCGCTAAAAAAAGCCATTGGTCAAATTTTAATACATGAACAGTACCATGTTGTTGGGGGGGGGGGGGGTATTTTTTCGGGAGGTCCTGTGTCAACTTAACATGCATATCATATTCAGACTTTAAAAACGATATATTGTCTGTGGTAGAAAAGTAAGCTATTGTGGTGGCATGGATGACGGGGAAAGTGGTGGGCACCCCTAAATTCAGCTTGCACAAAACAAAATGGAAAAAAAAAGTCACAGAGTTGGAGCACAGGAAATCTTGCCCCACCATGACAACTTTTTTTCTACAACCTGGAGTACAAAATCCTCCTCCACCCCCACCTTGCTTTTCAGTATGCTTTTTTTTTTTTATAATATAAATCCGGCCTCAAGACTATTTCCAACCTAAGATTTCCTGCTCCTGTTTCATCTCATATCTGCCCATGCCTTCAGCAGCAGAAATCCTGTGGCATGTGTGTGTGTATGTGTAAATTTGAATTTGTTGAGATTGGCAGCATATGTAAGAATGGGATGAACACAGTAATTCCATATATTATTATTTCAAACATGATCATGAATAACAAACAAATCAGCTTACTACACAAAAATTAAACAGTTACCTGTAGCCTCAGGTGGAAGCTATGGCGACGATGCAAGGGATGGATTTTCTGCATGCGTTACAAGGCGATCTGGTGTCAGTGGCCGCCAAATCAGAAATGACACTGTGGGCTTGGCAAGGCAGCTCAACACGGAGCCTCCCTCCCTGGGTGAACAGGGCTCATTGCCACGTGTATCACGTGGCATCAGCGCTGATAGTGATGACTTTTTTTCTGTTTCCTCTTTCTTACTTTTTTTTCTCTTTTTTCCTTTTTTCTTCTTGTTTAATTACTGGTTAACTGGATGGCTAATAATTGTTCAGACTGCCAATATTGTATCCCGTTTTGTTTTGTTTTGTGTTTTCTTTTCCCGCCTGCATGTGCAGTTGCTAGCTGGGTGGCGTTAGTTCTGTGTTACTGCATATGAAATTAACACACTGAAAGAAACGAGAAGAGAGAGAGAGAATGACAATGACAATGACAGTGACAAATTCTTTTATTACAAGGATAATGAATGAGCACTCATGTGCTTTTTTACATCCAGGCCCGCCCGAAGGGATACATCTTAATAATAAACCCAATACTCATACTCTCACACAGTAGAAAGAAAGGAAAAAATCAAACTTTTAAAAGAAAACCCCAAACACCGCCCCCCCCCCCCCAAAAAAAAAAAAACAACCCAAAAAAACAAACAAAAAACAAACAAAAGAAAGTACAAAAAACACCCAATAATAAAAACAAGAACAAACAAGAAAAACAAACAAAATATAAAATATAAAATTTCATTTAAAAAAAAACGAGAGAGAAAAACAAAAAAACCCAAACTTATAGTCATAAAAATGAACACCAGTTGTTTGCTGTGTGTGTGTGTGTGTGTGTGTGTGTGTTCAGATTTGTACTGTGTAGGCCTATGTATACTTTTTGTTTAAGAGAGAGAGACGCTTTGACGCTTTGACCAATTTATTGTCATTGCCCAAAGTGGCCTATTGACAAGGGGGGTTATACACGACTTTCTTTTGTAAATACAAATAAATACAAGAAAAATCACATGATGCACTTAACATAATGAAAACCAAACAACCAAAAATTAATGAGCTCTTATGAACGGATACGACTTTAAGCTCTGACGTAAACTCAGTTTCAAAATGAACACAAAGTAATAACAAGGATGAACAATAGGAACCAATAAGCAATAACTAAAATAATGAAAAGAACATTCTAGAATGCTATAATTATTAGACCATCCATTGACATTGTATGTGAAATTTTCAAAAATATTCTTGCTGGATACTACAGCTAATTATAAATGTTTCTTGAGTGTTTTCACAAAATGCTGGAGTTTACATAATATAAATGTTACTTTAGTTTAGTCACAAATGTTAAGCTAATTGGAACTTAGCTGTAATTGTCTTAATTTCAGTGCTTCAGCAATAAACTTTGCAACCGATTTGATCACAATATCATCATCGGACGCTAAGATAGAAAAAATATCTTGCCTTCGGAAAGCTTCTAGATTGAGAACACCACAGTTTTCACGTATGGAAACATATGATTGACAATGAAACAGGAAATGCGCTTCATCATCAAGAATATGACCACACATAGGGCATGGGAACTGTGTGGACGTCTCAGGTTGAAACCATCTTTTGTTTGCATTGAAGCCGAGTGTTCTTAGTCGAAATCTTGCATAAATTAGTCGATGCCATTTGTCAGTGACTATTCGAAGATACTTTTCAGCTTGAAAAGCACACTTAAACGAAAAAAACCAGCAGTATTTATCTTTACTTTCCATGTCCGAGTGCCAATTTTGTTTAAATGAACAAATGAGTCTGTCTTTCAATTCAGAAATAAACCCATGCTCGCTACCTACTTCCTGAGACAACCACACGATTCCAAAACCATGTTCTGATAAAAACTTTTTAACTTGAGAGAGAGAGAGAGAGAGAGAGCAACACAGAAGAAGGAAGAAAGAAGGAAAAAGAGACAGAAAGACTAAAACACATACAGAAAAATTAAATGAAAAAAAAAGGACAAGATGAAATGGGATTGAAAAAAGATAAAGAAAGGAAAGAAAAGAATAGCGAAAAAGAAAGACAGACAGAAGGAAAATGAGAAAGAAGAAAGAAATGCTTTTTCAGACTAGGCCTATTCAACAAAAAGTATACATAGGCCTACACAGTACAAATCTGAACTGCATGGGCACACCCACACACACACACACACACACATAGAACACAGTGCTTAATTAAAAGTCTCTAATACTTGCATATGATTTACATAAAGCTGATATAATTAGGCATGCAATGCCTTGCTAATAATTTGTTGTGGTGCTGGTTTTTGTTTGTTTGTTTTTTGCTTTTTTTGGTCTCAGGAGACATGGCTGAACCTCTCTTAGTCACTTTAGTTTCTCTTTTTTCTGGAGATGCATGTCACTTCAGTCTTGTGGAGAGCAATTTCTGGAGTGGCATGGCTGTCTCTGTTGTTGCAGAAACAAGGGACGCTTGGTTGATGGTATGTATCTCCCTCCTGTCATGGTAAACTATGCGTTGTAGGTAGTGTGCTTACATCAAGATTAATGAAGAGTCACAATATCGCACTTTGTCAGTTAAAAAATGTTTTTTTAAAAGATTACCCTATTTTTTCTTCTTCTTTGGCGAGTGCTCTGATTTTCACCAGTTTCTGAGACTTTTGCAAATAGGCTATTTACCTTTAAGGTAGCTGGACTCCGGCTTTGGGGATGATGTCTAAACGCGACACCCATGTGCTTGCGATTTTTATTTATTTATAACTATATATCTTTTGTCACCCCCATTCTTCCTGTCACAAATGGCCTAACATTCTGAAAAGCAGAATGAATTTTAAGGCGTGGGCAAGATGTTCTGCATACGTTTGCACACAGGATCTCGGTGTAGAGTATCATAAAAAATACTTTGGGGGAGGGAAGTCAGTACTAGGCTAGGCTTAAGGGGGGGGGGGGGGGGGGGGGGGTGTGAATCCCAGTGAACGGGCGTCTGGGTGGTAGGTAATCCACTAGGCTATTAGTCCAGTACTGGTACAACTTTTAAAAAAACGTCAGAAACTAATTGCAACAGTTACTTTGAGGGGGGGGGGGGGCAATGGTTAGTGTTCATAGTAATAAACAAATACTGAAAAGTTGAGAATGATAACAGCAATGCCTTTGTTGATATTTTAGACAAATATATGTCATGGCATTTCTACTTTTAGAACTCCACCACTTTCACCCCCAGATATAGCCGTTTAACCATTCCTTAGAGAGGTCCTCTCACGATTCACTTAAAAATAGCATTACTTTGCTTCATGAATATGAAAATACGCATATGTAGTCAATAAAATATGTAAATAAAATTGCAATAATATGCTTCCAAACAGTGTTGAAACACTACCCAATTCAAATATTCTACTCTTGGCTGTTGCTCTTTTTTTTCTTTACTTTTTTTTTTAACATTTCTTATCCATCCATTTGGGATGATCTCTCTGTCACTCCGCCAAAAGCCTACATTTGATACTTTCAAATACAGCCTCAAAACATTTATTTCCGACTTAGGATCTTCCCCTTATAGTTACACCTCTTATATGTTCCTACTTTCTACAGACATCTCCATCACCCCACCTAAGCAAGCGCGCGCGCACGTGTGTGTGTGTGTGTGTGATTGTGGGAGTCTAAATTTAAACTCTGTTGGGGGTTTTTTTGGTTGGGTTTTTTTTTTTTTTTTTGGGGGGGGGGGGGGGTTGTGGGTGTGTTTTGTTGTTCTGCTGTTGTTGTTGTTGTTGTTTGTTTGTTTTTTTGGGGGGGCGGTGAACAGTCAGATGTGTACTAATGATTCAAATGCAAGTGCTATGATTTCTTTGCTTTACAAGAATCAGCACTATAAAAATTTAATATATTATTATATTATCAAAATAACTACATTTTTTTAGCTTTAAATGCAAGACAACTTCAGCGTATTGTTTTCCACTGCATGCACTCACCCACAATAAGTGACATGTTCATTTCTTAGGGTCTTGCATGCTAATGCATGACTTGAGATCTTCATTGTCTCTAATATCATCCACTGCTGGTTCCTTGCCCTCTTCTTCCATGACGTTGTCATTTATTTCAAATCTAAGACTTTCCCCTCTTGTTTCATCTCATTCTGTCCTTACCCTCAATAGTGGAAACCCCCACCACCTTGCCAAAGTACACAACCTCTGTGTGTGTGTGTGTGTGTGTGTGTGTGTGTGTGCGCATGCGTGCGTGCGTGTGTGTGTGTGTGTGTGTGTGTGTGTGCATGTGTGTGTGTTTACATTTCAATTTAAAAACTATTGATTGTAACTTGTTGCATGTGTGAGAGTAGGATGAATGCCAGCGCTTTGATTTGTTTTTGCAAGACATAGCACTATACAAATTCCATTTAGTAGTAGTAGTAGTAGTAGTAGTAGTAGTAGTAGTAGTAGTAGTAGTAGTAGTAAGAGAATTGTTGAAAGCCTTGGGTGCAATGTCTACATTCCAAACAGCATCAACTGGGAAATGCCCCTTAACAGTTCTGGCCCTCCACTTTCCTGTCAACTGTGAGTGCTCAATGGCATCAGATGCAAATGTCACTTCCAGCCACTGATGAATACCAGTTCCTGTCATTAGTCATCCTATGGAACCCAGAAGTCTCATCTCGTATCTAAGCCACCTAGTCATTGGACAATGGAGCAGAGAGGGCTGTCATCTGGTTCACTGGCAACAATGATGTGGCCTTTCACCAAAGAGGTTGATCCAAAGTGTTACATGATTCAGGCTTGCCAATGCTGACAAGAAGTGCAGAGGTGTGAACACACAGCTCCTGTCCCACAGTGAGGTCCATGTCCATCATAGGTAAGAAGGTGAAGCAGCTCTGCATGTCCTGGATGGTGGCCATCATACACTGCCTTCAGAGGTCCTGATCAGCCTGGTTGTGGGTAACGCAGTGGCCACAATACTTTCTACAGAAGGTCCAGAAAGGTGTTGATAGGACCTGAGTCCTACATTCCACAGGTGGTATTACTCAGCTCTTGTCTTGGGTATTGGTGAGTGGGTGTTATTCAACTATATCTGGGGTATAGCGAGAAGACTGGGCTAAAGTACGTATCTTCGGGAAATTATTTATCTTTTATTTAATTTAATGCTTTTTAATGGGCCTTAACTTTTCTAAACTTTGGATATGTTTTTACCGACAATTTTTAGAGTAGAATGAAACAAAAAACCAAACAACAAAACTGTTGCAATTTTTTCCCTTGACAAAATCGTTCCAGTACTGGACTATATCCTGCCTATACATTATCTAAAAGTAAAAGGCATAATTATATCTCTGCCAGTGTGGGTTGTGGTCTTTATTTTAATGTCTATTCGCAGAACGGGGCATTAGACGCATACAAAAAGTGTACATTCATGCGTTTATCTTATATGTTTCTTTTTCTTTTTATTTATTCGTTTATTTCGAGAATAATGGAATATGCAACCATGTGCTTATTTTGTTTTTGTTTACATCCACTCCCTGACTCCCTGTGTGTGTGTGTGTGTTTGTGTGCTCTGTGTGCTTACCTACCTACCGAATAGTACAGTTTTCCCAAGTTACTGTTGGACAATAAATAAGAGTGGGGCACAGTTTATGACAACAACGTTGAGTTCTGTTATATCGAATGATTGCACCAAAGGTAGTCAAACGTAACAGTATTTTGCAAGTATTGGGTATGTGCAATTCCTTCCTCCTGCCAACACAGAAGAGTTCCCACTCACAACAAAGTAAAAATGGGTGCCTCACAGAGTGCCTTTACTGAGCAAGAATTGGATGATTATCAGGTAAGAGCTGATTTTCATTTAAAGGAGGAGTGATACCAAATCATACAAATAAAAAAAGTAACAAGTTGTAGGAGATTGAGGGGTTGACAAGGACTCGATCTCAAGTTTTCGTAAGCACAAAAGTCAAAAACTAATGTTGTCAATTGTATTCTAATAATACCACAATCGTGACTGAATCAGTTAACGAATGACTAGAGTCAGTAAGGGCTAAATGTACTATAATGAAATAGTCTATTACGTTGGGGAATTTCGCTGAGAATACGAGTATGGCTACCAGAACTTGCAGAAGATATGAACAGCTTAACTGTAGAAGTAAAACCTAACAAGCTCTCTGAAGTGTGAATAATTACCAGTCAACATCAACATGGCCCATAGGGGTACAAACTACGAAAAAAAAAAAAAGTAATACTTACTACCAGTACCAATTATCTGACAACTATCAATAGTATTACTTCAAATTGATCTTGTACAGCTGCTGCTTGTAGCTATGTCTTCTTTTAATGTACTGCATTAATTCGTTACAATATCATTTTAGCAGATTAATTTACTACTATACTAGTATTACTTTATTAGTTTTAAATACTGTAGGTAGTGTAGGCCTACTACTAGAAAGAGTAGGTTATTGTGTGCCAGGAATGGATGACCAAAAAAACCGGCATGCACACAGATGTGTTCAGACACCATTCCCAAAGTTGGAATACAGCTACCCAAATGGGGAGGGGGAGGGGGGGGGATGTATGGTCGCATACATAAAAATCTCACCATTGTGAATCTAGGACTGTAGGAGTTCTAGCTGAAGAACATTCTCCCCCCCCCCCCCCCAACCCCCCAAAAAACAACAACAAACAAAAAACCCAAAAAAACCAACAAACAAAAAACCCAATAATATAATACTATACACTATACTCACTGACTCGGTCTACAGTCTTCATACCCAGTATGTCACTTTCCATGTAGGATTTGGACATGGGTGACTAGACAAACAGAAAATGACACTGTAAAAAGCTGTCCTGAGAGTAACAGCTACTTTGCCAAGACAAATTGTTGGGGATTGGGAAATTCTATCCTGTACACCAGGAAATGAGGCTCATGTGATTACCATCTATAGCTGTTGAGTGTTGCTGATCTGGGCAAAAGCTATCTGCCCACCGCCAGTATAAGATGCATTTTATAACATTTTATTCAAAAGAACCTGGAGCAATGAGAGAGTTGTATGTCGCTTTGCAAAATGAAATAATACAGGTAAAAGCTAAAAAGTTTTGTAAGTTTATTAGTTTATTGTTAGGACAAATCTTATATTAACGTCTATTTCACACAAACCAGGACCCCCCCCCCCCCCAAAAAAAAAAAAGGAGGAACTAGTATAGTAGTAATGCATAGTATACTGGGAGTATGACACAAGTATCTTTTACTAGAGTCTAGCCCTAGACATTTGCAGTGACCAGTATGAATTCTATTAAAGTATTATGTTATTGCTATTCCATTCATGTCATACATAAGTGCAGTAGAAGAAAAAAGTTCAGGTAATGAAATGGCTTTGCCATGATCGGCAACAGATGCCTATAAAAAAAAAGACAATAGATAAATGACCCATTAAATAAGAAAACCTTAGAAATAGATATAAAGAGAGGCCAAATAACGTATCCCTGAAGTCTGAATGTGGCTACCTAAATGGTGGATAAAACATAGTGCATACCATCTCACAGGTGGATTGGGGATCTAGAGATAACACACCTGCCTTGAATTGAAAGCAAGAATTTCGGGTTCGACCCCAAGTTTGTGCCCCAAACTTTTCTCCCATTCATTAGATTTTGAGGGTTGGTCTGGGTGCCAGTCTCTTGTCTTGGATGAGACAGTAATCTGAAGTCCCATATGCAACCTTTACTCAGCACAGGTAAAAGAACCTAGAGCAATAAGAGAGTTGTTTCTAGCAAAATTATATGGCAGAAAGTCACTCATACAGTCATAGGGAAACAAGCTTGCTTGTAAACAGAATTTAAGAAAAGATATGGGTGGTGCTGCTCTTGTAGCGATGTGTTCTTCCTGGGGTGAGCAGCCCGAATTTCACACAGAGAAATCTCTGCTGTGACTAGAAGTGGTCTTCAGTTCTTTGTTGGTATTTTTGGTTTTTGTTCCTCAACTATAGCTCTGAGGCTCACCAATGGTGAGACAGATGAACATAAATATATATGTGACCATCCCCCCCACCATTTAGGTAGATGCATTCCAACTTTGGGGATATTTCAAATCAATTCACTTCACCACTGGTGAACAACTGAGCTCTAGTCAAGGAACCCCCCCCCCCCCCCCCCCCTAAAAAAAAAAAAAACCCAACAAAAACCAAAAAACAAACCACACACACACACACACACACACACACACAAACCCAACCAAACAAACAAAACAACAACAACCCAGAACCAAAAAAATCCTGAATGAAGTAGTGAGTTCATATTCATTTAGTGAACGTGAGTTCTGGAACTACTGGCATGAAATCGGTAGAAGAATAAAGAGCTGAAGAATTACTTTCAGAAACCTAGAGCTGAAAAATGTGTTCCTCCCCATCTGCTCATCCACCCTCAATGATAAGGATGATAATGGTAATAATGTTAGCTTATAAATCACGTCGTGACAATTATTGAGTGGATCCTGCATTACTTTGTTTTGCCCTGTCAGGGGCCTTTTTCACATTCCCATTGATGTACTCACAGGATGTCTGTAGTCATGTTTAAACAACTTTGGTGCTATTGTTGTTTTTGTTTACTTTAAATTCCACCTTTTATGTTTTTGGAAAAGAAAATTCTCTGGTTTCTGCTTTCAGACGCTGACATATCTGACCAAGAAAGAAATTCTCCAGTAAGTTTTCCTCTTCTTCCTTTGTTCTTTTTTTTTTTTTTCCAGGATGGGGTTTATCTTTTTGAGTGTGTGTGTTTCTGGTTGGGTTTTTTTCGGGGGGAGCGAGGAGGTAGTATCAATTTGCATGGATTAATCGAATGTTTATCTACATCACAACTATTGTGATTTTATGTGCAATCTGGATATTGATTGGATATAGGTAAGTTTGAGAAATGTACATTGATTGCATAGAATTGAATGGAAATAGCCTTTTCTTCTTTTTTTTTAAACAGTAGACTATTGGGGACGGGATAGCTCAGTGGTCGGAGCACTCGCTTTCCCCCAGCCAAGTTAAACAGCGTTGAGCGTGGTTACCAGTTGGATGGGTGACCGTTTGCGCGCCTTGGCTTCAGTACAGTTCGCCCAGTTCACCCAGCTGTAAATGGGTACCTGCCCTCTTTAGGGTCAGGGAAGGTAAAGCAGTGAGGGAGAGGAGATGGGCGCCGCCCTCAATATGCTGGCCCTAGAGAAGAGAGGTCTCTGACGCCTCGCTCCCCTACGACCTTATAGGTTATGGGACTCCTTTACCTTTACCTTTTTAGACTATAATCATGTTTAAAAAATGTTATTGTTCCATTACCTGAACATTTGATAGTGGTGTGTGTGTGGTTGTGTGTGTGTGTGAATTGATCGTGATTTGCTGTTTCAGGCCATAAAGCCCCAAAATAATCCTTGATGTATAGTTTGGTATTTTTTTCTTTAATTCTCATTGTGGAGGGGTGGGGTGGTTAATTAAAGTTTTAAAAGTTTTTGTTTGCCTGTTTGTTTATTTTTTTGCTTGTGGTTTTTGTTTTGGGGATTTTTGTTTTGCCTGTATTTTCTTGCTTGCTCGTTTGCATACAAGTGTTTATTCCTTTTTTTGGTTGTTGATTAAATAAAATTGCTTCTGAATTTTAGATTTTGTTTCATTCTTGTTGAGTATGGTTATTTGTTTTAAGTCAACTTTAAATATAAAAATTTTTTTTTAAACAACAGTAAACTGTGGGGTTCTGGGTTTGATTCCAGCCTCACCCTTTCTTCTCAGTTTGATGGGAAAATCAAACTGAATGTCTAAATCCTTTGCCGGCTTTGGATGAGACTATAAACTGAGGCCCCGTGTGCGAATGCACGCGGAATATCTGCGCACATGCTTAAAACCTGTTCTGCCTTTCAGAAGAGAAGGCCATTGTGTGCCGGTAAGAACACATGACAGAGTTTTTTTAATGCAAGTGTTTAGACACCATCCCTGAAGTTGGAATGTGGCTATCTAAATGGTGTGTGTGTGTGTGAGGGAGGGAGCGGTCACCTATACTGATGTATATAGCAAAATAGCAACAACAAAATTAACTTTTGAAAAAAGAAAGAAAAAATTGTCATTGAGACCATACTTCATTAGTTTATTTAGAAATGCCTTGAGTAATTAAATTAACCAGCTAAGTGAATGAAGTATTTTCCAGTGTACTGGAAGTGAGGAGGACATTAACCAGCTAAGTGAATGAAGTATTTGACAGTATACTGGGGTTAACCAGCTAAGTGAATGTTTACAGTGTAGTGGGGATGAGGAGTACATTAACCAGCTAAGTGAATGAAGTATTTCACAGTGTACTGGGGGTTAGCCAGCTAAGTGAATGTTTACAGTGTAGTGGGGATGAGGAGTACATTAACCAGCTAAGTGAATGTTTACAGTGTAGTGGGGATGAGGAGTACATTAACCAGCTAAGTGAATGAAGTATTTTCCAGTGTACTGGAAGTGAGGAGTACACTAACCAGCTAAGTGAATGAAGTATTTTCCAGTGTACTGGGGGTTAACCAGCTAAGTGAATGAAGTATTTTCACAGTGTACTGGGGGTTAACCAGCTAAGTGAATGAAGTATTTCACAGTGTACTGGAAGTGAGGAGTACATTAACCAGCTAAGTGAATGAAGTATTTTCTAGTGTACTGGGGGTTAACCAGCTAAGTGAATGAAGTATTTTCTAGTGTACTGGGGGTTAACCAGCTAAGTGAATGAAGTATTTTCTAGTGTACAGGGGGTTAACCAGCTAAGTGAATGAAGTATTTTCACAGTGTGCACAAGCGGTTCTGCTCCCTGGACCCTGGGAGTGAGGAGTTCAACAAGAAGCAGAAGAACCCCAAGCTGGACCACAACAAAGTGATGGAGCTGCCTGAACTCAAGGTATAGAATACAAGTATACATGTATGATTTGTTACTTTATTTATTTATTTATACCACTTTAAGTCCCGTCAGATTTCTCTGCATGAAATTCAGGCTGCTCTCCCCGTAGAGAGCACATCGCCACAAGAGCAGCGCCACCCATTATTTTTTTTCTTTTTCCTGTATTTGTTTCCCTATCAGAGTGGCTTTTTCTACAGAATTTTGCCAGGGACAACTCTTGTTGCCTTGGGTTCTTTTACGTGTGCTAAATAATTATGTATAACACACAGGACCTCGGTTTATTGTCCCATCTGAAAGACTAGCACCAAGACCACCACTCATGGTCTAATGGATGGGGGAAAAGTTTCAGGTCCAAGCGGGATTCGAACTACCGCACACTTCCAACCCAGACTTTTCGCTTTCTAGACAGGCGCATTACCTCTAGACCACCAATCCACCATATCATAAACTGTATGTTTATAAATTATTGCTGGCATTGTAGCCAAACAAGCAAGGTTTCAATTACATTCTTCACAATGTGATGGTTCTTAAATGATGGGTAGATTAATGGGAATGGCGACAGCACCTGGTGAATTACTGGTGAAGATTTCTACAGTCTCCTAGGTTAGTTTACCTGAAGACCTGCTGGGGCTTTAATCTTCTTTGTGAATGGACCGTTGGATGCTCGAAAAGGGTCCAGCATGATTGTTAATTACAGATCTTGTGATTCTTGCTGGTTTTTGGTGGGGTGGGGAACTATGAAAATACTTGGCATGTATACAGCCACAGCTGCACGGTACAGATGACAGATGTTGAAGCATTAGGGGATTGGTTGGGGGGTCAGTCTTAAGCATAAATATGGAATATTTCGTATACCCTATTTTTGAAAAACTGAAAAATAATGTGTGGTTTGTGTGTGGTGTGGGTGTGTATGTGTGGGTGGGTTTTAGTGTGTATGCATACATGTGTCTGTGTATACCTGTCAGTCTCTTCAAGATAAAAACATAAAAGAGTTGGGTTGGGTGGTTGTTTTGTTTTTAAAGTGAGTATATTGTTCAGGGGACAGGATAGCTCAGTGGTCAGAGCGCTTGTGCTCGCTTTCCCACAGCCAATGTTAAGCAGAGTCAAGCATGGTTACCAATTGGATGGGTGACGTTTGCACACTTTGGCTTCAGCACAGTCCCCCAGTTCACCCAGCTGCAAATGGGTACCTGCCTCTTTAGGGTTAGGGAAGGTAAAGCAGCAAGGGAGAGGAGATGGGTGCCGCCCTCAATATGCTGGCCATTGAGAAGTTGAGGTCTCTGACACCTCACTCCCCTATGACCACATAGGCTATGGGACATTTTACTGTTACCTTTTATATTATTGGTAAAAAAATAAAATGGTACTGAACAGATCTCTCTCTCTCTCTCTCTCTCTGTCTGTCTGTCTGTCTGTCTCTCTCTGTGTGTGCGATGTGTGATCAGGTGAATCCCTTCAAGGACCAGATCATGAAGGTGTTCTCCTCAGGGGAGGATGGCATGACCTTTGAGGACTTTCTGGACATGATGTCCGTCTTCAGTGACAGCGCCCCTAAACCAGTCAAGGTGGAATATGCCTTCAGGATCTACGGTGAGAGGGACAGTGTGTGTGTGTGTGTGTGTGGTGTGTGTGTGTGTGTGTGTGGTTTGTGTGTATAAGTGTATGTGTGTGGTGTGTGTGTGTGTGTGTATGTGTTGTGGTGTGTGTGTGTGTGTGTAGGGGGAGAGAGCTTGATGGGTGAGAGAATGTATAAATATGTGTTTCTGTGTGTGTATGAAAGTGTGCCTGCATGTGTATATTTCACACGTGCAAATTTGGTGACTGAATGTTTGCATCAGAAAGTAAGATTACAGCACATGTGCATGATTCTGTGTTAGCTGTGGTGGCTTTGATTGTCGATATTCTGTCCACTTTTTTGCCTCTGTATCCTGCTACTATGTTTGAAGTGAACTTGGGCATACAGGAAAGGAAGGGGGGCATGTATTTCATTCTTTTTTCTCTTTTTGTTTTGTTTTGTTTGTGTTCCTCAGCTAGGCTGGTAGGTTCACCAGTGGTGAGAGTTTGCGTATGCAACAGTTTACCCACCACTAAGGTGGACGCACATTCTGACTGGAAATGGGTGCCGCCTTCAATATGCTGGCCCCTAGAGAAGCTGAGGTCTCTGATGCCTCGCTTCCCTACGACCTTAAAGGTTATGGGACACCTTTACCTTTACTTGATTGTACAGTATTTCAGAAGAGGCGCTGGCTTGGTTTTTGTGTGGCAGATTTTGATGGGGATGACATGATCTCCAGTGCAGACCTCAAACAGGTGATCAACCGTCTGACTGGGGAAGAGAACATCCTCAACGAAGAACAGATGCAACAGCTGATTGACAATGTAATGCTGGCTCTGCTGCTGCTGTTTGTCTTTTGTGATGTCTTTGTGTGTTTGTGAATGGATACATGTATGTTCTGTCATGTGTTTTTGCATGCATGCACAAGTATGTGTGCATGTTGCTCTGTGTGTGTGTGTGTGTGTGTGTGTGTGTGTGTGTGTGTGTGTGTGTGTGTGTGTGTGTGTGATTGAGGGTATGAGTATTCTAAGACGATGGTTGGGTATGTGTGTAGGTGCAGTCCTGTTTGTCAAAAGATATAAGGTGGAGATTGATGCAGTAGTCTTTGTTTAGCAAGGATTCCTTGCTTTGGGTAAATAATCTGAATACTTATATACACAAATATTGATCTGTTTGTTTGTTTATATTTGTCATTGTGTTTGCTGGCTATAGGATCCGTCCGCAGTCATGTATCTATATTTTCATTACTTCCTTGGAAAATTAAGTCATGATGTAACCGTGAATGATTGTTTCATATGTTTGTGAATTTGTGTGTGTGAATGAGAGTGTGTGTGAGAGAGAGAGAGAGAGAGAGAGAGGGAGGGGGGAGAGAGAGAGAAGCTAATGTTCCAAAGATTACCTGCTTCATACAGTGGACTGACATATGATATTGTTCAAGTTCTGTGGATACGCATACTGACTGAAAGAACTGTTATTTAATAAAAACAGAACCAAAAATACCCCCAGATTTCCACTGATTTAGGAGCAGTATCATATGATAAAACATGTTGCTGTCAAGGAGCAGTATCATATGATAAAACATGTTGCTGTCAAGGAGCAGTATCATATGATAAAACATGTTGCTGTCAAGGAGCAGTATTATATGTGACCCGTTTTTACAAAAGGAGTCTTAAGGTATAATTGGGTCAAATTGAGTTGTTACATTTTCTGAAATCTACAGACCATTACCTTTCTTTTGATGTATGATACATTATTCTACCTATAAAAATGATAAAGTTATGGGTGTTTGAAATGGGTGACACAGCGATTTCACATTCTGAGAAAATCGGGTTTAAAGTTTTTCACCACTCTAGCTAACTAACACCTTAGCAACGGGTACTTCTATTCAACTGATGATAGCCAAATTTGGCATGGTGTTAAAAAATACCATTTTACAGCATCAGACAAAAAATCATGTATATATTGACTGTCATTGCTGTGATATTTAGCTCACAACACCCCCCCCCCCCCCACACACACACAGAGACTGCATGTAAAAAACCAATAGAGTACTCATTCATTTTCCTTGAATCAAAACAATCAAAGAAACACACACACACACACACACACACAGATTACTTATTCATTACCTTTGAAAGAAAATGATCTTTAAAAATAGAGAAGAAAAACCATACACACACACACAGCACGCCCGCGCTGCGTGCGCGCGTGCATGCATGCGTGGGGGAAGAATATAAAAAAAAGCTGTATAAACTTAATCTTTTACTCTCAATAAAGATCATTTTGACTTGATCATTTTCAAACACACACACACACACACACACACACACACACACACACACACACACACACACACACACACACACACACACACACACACACACACACACACACACTAGTTCATTCAGTTTAACAACAACAACCACACACACACACTACAGTCAAGTCAACAGCTCCCACATTTTCTCATGTCATGCACTAACAGCTGAAATGCTAAAAGTCTCCCCAGTTGTGTCATCTGAACAGTCTAGATCTGCAGCTTTGATCTGTATGCATACCCATTATTATTAACATTGCATGCAGGTACCAGCGCTTCGTACATCTAACCTTGAACCTTAACACACAGATCACAGTTCATTTCATTCAAGGGGACTGGCGAAGTTACTCGGGGCTTTCATCACGATCGCTTTATTTTTTTGTCTCAGAATAATTGATAAATAATACACCTGGTTTGTACTAATCTGCTATTGGCAGAGTGGAAGATCAGCTAGAAATGAGCCATAATGCCCATTATTCTTTGCAAACAGCAAAGTTTCCCAGCCAAGCGTTTCTAAAAATAGAACAGAGACATCCCTGGTGAAGCCCCTCCCAACCAATCATAGACCAGCTGCTTGTTGGTTACTACAGGCGGTGTGCGTCCTCAACTCTCATTGGTTGATCTTCTCAAGCTTTCAGGTTTTGTTTATACCTAAATAACTCGAAGCAGTATTTCTGATTGGTTAGATTTTACGTAAAGGCTGCGTGAAATGGAAAATATAGATCACAGCCTTTCCAATGGTGTATGACATGTGTGGGGCCCTGTCCGGGGTAAGGATAACGAGATGACTGAAATCACGGTCGTAATGATGAAGGACACTGGAAAACTGCTGTAGGGTGGGTCGATAAAAACTGTTTAAAAACACATTTTTAAATCAAATCTAACCTTTTCAAACATATAGATAGGAAATTAAATGGCTACAGATTCCATTTTTGATTAAAAGTCAAAATTGGCAAAGTGGACGGCACCTTCCCTTTTTTGAGCCTCTCTCCTTTTCACTGTGTGCGAGTTAAGACTCATTTCGTAAAAACGGGTCACATATGATAAAACATGTTGATGTCAAGGAGCAGTATTATATGATAACACATGTTGATGTCAAGGAGCAGTGTCATATGATAACACATGTTGATGTCAAGGAGCAGTATCATATGATAAAACATGTTGCTGTCAAGGAGCAGTGTCATATGATAACACATGTTGATGTCAAGGAGCAGTATCATATGATAAAACATGTTGCTGTCAAGGAGCAGTATAGTGTGATAACACATGTTGATGTCAAGGAGCAGTATCATATGATAACACATGTTGATGTCAAGGAGCAGTATCATATGATAAAACATGTTGATGTCAAGGAGCAGTGTCATATGATAAAACATGTTGATGTCAAGGAGCAGTGTCATATGATAACACATGTTGATGTCAAGGAGCAGTATCATATGATAACACATGTTGATGTCAAGGAGCAGTGTCATATGATAAAACATGTTGCTGTCAAGGAGCAGTGTCATGTGATAAAACATGTTGATGTCAAGGAGCAGTGTCGTGTGATAAAACATGTTGCTGTCAAGGAGCAGTATAGTGTGATAAAACATGTTGCTGTCAAGGAGCAGTATAGTGTGATAAAACATGTTGCTGTCAAGGAGCAGTGTCATATGATAAAACATGTTGATGTCATCAGATTCTGGAAGAAGCAGATCTGGATGATGATGACTCCCTGTCCTTCGCTGAGTTTGAGCATGTTATCTCCAAGGCACCGGACTTTGTGAGGTAGGGGGTCGTTCAGTTGATTCCGCAGTCACTCTTTAGTTTGTTCAGGTTTGGATTTGAATTGGTGTGTGTGTTTTAGTGTGTATGTATGTATGTTTTGTTATTGTTTTCTTTTTCTTTTTTTACTTTCTGTCTGTGTCTGTGCAAGTGCCTGTGTGTGATGTGGAAAAGAGATCACAGACAGACAGGCAGACAGACAGACACAGACTTTATTTTTCTGTGACTAAAATTGGCCAAAACTGAAGAAATATTGACTGATTCTTCTTTTCTTCTGTTGTGTGCTGAAAAAGAAATAAAAGCTGGTATTTTGTTTACTATCAGTTTAGAATTTCTGTTCAAGTTATATCGTCGGTTTCTTTGATATAACCCACACACTGATTTTAAAATGGTTACAGATCATTATTTGTCACAGATATATGCATTTTTATCCAGAAAAAGAAATAAAATTGGGGGGTGGGTGGGTGTACAAGTTGCATCATTCATTCCTTTCAGATAGACCCACACAATAATATGAAAATGGTTACAGATACATGTCATAGATACCACACACACACACACACACACACACACACACACACACACACACACACACACACACACACACACACACAACAACACACACACACACACCACACACACACAACACTCACACACAAACACACACCCACTGAGAGACACACACACACAAATCGTCTAATATCACTGAGAATGAACAGACGTTAAATCGAAGACACCAACAACAACACACACAAATTCAAGTCAAGCCAAGTCAAATTTTTATTTCCAGATGGTACATTGAATAAGCAATGCATTTGCTTTTTAAAATTAAAAAAACATTTTTTAATTCAACAGGAACAAGCTTTCCAAGAAGTTAACGTTCTTGTTCTGTATCTTGCAGTTCCTTCAGAATTCGGCTGTGAAGAGCTGTGTGCAGAAAACAGCAGGTGACTGAAGGGCCGGCCTCACCTGCCCGTGCACCTGTGGCCGCCTCTGTCTGTGTGTGTGTGTGTGTACACTGCAGTGCAGGTGTTGTGAGGCTCCATCACATCCAGTGATGCTGCTACATGATTCCTGTGCGTTAATGTTTTGTCAGAGCCTATCATGTTGTGACACAGTGCACAGGCATCCCTTTGTCTTGTTTGTTATTTGGAAGGTTGTTGGGGGGGTTAGGTGTTTGAGTGTTTGTTTTGCAATTGGGTGCACAAGAGGGATTTTATGGAGAAGAAAAAAACCGGAGAAATCAAGCACAAGTGACTGTATCAGACACCTAGAGATGCAGAGAGTTGTTGATCCATTCCATTCAGGTGTTAAATGTATACATGTATTATTTCAGTGGTGTGACCATGTACAGGAACATAGTGATCTGAACCCTTCTTGAGGAGAAGCATAAAAGTAGCTGGGTTTGTTTTTTTCAGATTATAGGCTCTTTTGTATGTTTATCGAGTTACTTTCGTCTAAGATCAGTACAGGCTCTCTTGTATGTTTATCGAGTTACTTTTGTCTAAGATCAGTACAGGTGTATGTTTATCGAGTTACTTTTGTCTAAGATCAGTACAGGTGTATGTTTATCGAGCTACTTTTGTCTAAGATCAGTACAGGCTCTCTTGTATGTTTATCGAGTTACTTTTGTCTAAGATCAGTACAGGCCCTCTTGTATGTTAATTGAGTTACTTTTGTCTAAAATCAGAAGTTTTAAATTTTCATAAATGGTAGGTGAACTGTCCGTTATAAGATTTTGATCATGCTTTTATGTGGGCCGGGTTATTGACCTTTTTGTTATCACCTTTTTTTGACTATTTTATAATGAAGGGATAGAAAGATATTTCCACGCTAAAACAAGGGCTACTGTGATCACCACTTCAAAAATGTTTTGTTTGTAGTTTGATTAGAAAAGCGTAACACTGTGATAAATTTTGCATACAAAAAAAAAGAAAAATTGTTTTGAAATATTTTGACCGGGTGTATTTTGTTCTGGGACTTTTTTCAAAAATGATTACTTGACCAAAATGGCTGATGTACAAAGTGTGTGTTGTGGGGGGTTTTTTTTTTTTTTTTTTTTTTTACATCTATGCATAATATAAACAGATTTTCATGTGTGTGCTGTTATGAAACATTTGGGTTATGAATACAATATCAGTGTATGGACACAGGTTTTCATGATTTATACCTGCAGGCATATATGCGGAAGATATCACGTATATGTAGAAGGTTTCACAGTTCTATCTGTTCACACACATGCTCGTGCTCACACACTCACACACACTTCTGATGCCATGCCTTACAAAGTTTCATCTTCATTCAAATCATTGTAAATACGGACCATTTTTGCTTTGCTTGAAGTTCCTGAAATACAGCTTCCTCTCCTCCAGCTTTTCCTCAGTTTCATCTGTTTTCTTTCAATAAACATAAGATTTGTGGAAAATTTCAAAGAACTGTCCTTTTTTAAAATGTTATTTTCGAAGTGTAAACAGGTGTCCTGTGAATCAGTTCACTGCTAGTGTTCTCTTCATTTGCAAAAAGTCCTTCGAAATTGTTGAAGAATTAATTATACAGAGCACCTCAGCTTCCCAAATGTTTGGTTTAACACTAATTTTCAATGTTTAAAAAAATACTCATGCCAAAACCCTGCTACCATGAAGTATTTTCCAAAGTTCTGATGGTTTTCAATTCCAGCTCCTTCCTGCTGAAGGGGACAGGATAGCTCAGTTGTCAGAGCACTCGCTGTCCCCAAGCTAAAGCTTAGCAGCTGTCAACATGGTTACCTCTTGGATGGGTCATGCCCCTTGACTTTAGTGCAGTCCCCCAGTTCACCCAGCTGTAAATGGGTATCTGCCCTCTTTAGGGACAGGAAAGGTAAAGCAGTGAAGAGAGGAGATGGGCGCCGCCCTCAATATACTGACCGTAAAGAAGTAAGGTCTTTTTTTGGGTGGGGAGCCACCTCACTCCTCAGTGACCGTGTCAGTTACGGGAACAGCTTTACCTGTACCTTTTTATGCTCCACCTTGCCGTTTCTCCGTGTCGGACAGTGGTCAGGCTGCAGACTGGTCACCACTTTCAGCACAAAGGAGTTGCACACACACCTGGACAGATCTCGATCCTTCAGTCGTGTTTTTCCTCTCTGCAAGTCGGCGACATCAGCCAAAGAAATGCTGGGAAAAGTGGGATCTTTCTGGCGTAAAAGAAAGTAGGGGTGAAGGAGAAGGTCAGAGTAGCATTTCTCGGCTTCAAAATGATTGATTGTAGGTGAGCTCTGTGTTTTTTAATCAATAGGAAAATGGTTTCTGCATGTTTAAAGAGAAGGTCAGAGTAGCATTTCTCAGCTTCAAAATGATTGATTTTAGGTGAGCTGTGTTTTTTTTTTTAATCCATAGGAAAATGGTTTCTGCGTGATTAAAGACAATCTGTAAATTGTAAAACTAGAGTTTGAAAAGTGGAAGATTTTGTGGCTTTTTTCCCCCTGTGCTGGCTTTATTGACTTGCATTTATTCTGATTTCTTTGTTTGAGGGTGATAGACACAGTGGTATAAATAAGTGTTTTTTTAAAATCAGGTATAATCAGTATAATAAAATGTCCTAAATAATTGCATTATATATTTAGTTGAAACATTTGTGATGTTTAGAACAGATATTTAAAAAAAAAAGAAAAGATAAAAGAAATTGTTGAAAAGAATGATAAGAAACTTTGTCATAAAAAAATTAGTAACTTTGAGTCCAAATTTTGAAGTAGATCATATGAATATTCTTGCACAAAACACCTCAGCATGGCATGTAAAGCCTGTGACTGGAGGTTTTGTGCACACAAGAACAAACGCAGTTCAGAGCACCAGAGAAGATAGATACCTGCTTCAACTGGCAGCTTCTCTGAAGTGTGTGTTGTCTTGTGCTGTATTGATTAGGACACAGAGCCAGCCTGGGCTGATGTCAGTCAGCAGATAATGGTCATCTGTACTGAACTCGTGTTGTCTAAAAAAATAGTATTTGATGTCAATATTTTAATAGTCCATCTTTGAATATTCTCTTGCTAAGAAATAAGCACCTTCATTAGCGGGTCAAAGCTCGTGACTAGAGGTTGTGCACCAAGAACATCGCAGTTTGTTCTAGGGAAAGAACATTTACTCCATTTCTCAACGCAGTTGTACAAGTGGGTAGCTTGCTGGGTGTATTGACAGGACACGCGCACTGGGGTGTAGAGAATAACATCAGTCTTACCTACGAACTCGGTAGTCGGCTCTAGAGCACTTGTGCTCGAATGAACATTTTTCTCATCTTTTGTAAGTGAATTTGATTATTAGTTTTAATAAATTTTTAAAGAAACCCCGTTTCCTTGGAAAAAATTGTTCTTAAGATAAATTTGCCCATTTCTGGGCACTTGCAGTTGGTGATATATAGTCTTTTAGGGCAAAGTAGAGCACTTTTGAAGTCGAAGTTTGATTACGTGGTGTGAATTTGGGTTTTATTTTTACTTCTGTAGTTTTCCTTTGCATATCACAAATTCACTCAGTTTCATCTTTCTTGCTTGCAGTGGATTTGATTGTGGAGTGTTGCATCATCTCTTTCCCCCTTTTTTCCCATGTATCCTTTCTCTCTGTCCCCTCTGTTACAACTGGAATACATATGTTGCCTTTGTTGTTTTTAAAGCATTCTATCAACATTTTTAGCTGTTGAGAACGGATATCGAGCTCTTGACTGTTAGAGTCATCCAATAGTGAAAACAGAGTATATATGTTCAGCTCTCTTAGTTTGAAGAAAAGTTCAGACAATCATTGTTCTGGTAAAGAGTTTTAACTGTATCGAATCTGAAGAATTGACAAGATACCTTTTTCTCTTCGACTTTAGTGTAAACTACTTTCTTTGTGTACTGATGACTGCATTTGAACGTGTTGTAGAAAGTTGTTTCTTTGACATCCTAGCGATAATGATTTGCTGATGTGATTATGCAGTTAAGAGATTATTACAACATTGTCGTAAGATATGGAGAGGTGGTGTTCCTTTGGGTTTATATTGGTTTAAAGACTGTATCATTTTGACTTGTTCATGCTATGATTTCCTACACGCACATCTACTTACTGAGTTGCAATATTTTTCTTGATAATTAAAGTTTCCATCCTGCTTCAAATTGATGGACATGTCATCTTTTTTGTACTTTTTTGTTTCATAGATGTTATCAAAATATATAGATATATATATAAATATCTATATCTATCTGTCTAGCTCTCTTTCTCTCTCTCTCTCTCTCTCTCTATATATATATATATATATATATTGTGAGATCAGATTTTCAGGGGTTTTATTCATTGTGCAACTATGAATTGATAGAATCACATCCTTAGGCTTGGCCCAGGCCAAAAGCTGTGTCAGTTATTGATGTCAGCTAATTGCCAAGGCCTACATTAAAATGTTGTTCTGTTTAAAATGTTGTGTTGAGATTGCCTTCAGCCATGACAAGCTCTTAACATTACAACCTGCACTCTCCTTTGTTAAAGGAGAAAAAATCCTCTGAAGTCGGAGTATGGCTGCCTATGTGGCGAGGTACTTGAAAAGAGTCATACATGCAAACTTCTCACCCAGTGTACTTCTTATCTCACAGTGATTCCCAGGTGGAGTCAGAGTCAGTCAGAGTGCATGTTCTGGGTGACCCCCGGGGTGTAAAGCTGGGGAACGCACAACAACAACATCATCCTTAGGCTAAGGAGCACTGAAGTAGGAATCTTTGCTTTCCTATTGCTATTGTGATGAATTGAGCATGCATTATTCTCTCTCTCTCTCTCTCTCTCTCTCTCTTGTTTGGTAGTCTTCTGTCTTTTCCTTGTTGTTCCCCTTCTCCTGGACTTTGTTGTTGTTGTTGTCGTGTATTTTTGTTGTAGTTTTTTTTCATTCCTTGGCTAGAGCTCTGAGGTTCACCAATGTTGAGATTTGTTGGGCTTGCAACTCTTTTTGCCCACCCCTAAGATAACTGCATTCTGACTTAGGGGATGATGTCTTAACACCAGTGTGTGCATGTGGTTAGTGAGTGTGTGCATGTGTGTGTGTATAAACACACATATATATTTGTATATACATATACACATTTTTTGTCATCCATTCTTACTGACACGAATGGCCTACTGTTCCGTTTAACATGTGCACGAGATGTTCCGGGTGCATTCATACACAGGGCCTCGGTTTATAGCTTCATCCAAAGAACTTTCAGGGGAGTGGAGTTGGTACTGATGTTAGCTCCAGGGAGGAAATCCCCTTGAACGGACATGTCGGTGGCAGCTTGAACTTGAGCTCAAAATGAAGTCAACGTCAAGTCCAAAACACTTGAACCATCTCACAAAGGGTAATATTACAATACTGTACTCAAACCCAGGCCATTAAGTGGCGAGCCCAATGCTCTAACCACTAGGTTGTAACCCCCTGTATAAAATGGGACGGGATAGCCTAGTGGTTAGAACATTGCACTCACAATCTGACAACCCAGGTTCGATTCCCGTTCAAGGGGATATTTTCCCCTGGAGTTAACATCAGTGCAGACTCCACTCTCCCCAAAAGTCCTTCGGATGAGACTATAAACCGAGGCCCCGTGTGCAAACGCTTGCAGAACATCTTGCACGCATGTTAAAATCCTGTTCCACTTTTCGTAAGAGTAGGCCATTCTGTGCCGGTGGGAACAGATGACAATTTACAAAACAGCATATACACGGGGACTGGATGTAAAAAAGCACATAAGTGCTTATTCCATTATCCTCGATATAAAATAAATAAATAAATAAATTAATAAAATTGCCCATTTCATCTCTTGATTTGCTACACAGAATGCCACCTGAAACATTACAACTAGATGAGTGTAGAATCTTTAAAGGATCATGTGGTGGCTTGCCATTATTTTTAAACCAAAAAATTCCTGAAGTTGAAATGCGGCTACCTTGGTGGTGGACAACAGCGGTCACATCAATCTCACCATTGGTGAACCTTGGAGCTGGAGGCGAAGAACAAACAACAACAACAACAACAACAATCCCTTCTGCTCCACAGTGCACATCATACTTCCATACGTGTGTTACACGTAATTATTTAGCGCACGTAAAAGAACCCACGGCAACAAGAGAGTTGTCCCTGGCAAAATTCTTAGAAAAAAGCCACTCTGATAGGGAAACAAATACAGTTGCAGACATGAAAAAAAAAAAAAAAAAAGGGTGGTGCAGCGCTTGTGGCGACGCGCTCTCCCCGGGGAGAGCAGCCTGAATTTCACTGAGAGAAATCTGCCGTGACTTAAAGTGGTATGAAATGAAATCTGAGCGCTTTGATTTGTTGCTTTACAAGATTCAGCGCTATATAAATTCCATACATTATTATTATTATTATTATCAAGTTGAATGTTGTGTGGGTTTAAACAAAATATTATTATTTATTCTTTTATTTTGAGGATAATGGAATAAGCACTCATGTTCTTTTTCACATCCAGTCCCCGTGTGTATGCAGTTTCACAAATTTTGTCATCCGTTCCCACCGGCACACAATGGCCTACTCTTCCGAAAAGAGAAAAACAGGTTTTAACGTATGCACAAGATGTTCTGTGTGCGTTCACACATGGGACCTCGGTTTATAGTCTCATCCAAAGGACTGGGAGAAACCAGTGTGTGTTTTTTCCCCATCACAGAATTGATGTTTACGGTAAGCTGACTGAGGGGGTGCAATGCTGTGTTTCTCTGCTGCAGAATGAGAGCGTGTGCTCAAGGGCTTCTGAAACATGCCATGCAGTGAACCATGCCATGCAGTGAAACATGCTATGCAGTGAAAAATGCTATGCAACTGTTTTTTTTCTGTCATGGTACTTGATAATTCAAGAGAAATGTGGGTGTTTTAGAAACTTCAAATGAGGAGTAATATTTTCCTTACTTCATATCTCTTGTGGAACCTTTGCATAGTCCTGTGTGATATTATGCTTGCTTCTATATAGATGATAGTGACTCTAATATATATATATATATATATATATAAAATCACACACACACACACACTGGAAGGCATGACAAAATGAGGAGCACAAGAAATGTGGATATCATCATGATCAAGACAGACAGTTTATTTCTTCCTCTGTGCACAGGGCTTTTTCTTCAGCTGAATGAAATGAAAGACAAATGAAGAAAAAGAAGAAGACAAAGGTTTGCCATTCCCCAGAACCCTCCCCCTCCCTCCTTTCTGCTCATGCCAGACAGGTGAACAATATCACTTAGAGTGAACAGACGTTAAATTGAAGACAGGTGAACAAAGTTCAAGCAGCATGCAGAGTCTCTGTCTGGCATTTGTGTGAGCAGATGAAGCTGTTGGGGAAACAGAAATTTGTACAGAAAACAAACATAGAGATCATGGTAGGACATTTCGTATTTGCTAGATTGGCAACATATATTTTGATAGAAGAAACTGTAATACTAAAGTACAAGAAAGTAATTGGGGGAATGATTGCACATGGGAAAATATGACAAGGTTCAATTCAGGCACATATGAAATCAAAACAACACTAACAAGTATGTGGTTGAAGCAAATGAGTGAGTGATTTAAAAAAAAACTTTTCATTTTTGAAAAGGTTGCTTAATAGTCAACAAAATATTACACATGTTAATTCTTCCCCTGATAAGCTTTTTTTTTGGAGGGGGGGTAGTAGTTTTTTTTCTTAATTTTTTTTTTCTTTTTTCGTTGCATGATCTTACAGCTTGATAACTACCCAGCACACGGTTTGAAAACTCTGTTGTTGATATTGTTCTTCATAAGTCTCTCTTTTTAAACACACCAAAAATATTTCTTTAAAAATGCACTGTAGTTTCAATAATTTTGGAAAAGAATGCATGACTAATACTGCAATGGCTTTTAATTAATTTGAAGCAGAGATGAAGCAGCACTACTAGCACTGAGATGTAATTATCGCTTTTCAAAGTGGACGTCACGCATTTCTCTGTCGCGCACGTTGGAGCGAGTGTTGAAGCGACGGATGATGGGCTGTCTGCGGGCTTCGTGTTCCAGGTTGGGCAGGTTGATGCCATCCGTGTACTTAGTGGACATAATGATACTGCAGCACACCACAGCCACACAACACGGCGTCAGAACCCAACAGCAAAATGCCAAGCTGCTTAGGAGATTTACAATGGCTGAGAGTGGGAAAACTATGTACTGACGAGCATTTAACAGAAAAGTAACAAGTCTCTAATGAAATGTAAAATGGCTTAAGTTAGGAAAGAGTACACTTTTTTGCTCAAGTATTCTGATAAAAATAATAATAAGATAAGAATACTGTAATTTATCAATCTTTTTACTCAATGTTTTCAAATGAGAATATTGCAGTAATATGTCAATCTTCCCCCACTCTGCTGCAAATACCCTATGCTTATGAATACCTACATTCAACCAATCCACCGTTGGCCGTCACTCTTTATTTCTGGTCCATCAATCTGAAATCACCTCTCTCTCTCCCTTCATGAAAAGCCTACATATGACACTTTGAAATCCAGTCTTAGACTTTCCCCTCCTGTTTCCATCTCGTTATCTGTCCCTGCCTTCATCGGCCAAAATTTCCATCACCCTATTGAAGTATATAACCTTTGTGTGTGTATGTGTGCACGTGCATATATTTGAATTTTTTTAAAACTGTTAATTGTTATTCGCTGCATTGAAGAATAGGTTGATTGCAAGGGCTTTGATTTGTTTTTACAAGATATAGCGACTACATAAATATATGATTTCATTTATTATTATTATATATTATTGAATTTCAAGACAAAATTAAGGATTAACAATCAGGTACAATTATGTTTGCTATTTCTTTTTTATTTACTGTTTTAATCATATATATATATATGTGTGTGTGTGTGTGCATTGCGTGTGTGTTATTCATCCCCAGCTCACCACTCACGCACTGTCACATGCAGTTTCATTCTGGAGCATCTTCAGAGCCAGTAGTCCATAGAAAAACACTCTCTCTGCATTATCAAGTTATCACAAGGCTTACCAAGCTGAAGGGGCTTTGCATTTTAGCTGAGCCAGCTTGGTGGTCAGTGGTGCCTCTTCTGACCCATCACATGCAGGACAGACACTACCTAGTGACCCAGTTAGTTCTAACAGCAGAAAAAGCCGAGTCAGAACCAGACTCCCCCACAGGTATGTATGCCAGGAGCTGGTCAGTAGACATAGCATCCCCACCTTCTGAAGCTCTGTGCTAGGAATTCCCCTCTTTTCTCTCCCTCCCTTTCTTTCTGCCTTGCCCCTTTTCTTCCTGTCATCTCTTTCTTGTCTTGTTCAAAGGACTTTGACATTCAGTTTGTGTTTCTCTTCAAAGTAGGAAGAAAGGGGAAGGCTGGGATTCAAACCCAGAACCTTTCGGTTTACTTGTCAGGCAGGTGAGCATCTTGACCATTCTGCCAATTCCTTCTTCTTTTTTGTCTTCTTCCCCTTCTTCCTCTTCTTCTTCTTTTCTTCTTCGTTATCATTATCACCAATATCATTATCATATTCTAGGATTCATTCTATTGAATGCAGTAATTGCATTTGGCAGTTTTGTCGCTCACTTATGCCATGCACCAAAGTTTCTTCCTATACACTGGGCCAGTGGTATGGAACTTAAGCTCATGTATAAAACACTCATTACATCAAGACTTTCTGAACCTGCACTCCCAGGTATATTTATCCTATGACATACAAAGATTCATAAAGCTTTCTTTTAAAACAAATCTCAAGTTTTTAATGTATGTTGACAAAAGTTTAACATCACTTTTGATTTTTTTGTGATGATTGATAACAAAGTTTTAACAATCTTTTCAATCTTTATAATTCATCTGATATACTGTGTTTTTCATTCTCAATGTACAAGTGGAAGGAATATTGTTAATACTAGATGCTCCAGATCAAATCAGATTAAAATAATGAACACAGTAAAGTATACAATGGGCATCACTGCACAAGAAAGAACTGCACAAAAATACACCTCAAAATTTACTTGCACAATAACTAATGTTTACATTACATTCTAGATAATAATTATTATTCTCAACACAGCTGACAACAAGATTAGCTTAATCAAAAGCAGTACAGAACTCACAATAACTAATGTTTACATTACATTGCAGCTGATAATTATTATTATTCTCAACACAGCTGACAACAAGATTAGCTTAACCAAAAGCAGCACACTACAGTACTCACCTTGTTGAGTCGGTTATATACTCGTTCCACAGCTAAGCCACGCCTATCTTTAAAGTGCAAAAACACATCACACATCAAATCACACATCAACACGTGTCACTCAAAATCACACAAGTATTATTTCAGAAAAAAGAATCACTTCAAACACACTTGGATAGCAGAAAAAAGGTCTCACTAGAATGCTTTACTTCCTCCCTCCCCCCCCCCCCCCCCCCCCCCCCCCCCCCCCCCCCCCCCCCCCCCCCCCCCCCCCCCCCCACCAAACTCCAACCCATTTTCCCCCCCTATTAAATCCTTGTTTGCCCCATTGACTTTCAAGCACAATCCCAAGCCTCATGACCGCTATTCCGGACAAAATTCCAGATAGTTACGGGATTTGAAATGTTAGAAACCCCCTTACTTTTTGGTTAAAGGGGAACACAAAGTGTGGTTTTTAAATCTTCAACTTACATTCTACATTTTTTTGTTTTTATTTAACCATGGTATACGCATATAAATTCTGAATGTTTTTTTTGTACTTTTAAATCACCCTTTGATAAGAAAATTAACACCTTATTAAGATTTTTGAAAAAGTATTTTTGAAAGGGATGAATATAAATTTTAATGTCACAGCTCAATATTGAAAGCGAAAAATTAAATACCATGCCAATAAAGGAAAAAATTTTTCCCAATTTCCCCGCAGTTTGGAAAAATTATAAAAAATGTTATTCAGAGCTGACAGTAAGGTTCCCAAGAAAAGCACTTATTGAGCACAAACCCAAACATACTTACTTTTCACTATGCATGAATGACATACAAGGAAAGGGGGGAAAGAAGGGGACAAAGGTGGTATGTCTGGCTGTGGGTTGTGTCATTCTGTGTGGTCTGTGTGATGCTTTTCATGTGTTGGAGATGCAGGCAAACATCCTTTCTGTTTTTAATTTAAATTTTACTAAATTCAGTAACTGTCAATTTCGAGAGAGAAAAAAGAAAAAGGAAAATTTTCCCCAACCCCCGTCAACTGAAGCACGAAAAAAATAAGGTTCTCTATACGTGTAAAAAGAATTTTCTGCAACTTTATTTGGAGAATGTTATTTTTAAAAAGTTTTTTTACTAGTTCATGAAAATTGATGTGGAAGAAAACAAAAAACCCAAACAGTTTTCTCGGAAATTCTTTCCCCTTTTTCCACTGTTGTGGTAAAAACAGTTAAGATTTCAACACTTATTTTCTTTCCTTTTTTTCCCATTTATTCCCCGTTTATAACAGAATAAGAGTTAGTTCCTTTTTTCATTTGAACTTCACTCCCAGGTACTTTAAAGACCATGGCATTAAAATAAGAAAAACAATCTGAAAAAATAATTTTTTTTTTTTTAGTTTTAAATAAAAAAAAGCTTGAATAAAAAAAAACAATCTGAAATAAAATTTATTTTTGTAGTTTAAATCCAAGCGTGAATAAGAAAAAAAAAAATCGAAATATAAAAAATTTTTTTGGGGGGGGGGGGGGGGGGGGGGGGGGGGGGGGGGGGCCCCCCCGGGGGGGGGGGGAAAAAAAAAAAAAGGGGGGGGGGGGGGGGGGGGGGGGGGGGGGGGGGGGGGGGGGGGGGGGGGGGGGGGGGGGGGGGTGGGGGGGGGGGGGGGGGGGGGGGGGGGGGGGGGGGGGGGGGGGGGGGGGGGGGGGGGGGGGGGGGGGGGGGGGGGGGGGGGGGGGAGTTTTTGTTGTTGTTGAATTTTTTTGAAAGGGGTAAATTCAGGTTTCTGTATCTAAATGCATTGAGTAAAAGTTCCACAAAAATAAAACTGAAATAAAAAAATTTTTAAAAAGACTAACAAAATAATTAAACCAATTTAATATGAAACCAGCCTGTCTTAAACCCAAGCATTTTTGCATCAATGAAAAATTTAAAGGGCACAAAAGAAAGAGGGGCAGAGGGTTAAGACATTTCCTGCCAACAAGAAAACGTAGGGGGTTTTGTTTTTGGGTTGGTTGTTTTTTTTTATTAAATATCAAAAAATTTTACTTCAAATTTTTTTCCAGGAAATTTTTTAAAAAAAGGTAGGGAACACTTTCTACAAAAAGAAATAGAGAAACATGACAAAAGTAGCCTTCTTTTTTTGCATGTAAAAATGTTCATTTTAGTGTTTTTAAATGCGGATTAAGCACAACAACAAAAATACTAAGATTCACCCAACAAGGACAACTGAGCATAACTGTCCAATTCCCTCCGCCCTATAAAACCATGAAGCGGAAAATACTTTTTGACTGTTCTAGTTTTAGTACCAAGGAACTTTTCCCCTTTTCCCGACTATTCTGGGGAAGGTTTTTAAGCTGGTAGGTACCTAAAAATACTTCAGCTCAAAAAAAGTAGGGTTTTCAGGGAAAAATAACTGTTTCATACTCTCATTCAAAATCAAAAAAATTTTCTGACTTAAAAAAAAAAAATAATGTTTAACAAAAAACGACTAGAACAAAACCAATTTTTTAAAAAAAAAAAAAACAATAAACAAAAAAAAACCAAAAATAAAACGGGAAAAGAAATGGAAACAAAATGTGAACTAAAAATCCCTCATCCATGCAGAGATGTAAACTTTTTGAAAACCCGTTTTTCAGCAACTATAGCCTGGCATACTTTTGAAAATGTCATGCGGCATCAAACTCCAGCCCTTAGTCTCATAATTTTTTTATCATTCTGTCATTAGCACACACAGCAGTCAGTACAGTCTACCGGGATCATCAAGACATCATTACACTCTTTAATATGTAAAAACAATGGCATCAGTAAAATCAACTAGGATCATGATGACATCATTACACTCTTAATTATGTAAAAATGGCATTTAATAAAGCATACTGGGATTATGATATAATTGCACACTTTCTTAAGCAAAAACACAAAAAACATCAGCAGTATATTCATAAACAGAGGTTTGGGAGAAGGAAATGAAGTTACCCCATGTGTGTGTGTGTGTGTGCATTGGAATGGGTATTTCAAAATATTCACATAAGCATACAAATATATTTTTGTAATTTGCTTTCATGGGCATGTGTTGGTGGTGTGGTGGGGGGGGGAGCCTGACGTCAGTTTTCCCCCCCTTTTTGGCCCCTCCCGCTGCGTCCATCCATCCCGCCCACGGGCTGACACAGCAGCAAGGGAAATGACACACTCGGCTTGGGATCTTTCCCGTCTCCCCAATGTAACGTGTAGAAAACAGGGGGGTGTGAAAGGGGAAAGGGGATGGGGTTAAAGTTTTCTGGTTAAACACACTGTGGTGGGTTGGGAGGGGGGGGTAAATGTATGGGTATGATTGGGCAGTATTATCCGAAGCAAGGGGGATAATTTTTGCACGAAACGATTATTCATCCGAATGACATACTATATTGAACAACTTTTGATTAAAAATCAACAGAAAATTACCCAAAAAACTCAGGGGGAAAAAATATCATTAAGGGGCCATTTTTAAAAAGAGGGCTGAAGAAAAAGTGCACACAAATTCAGAAGAAAGGTTTTTAAAAACTTTCATCAACAAAAAACAAAAAGTGTTGTCTTGTTTTTAAAAAAACATTTTGCTCAGAAAAGGGGCAAAAACACAAATTGAGAGATTAAAAAGGCAAAAATTTTTACAAAACAAAACACACATTAAAAAAAAAAAAAAAGCCAATATATTTTCCACATCAGAAGGTTAAAAAGCCAATGAACAAAATGTGAACTCCAAGACATCCCTTTTTGCGGAAAGATTTCGCGGAGACTGGCAGCTTGAAAATCACACCTTCAAGGTTCCAAAACTTGCCCTTTGAAGTTGCGAGCTTTTGAAAAGCTGCAGACAGTGCGCACACATATGTTATTATTTTTCTACACATTTGTGCAAACAAAAAAATTGTTGTCAGATTTAGTGCTGTATACAATAAGTTTAAAAGTACAGTGTTTAACACGGGTGGCAAATGAAAAAAAAATATAATATATAACATAATTTTATATATGTATACAATTTGGGATGGGGGTGGATAAATGTACGGGTGATTTTTTTGTGGGGCAGTATATATATATTTTATAAATAAAATTTTATTATATAAATATAAATATATATGTGTGTGTGGTTTGTGTCCTTTCCATGATGAATTTCTAAAACTCTTTGTCTGGGACCCAAAAACCCCAAATTTTTCCCTTAAGGCTAACCCTCTTAAATTTCCCCCCCCCCCCCCCCCACCCCAAAAGCACCATTTCCCCTCCTCCCCGCTCATTTTTACCCCCTCCCCCCCCCCCTTTTTCCCTTTCCCCACGGACCAGTCCCTTACCTTTTCCAGCCCCGAGCTGCTCGTGCGGTCGTGGGCCATTTTTGGGCAGCCGACTTGGGGAAAATCAGCCAGCGTTCCCCCCCGGGTTGGGGGCACGGTTTGCTGATGACCAGGTTTAGGGCGTGGGTGGGAGAAGGGTTTGGGAAAGACCCCCCTGGGGCTTAATTGGAAGGGGGAGCGTTTTAGCACAAGCTGCGGAAAACCTTTAAAATACTTGGCCAGCGTTTCCGAAGGTCCCCCGAAAAAATACTTCTCGGGGGCCAAAAAACCACGGAAACGTGGCGGGAATTGAGGGGGATTTATTTTTCTTTTCCCGTGGAAAGTGGGGGGCTGTTTATAAGCATGTGAAAAATTTAAAAAATGTGGGGAAAAAGGGTTTTTGTTTGTTTTTCATGCCTGTTGGGTTTTTTGGGCTGTATTGGTTTCTTGTGTGTGTGTGTGTGTGAAAGAGAGGGGAAGGGGGGGGGAGAAGAGAGCTACTACAAATTCTCAGCTTCCCCAAACTACTTATCTTTTTTATGTCATGTCTTTATCCCCAAAGTCAAAATGCAGCTACAGACACAGTAGGCAAAATCAGTCACGAACACAAAAATCTGACCATTTGTAAACCTCAGACACCTAGCCCCAAAACAAGAAAATTGCTTGTTCAAATCTACGAGCCCCCCCCCCCCCCCCCTCCCCCCCCCCCCCCCCCCCCCCCCCTCCCCCCCCCTTGATCCTGCATGATTCATGGCAATTATTACAATAGGAAGACCGTTACTAGATAGTGTTGACAGGTAACAGTATTACACCTATCAGACAGTTGTTGGACAAAAAGAAACCAAAGATGACCAGATCGACTTCAGATTACCACTAGGCCTGTAGTGTGATTAAAATCAAGTCTTCTGTCCAGTTGCGTCAAATCCATCTAAGTGGACTGACTTACCCTGGCATGAACCGTGGCGGTATGTAGGTTGCATTGTTGGTGGTGATAAGGGTACCAGCAGCGCGTGACATGATGCTCAACGTGTGCTTTGTTCTCCCACAGATGGTATAGTTCGATCACACACCAAGAAACACAACACAGTTGTCAGACATACAAACGGGAGCCCTCGATCGTTGATAAGGAAGCCAGCCTCGATTTCATTTCCGCTGTTGTGTACACAAGAGCTCCTACGCGGAAAGAAGTAGTTCTAAAAAATGATATTAAATTTTAAACTTTTGTAGCGTTTGAAACCAGCATCAACAATATATTTAGGACAGATATTATAAACGTATTTTATAAAGCTCAGCAAAATTGGACAAAATCATTGTTAAATTTATGTGTAATAATACATTTTTACTTGGTTACGGAAGTTTGAACATCAAGTTTCCCGCAAATCAATATCGCAATGATGAATGGTGCAGACAGGCAAAGTTTGCGATCAACTAAAACTGGCTTAATTAAATAACAACAACAAACGAAACAAAAAAACAACAACAACCCCCCCTCCCCCCCCTTTTTTTAACATAACTTTTTTGATATTTTGTATATCAACCATTAAAACCCCCCCCCCGCCCCCCCCTTTAAATTTAAAAAATTTTTTTTTAAAAACATATTTCTACGGTTGTTTTCATTTCCCCCCTGCGTTTTTGGAAACGGAAAAAATTTAAAAGGGAATCGTCTGCATACATGAATAACAAAGGATTCTGCAAGGGTCTTCAAAGGCATCAACACCCTTTGCCGTACATGCCTTTAGTTTTTGTTGCCCTGAGTTATTTTAAGTGTGCTGACCATGTGTTAGGCTACACATTTCTTATCTCATCCCAAAGACTAGCAGCCAGACAACACAGGTTGGAATCTCTGCAGCACCTGGTGAATTGTCACTGGCAGATTTCCTGCACTGTCATGTTGACCGGGAACATTATAACAAACGCCCACCCTCAATCTCTCTGGTATACACCAGAGAGATTGCGGGTCGGCATTTGAGATTGAGGGTGGGCGTTTGTTATGATCTTCCCGGTCAACATGACAGTGCAGGTGATCTGCCAGTGACAAGTTTCCCAACCTTGTTGTGTGTTGTGTATATATATATAATAAAAATATATTATATATTATATATAAATATATATATATATATTATATATAATATATTTATTTATTTATTTACCACGCACAGATCTAAACGGCAAGTTGAAGATCTTGTAATTCATGTCAGCATTCATTGAGTGAGGAAAACACACATGCATTCCCAGTAGCCTATTCACCCTGTAGTATCTGTCTGTAGAGGCATTACGTGGACTCCGCCCAGTTCAACAGCCAATTGCCATGTGGGCTACCATCCCAATAAATCCTCAAGGGTTTATGGGAGAGAAAACACACACACACACACACACACACACAAGGTTGTTTTCAGTTTTTTTGCTTTTTACGATGCAGACAGTAAAAATAGGGGGGAGGGGGGGGGGGGAGGTGTTGGGCACACACAGAACATTGCTTTCAGTTCTTTGCTTTTACATATTGCAGACTAGTAATAATAAAACTTAAAAAAGAACAAAAAGGGATATGTGTTTGTTGTGGGGGGGGAGGGGGGGGGGGGGGTGGCACTGGTTTAAGTAGGATTTCATGGTTCATGTGAGTGTGTGATGAGAGACATGACAATGAAAATTTCTTTATTTTCGAGGATCACTTGGAATAAGCACACATGTGCTTTTTTTTTAATCCGTCCCCGCCCGTTTGGGATACATCTTAATAATAATAACCCAATACTTATACAGTTCACAATAAAAACAAGGGGAAATAACCTTTTCAAAATAGCTCCCCCACCAACCCTCCACCCCCCCCCCCCCCAAAGCATGCAATTAAAGATAATTAAAAAAATACCCCACCCCTACCCCCACCCCCAAAAACCGTAACAAAACAAACAAACAAACAAAAGGAGAAGAAAAAACCAAACCAAACAAAAGATGATAAAAAAAAGAGAAAAAAAAATCAGACAAAACAACAACAACAAGAACAAGAAACAACAACAAAGCCAAGAAAAATAACACAAACAAACTTAATAAGAGAGAGAGAGATGAAGAGGAATTTGAGGAGAGATGAGATGGACGAGAGTTGAGAGTGAGAGAGAGGAGAGAGATTTATTTCGAAGTTTCGATGATAAATGATTTTATTTAATTTAAATTTATTTAGGTATTCTTTTATATCGAGGATAATGGAATAAGCATTTATGTGCTTTTGAAAAATGTTACATCAGTCCGTTGTGTATGACAGTTTGTAATTTCTGTCATCTGATTAAGTACACATGTGACTTTTCCCCCTTTTACATTTCTATTGCCCATGTGGCATGCGGTTTTGTGTGTTTGTGTGTGTTGTGTGTGGCAAGTGGGTGAGAGAGAGGGGGACGGAGATAGAGAGAGAGATGAGAGAGAGAGAGAGAGAGGAGAGAGATTCTTTTCTTTCGAGAATAAATCGGATAAGCACCCAAGTGTTTTTTACATCTAGTCCCGGGCCCTTAGGGTTACATATGATAATAAAATTAAATAAAAGCCCATCCAAATACACTCACACAGTATACGGGGGGGAAAAAAATATCTACACAAATCCCCACTAAAATCCCCGAAAAGAGAAGAGAGAGGAGAGATGGATGAGAGAGGAGATAGAGAGAGAGAGAGAGAGAGAAATCAGTAAGAAAGAAGGCAAACAAGAAACAATGAAAATTGCAAAGAAACAAGAGCAAAAATAAAAGCAGCAACAACAAGAAGGGGAGAGGGGACACGAATAATACCCCCCTCCAAAAAACCCTAGAGAGAGAGAGAGTGAGGGGGGGGGGGGGGGGGGGGGGTTTAGGGTGGTGTCGATTTTGTATTGCCCTGCCGGCCACATATATATAAGGGGGTATAAAACTAACTCTGCTGTCGCTCCTTGTTTCAACGCATTAAAACAAACAAGCAAATAATATGGTACCGAAAGACAGAGACCAACCATAAGTTGAACGAATAAGCATTTAAACGAACTAGTTATATAAGATAATAAAACCTATGTATTTCTTTTAACAAAATTGACGTCGAATTAAAGGAGAGAGAGAGAGGAGATGAGGAGGAGAGAGAGAGAAGGATGGAGGAGGTCGAGGAGAGAGAGATGAGTGGAGAGTTATTTATAATCAAATAAGAAACCAATCCATTTGAAACCATGAACGTATCTATCAAATTAAAAGGGACAATAATAAAACAAGCAGAGAGAGGGGCGTGCTCGCGAAGTGCGTGCACACACACACACACACACACAATCACCCACGCACGAGGCCTGCCTAGGCCATCACGTTCAATAATTGCACGCGCATATAATATTCAAATGTTCCTCGGGGGATAGTACTAGGCTAGCGGTGGATGTGAGGTTAACTATAAGGGGAAGTAGAGGGCGTGGTCCTAAAAAAATCACTCACGCAACAACCCCCCCCCCCCCCCCCCCCCCCCCCCCCCCCCCCCCCCCCCCCCCCCCCCCCCCCCCCCCCCCCCCCCCCCCCCCCCCCCCTGCCCATTCCCTCCCCCCAAAAAACCCCAAACAAACAAACAAAATAACCCAAAACCACAGGGGTACGCGATCATAATAACCAATCAAAACACTAGAAAAATAGGTGCAAGGAACGCAGACGTTGATAGGCCCTTCCCTGATAACGCAGACGTGATAGGTTGGCTGGAGAAAGCAGGGCGTCAGAAAGAGGGCAAGAGCGGGGAAACGCACATCGGCAGACAGGCCTACTACACATTAGGCTATTAGTTAAAAGCTCTTGGAAGTGGTATTACTTTTGCTGTGAGAATTGGTGGGAGCTGGATTGAGAGCGCCGAACTTCCGTCATTTTCTGTCTGACGCCAATCATTGGGAAACATGGCGAAAATCAGTAAAGATCTACCAGATATTGAGGTAAGTTTTCTGTAAACACTTTTGTGTAAAACTTTCATGTTTGTTTTCGATACAGTGCTGAAAGAGATAATCAATTTTGTACAAAGTGCGCGATGCACGTGCGCGCTTTCTTTGACTTGGGGCGAGGTAGATTAATTGTTGTTGTTTTTGTTTTTACAACAGTTTAAAACTATGTAAAGAGTAAAGATCGATTTCGAATGCGTTTCGCGGCCATAGGCCTATCGTTGGCTGTTGCAGCTTAGCTCAATAGCTGTGCTGCAAGTGTCTATTTTGTTTTCCGCATATTTAGGCAACCCTCCTTTAGGATTGATTTTAAAATTGACTTCTTGCGCGTGTATGCGCGCAACACACACACACACACACACACACACACACAAAACACACACACACACACACACACACCCTCAGGTACAAATACTGACAATAAAGTGACATAGGGCACACACACAATTTGCAAAACTGCATACACAGGGGGACTGAATGAAAAAAAAGCACATGAGTGCTTATTCCATTATTCTTGAAAAAAATGAATGAAGGATAAAAGATTAAAATAAAATTTTAAAAAAAACCCACATGACATGTGCACACATGGTAACACACTGGTACACAAAGTAACACACAGTGTGACAGACAGATGTAATCATATTAGGACTTCTCACATTTCGCTGTCATAAAATGCCACCCATTGTGGCTTGGTGTGTACACATAAATTTTTATGGTCACTGTTAAGTGATTCATTTTGAAAAATTTGCCCCAAAAATGTGTGCCCTCATGCGCCGGGAAAACACACTCACACACACACACAACACACTGTACACACACTCACACAATGCACACACCACACACACACACACTCTACACATACACACATACACACAAAATGCACACACATACACATGGGAATGGATGCAAAAAAGCACATAAGTGTTTTTGCCATCATCTTCAATATAAAGAATTAGATAAAAAAAATAAATAAATAACTGACAATGTAAAAAAGCCACACACTCACACACACTTGCACACACACCACACTCATACACTTTAAAACAATGCCCCACACATACCATGGGAACTGGATGCAAAAAAGCACATAAGTGTTTATGCCATCATCTTCAATATAAAAGAATTAGATAAATAAATAAATAAATAACTGACACATGTAAACAAACACACACACTCACACACACTTGCACACACACACACACTCACATGCACACAACACACACCCCACACACACCCCACACACACACACACACACACACACACACTCTCTCTCTCTCTCTCCCACACACACTCACCGTGTGGAAACGCAGGAAGAAAATCATGTACACAAATTAAATCCTGTTGCGCTTTTTGTAAGAGTAGACCATTGTGTGCTGGTGGAAAACAGATGACAGAATTTACAAAACCACATACACACGGGGACTGCATGTAAAAATAATAAAAAAAGAAACATAAGTGCTTATCCTCGATATAAAATAAAATAAAATAAAAAATATTAAAAACACAGCTTGTATTGCATTGATTTTTCTTGGAAAGTTTTAATTTAAAATTCATGGATCTCTACATGAATTTTCAATGATAAGCCAAAGTTATATTTGATTCATGACAATGGTTGGTGTAGTTGTTAAGTTGTCCAAATTTTGATGGTGATGTAGTTTACTTAAACTTAATTCTCTTGTCTCAGTCATGGTCTTCATCTCTGTCTCTTTTTCTCTTCCCACCTTTCTCTCCCTCTATCTCTGTGTCTGTCACACACACACATGCACGCATACACGCGTGCATGCATGCATGCACTCACGTGCACACACACACACACACTATTCATGTCAATACAAATCACAAATCAGATTCTCTGTGTCTCTGTTTCTTGCTCTTGTCACTGTCTCTGTCTCTCTCTGTGTCAGTTTCTCTCTCTTTCTGTATCTCTGTCTCTCTCTCTCCTCCCCCTCTCACTCTTTCTCTCTCCTCATGGATATGCTCAATGTGTACATGTTTATGATATATTTTGTAAACTGTTGAAGCTCTGATAACTCAGGGTGTTTGGCTGGCTGGCTGTTTACCAGAAAAGAAGGCAGTGCCAGGCTAACTACTGCTGAGTAACTATGCATGAATGTGTGTGTCATTGGTGTGTGTGTGTGTGTGTGTGTATGTGTGCACAAACACATGCACACATGTGGATACATTAATTACAATGTGTGTGAATATGTTCCATTCTCATTCATTTTTTCCATCTTTTCTCATAATGTTGACTGACAAATTAGTAAGGAGTAAACCTTAAGTAAATAGATAAGAATCTTGGACAAGGTAAACAGCTTTTAGCTGAGCTGACCAGTGATCAAAAGTTTATCTGTCAGTGTGTGTGGAGGAGGGTCACAGTCAGTAAAGGAGGGTGGGTGGTGTAGGTGGATGGGCGATGAAGGGTCACTGTAGTTTATGAAAGAGTAAACAACCTTGACCTGGATGTGGGCACAGCCATACACAGTACAGTATAATTCACTGTACACTGCTCGTTCAAGGATAGAGTGGTGTACAACTTGAGAGAGAGAGAACTCAACTCGAACTCGAGAGAGAGAGAGAGAGAGAGAGAGATGAGAGAGGAGGGGGTGGGGGTGGGGGGGAGGAGGTCTTATGACAAGATCACCCTTGTGCGTGCGTGCATACATGCACACACACACACACACCCACGGCACACACACACACACACACACACAGACACACACACAGACACACACACACACACACAGTCACACACACACACGTCACACACACACATACACACACAGTCACACACACACACAGTCACACCACACAGTCACACACACATACACACAACACAGTCACACACACACACACAGTCACACACACACATACACACACATACACACACACACACACATACACACACACACACACACACACACACACACACACACACACAGTCATACACACACATAACCACACACACAGTCACACACACACACACAGTCCACCACCACACACATCCGTCTAATATCACTAAAAGTGAACAGACGTAAAATTGAAGTCAACAACAAACAACACACACACACACACACAGTCACACACACACACACACACATACCACACCACACACACACACACAACACAGTCATACACACACACACACACACACACACACAACACAATTCACCAGAACGGGACAAGAAATGCGACACATCAAAGATACACTGCTTGGGATGGAAACGGACGACAATGGAGAAGACGCACAAGCATGGAGACAGAAGACATGGGAATAACCAGACATCACGACCGTGGCTGACAGATGGGGCATCAGTGGCTACAGACAACGTCAACAAGAAAGGAACCAACAAGGATGGAGAGGTGACAGGGAAGTGGTGTGAAGGACCTGGACGAGCAACAGATGGCACTACAACACTGACTGGAAGTACGACCATGACGACAGAAAGGAGGAAATGAACTGACGTGGGACCACAAGGTTACTACCATCTGCATAGACGGGAACAAAATGGAGACCATTCAACACCATGACTGGGAAATACAAATGAAATGTGTAATCAAAGACTGGCACATACAGATATTAGATAACATATTACATTTTATCACGTACATATATACAAATAATAGGAAACATGCAGATAGAGGGCAACCCCCCCCCCCCCCTATTCCCCCTTCCAATACCAAACATGCCTCCCTCATGATACAGACACTTACACAACATAGGCAACCTACCCCCACTCACTACACATATATATACACGGGGCGCAATGCGCACTCACATACACAAACGCGCACGCAACATGCACGACCCACGCATTCCAAACCCCACACACATAAATTGAGCACCAGATACAAATAACAATTGTGATGCCAGATGTACTACGTCCCTTTCAAAAAAAAAAAAAATCTTTGATTTCAATTGTTTAATAAAAGTACTTGCCCTGTGCACTTTCGATGGCGTAAATAGATCTACAATACTTGTATAGAATAAACATGTCCCAAAAGATGGTGAAATATAGAAAGTATGTAGGTTACCACACCCCACATACAACACACACACAGCACCGCCTTTTCGCG
>CM054140.1:74796127-74811127 GCA_028751875.1 Rapana venosa
TGCTCAAAAATAATTGGAGAAGAACAAGGAGATCTCAAGTCATTCTGCAATCAGCAGCTTGTATGCAAAGCGACTGCCATTGTGGCCAATACCTCCCATGCTTTGTTTTCAGAATTTCAGTTGTTGCTTTCAGGACGCCGTTTTTAGTGTCCCATCAGCAAAACCAACAGAAAAAGAAATTCTGTTGTGCCAGTAGTCACTCGAAATGTGAATTCACAATAACACTGACTACCCTGTTTCACATTTCTCTGATATACCTCCCTGATCATCATTGTCATGAGTGCTGTCAGTATATTTGTGTGTGTGTCATTAGATGTAAGCATGCACATGCATACGCATGTGAGTGTATGTGTGTGTAAGTGGGTAGGTGTGTGTGTGTTTGTGGGTGTGTGTTTGTGTTCCAGCCTTCCATTCTATAATAGAGAGAAGATGCCTGTGCTTGCATTGTAATAACTTCTATTTTTCTTTTCCCCCCATCAACCTCATAAAGACTTGAAGAAACATTGTGTGTGTGTGTGTGTGTGTGTGTGTGAGAGAGAGAGAGAGAGAGGAGAGAGAGAGAGAGAGAGAGAGAGAGAGAGAGATTTGAAGTTATCTTGGAATGTTCAAACCAGTATGAAGTGTAGCTTTTGTGTGTCTTTTCGAGATTATGATTCATAACATTGTGCCTGTCAGTATTGCAATTGCCCTTCATGGGATGATTTAAAGTGTTTTTGACTTTGACTTTCTGATAAATATCTTGACCTTGTTTTTTTGTACGCAAGAGGTGAAAGAATTTCACTCCAGGGAATAAAATATGGGCCTGCTATCAGCAGTGTGTAACTAACTAGGAGGTGTACTGTAGTGGTCTCTGCTGTAGGTCAAGTGGAAGGCTTATCTGCAGTCCTGACTGTACAACTCTGCACTGTACTGTCGTGTCAGCACCATAGTTTAGTTTGAACTGGTGTAGATCTATAGGTCTATCTCAGCTGACCCAAGTCAAGTCAAGTCAAGTCAAAAACACTTTAATCATCCCATGAAGTGCAATTACAATACTGACAGGCAGATTGATACGCATCAAAAATCTCAAAGACACAAAAAAGCTATATTTCATATTGGTTAAAACATTCCAAAGTGACTTCAAATAAAAATGTCACTAACACACACACACACAAACACATACGCGCGCATGAGCACACAAACATACACACACGCGCACACATCAATTGTGAACACATTGTTAACAAAACAAACAAAAAACAAACATTGACTAGAAGACATAAAAACTTATATTATTTACGCGGAGCATAGGGCCTCAACAGCGTCCCTCCACCTTCTCCTGTCTCTGGCAAGGGTCTTGGTCCCCAGATCTCCCAAAGACTGAGTTGGCGCGAGTATTGCTGTTTATGGTTTCTGTAACAGGAGTTCTTTTACAGAGCAGGGTTGTTAGCCCCGTGTCCAACCCCCTTTACCTAGGGGGAAGGTGCCTCCTTAGTTGCCTTTTACGACATGCCTGGATGGCGGGCAGGGTTCCTATTCCTGCAATGCTCGCTTTGCAAGCATACCCCGGGAGACCCACGGGGGACTCTAGAGCACATTTTGAATAACTATTCACTCCTTCACGAGTTTTCTGTTTATTTTAATAGCCGCCCAGTCGGTATAGCCTACCTTTGATTGGCGTAAAGCTGCTATGTGAAGATTCGGCTATGTTATATTAGTAATGTTAAACTAGTTATGTTACACAAGTTATGTTATTCCAATTATGTTGCGCTAGTTTTTGCCCTCTGAGTTTTTTTAAAACTTTTAAACAGTTCTTTATAATATTTCTTCTTCAACACATTTACTCACACCTACACACACACACACACACACACACACACACACACTCTCTCTCTTTCTCTCTCTCTCTTTCTCTCTCTCTCACTCTCTTCTCCTCCCCCCCCTCCCCCTCCCACTCTTTATCTCTGTAGGCACTCCAACTTACACACTCGTTCATTCTTTCCTCCTCCCCCCCCCCCCCCCCCCCCCCCCCCCCTATTTGTTCATAATACTTTTCCCTATCGTCTAATATCACTTAAAGTGGAAAGATGTTAAAGCAAAGAACCAACCTCTCTCTCTCTCTCTCTCTCTCTCTCTCTCTCTCTTTTTTATTTTCTTTATACAAGTATGCATTTTATTCAGTTCAAGTTGTTAAATTGTTTTGTCTTAATTGTTAGACATATTTTTGTATGCGGATGTTCTTTGCAGGCTATATCTTAGCTTGTTTGTCCTTGATAGCTGTATCTTAAGGTGAGAGAGGTTTGTGTGGGTGTTTTGTTACATGCCATGTATCTAGGTGATCACACAACCTGGAAATGTACTCTCTCTCTCTCTTGCTTCTTGCTGTCTCCCCTCTATTTTACTTTATCCATATTACCTAATTATAATCAGTGTATCAGTTTTCTTGTTAATGTTTGATTTATTTGAGAATTATGTTTATCAACGTATATCTCTTTTCTAAAAAAATTTTTAAAAATCTATGTATCTCTTGTAATTAAAGCTCATGTCAGTTAGGGATTATGTATTGTTAAATGTATATTTAAAAAAAACACATGTTGTCGTTGTTGTAGTAAGATGTTTACCTTTGTTTTGTTGATAGTCCCTAATCAGGGCAAGGCCAGATGAAAAAAAAGTATGCGCATATGCTTATTCTGTTACCCTTGAAAAATAAAGATTCATTCATTCATTCACTCTCTCTCTCTCTCTCTCTCTCTCTCTCTCTCTCTCTCTCTCTCTCTCTCTCTCTCTCTCTCTGTCTGCCAGTCTGTCTGTCTGCCTGCCTGTCTGTCTTGTCTGTCTCTCTCTTGTTTGTCTGAATTGTTATGTCTGTCTGTCTGCCTGTCTCTCTCTTTTTGAAGCTATCTTGGAATGTTCATACCAATTCAAAATGTATTTTTCTTGTAACTTTCGAGATAATCATAGGTATCAATGTGCCTGTCAGTATTGTAATTGCTCTTCATGGAATGATTCAATTGTTTTTGTCTTGACTTGACCATGCCTGTCTGTCTGTCTGTCTGTCTCTCTGTCTCTGTCTCTCGGGTGTCTGAATTGTGTGTAGTTGTACACAGTCTTCACTGCAGACAACACTGTGATACAGATCTTCATTGTCCACTATGTAAGGGGTCTGTTGAAGACAGAGTGCATTTTGTATTTTGTTGTCCTATTTCAATGATCTGAAGTCAGTTAATACCAAAAAAGTAGTTGTGTGAACTGTCCTTCCATGTTTAGACTTTGTATACTGTCTTATGTCATCTGCTAACGAATGCTTTAATAAGCGACTGGCAATTTACTTAAGGCTTTTAAAGTGAGAAATACCGTTTGTAGTTGAGGTATTCTTCTGCTTACAAAAGTGTCCTATGCAATATGTTGTGTAATGTTGATTATATTCACACAAACCATTCATAAGGGGCCAAGGCCTGTATTGATTAAAACTTTCCTAGTCACATTCACACTCACACACACACACATGCATGCACGCACATGCGCACACTTTCTCTCTGTCTCACACACACATGCGTGCGCACAAGCATGCTCGCACACATGCACACGCACAGGCCCACATGCGCACCTACACACACACACACACACATAAACACACACACTCTCTATCTGTCTCACACACACACACATACACACACACACACTCTCTCTCTCTCTCTCTCTCTCTCTCTTTATCTGTCTCACACACACACGCATGTATGCACACACACACACACAGTGTAGTATAGTGTAGTGTGCGTGTATGTCATTAAAAACATCTGTGTTCATGTAGGGGTAGAGTCTAATATTCCAGGTACTTATAGATTTTTAAACTGTAGATGATACGACATGTAACATATAACATACGTGGGGTATTGTTTGTCATAGTCGTAGATTTGGGGATTGTCAATTTGTTTTGTGTGTGTGTGTATAGATCTGTAATGTAGATATCATGTAATATGTATGGCTTTGTGTTTGTGTGTGAGAGAGAGAGACTGTGTGTGTGTGTGCACGTGCATGCACGTGAGTGTGTAATGTGATCTCTGTATGTTATCTATCTGTATGGAGACTGTGGCTGTGTCTTGTGTGTAGGTGCGCATGCATGTGTGTGTGTGTGTGTGTGTGTGTGTGTAATGTGATCTGTACACAGTCACATAGTATATCATCTGTGTGTAGGTTGTGGCTTGTTAGTGTCTATATGTGTGTGTGTGATTTTGTGTGTGTGACTGTGTGTGTGTGTGTGTGTGAGAGAGAGAGAGAGAGAGAGAGAGAGAGAGAGACTTTGTGTGTGTGTGTGTATGTGAGACTTTGTGTGTGTGTGAGAGACTTTGTGTGTATGTGTGTGTGTGCATGTGTGTGTCTGTGTGCATATGCATGTGTGCACATGTGTGATGGAGAAAATAGACTTGTTAGCATGTATACATGCCTGTGATAGGAAAAGTATACTTGACCAAGAGCTCTGTCTTTAGTTCATTAGACAGACAAGCCACAGGAGCAGAGATCCCCAACGTCCATCATGGCTGCAATGTCAGTCCTCAGGACAACAGGTCCTGAAGACCGTTTGCCTGCAATCCCTTGCGTCTATGACATCACAGATTCCAATCTCAGAGCGTCTGGTAAATTAAGGGTGGGGATTTTTGCACTCTCTGAGATCAACTTCAAGTGCAGACCTGCCAGTGCCTTAATTCCCTCCATGTGCAGAAGATCATAAATTCACATTAAAGGTCTTGTAATCCATGTCAGTGTTTGGTGGGTTATGGAAACACGAAGATACCCAGCATGCAACCTGTACAAAGAAATGAGCTGCTCTGAAGTTGGGATGTGTGGGCTGAGGCCAGCAGGCAGACCTCCTGCAAAATAACAGCACAGGAGAAGACCTGGCACTAGCACCCCACACAGTAAGGGAATGCAGTTCTAAAGAGAGAGAGAACAGTGTGTCCATGTTTCTTTTGTCTGTTCAGACATCATCTTAGCTGATCAGTCAACCCCAAAGACTTGAACTGAGATCAATACTCTTTTATCCTCTTTCCTCCTCTCGACTCCTCCTCTCGACTGTACTTGTGTGTGACCAGATGGTGTCTTCTTTCAGAGACAGGCATGGGGTTGTTTGTTTGTTTGTTGTTTCTTTTTTTCAAGGTTTAAATTTTTTTTTTTTTACAAACTTGTCTATCCACCCAGGGCAGTGCTTGTTCAGCTGTGTTTTGTCAGTTGGCTTGAAGATGTTCACACATATTTTTTTCTTTTGTGTGTGTGTGTATTTAGTTGTTGCTTGTTTACATCGGCTAGTTTGCCATACTTCATGCTTTTGTGTGTGTGGTTTGTTTCAGAATCTGATGTCGCTCAACCCCAAGATAAAAAACCGAGCCAACCTGATCCCCAGTGCTGTGACGAAACAAGCCAAAAAGCACTGGAAGCGAAATCAGGACAAAGGATGCGCAGTAAGTGCATGTACATGTGCATGTGGGTGTGTGTGTGTGTGTGTGTGTGTGTATATATATATATATGTATGTATACATGTATGTATGACTGACTGACTGATGGAAGAGCTGCTGTTGTCACTGTTAATGGTCCCCTGTGGGGATGCTGGAGTCCTTTCAGTGTGAATAGCATCCCCACCTAATGGAAATTCTGCACTAGGAATTCCCTCTTTTCCACCCCCCTCTTTGTTTCTGCCTTGTTCCTGTTCTTCCTGTCGTCTCTTTCTTGTCTATTTTCTGCCTTCTTGGTCCATTCTCCTGCCTTTTTCCAGAAAGACTCAAAAGATAACATTTCTCTCCCACACAGCAGCGCACCGCATTTTCACTCATATAACAGACAACAGTAGTTGCTGTCTGAGCGTTTGACGACTAAGAAGAAGCGATAATGATAATTGATATTATGATGTAGTGGGGAAGGGAGGAGTTTATCAGATAACAGATGAATACATTGGAAAACTGTATGCACATGAAGACCGGAGATATGAAGTGTGTTTTGTTTGTTTGCTTTTTTAATGGGAATTATTTTATTTCGAGGATGATGGAGTAAGCGCTCAAGTGCTTTTTTTACATCCAGTTTCCATGTGCATGCATTTTGTAAGTTTTGTCATTTGTTCTCACTGGTACACATTGGCCTACTTTTCTAAAAGGTGGAATGGGTTTGAACATGGACGTAAGACGTGTTTTTGTGTGCGTGTGCTGTGTGTGTGTGTGTGTGTGTTAGTATGTGTATGTGTGTGGGGGGGGAATAGGTGGGGGAAGAATATTTTCAGCTGCTGATTTTTTGTTTGGTTGGTTGCTTTTTTTGAAAGTTTTTGTTTCTTTTAATCTGGGGCGTAGCACTGTGTGAGCTGTATTGCTGATTTTGTTGTAGCTATTTTTTGCTTCTTTTTTTTCTTTCTGGGTTGTGTATTTCTGGCTGTGATTTTCGTAATTTTTTTTCTTCTGTCTCTTTTGATGCTATTGTCACTCATGCTTTTAATGTCTCTCTTCCTTTTTATGTACAAGTAGGTTTTTCTCTTCTGTCTTTGCTTCTTTTTGTATCAGATTTTATGAAGATGGCTATTGGAGCTGCGTTTGAGGAAGCAGGGAGCTTAGTGCGTCAGTAATTAACACTCCAGAATCTGATTGTTTTGCTAACCGTAAAGCCTGCTTTGCTAAGTTGTTAACCCTGATTGTTTTGCTAACCGTAAAGCCTGCTTTGCTAAGTTGTTAACCGTAAAGTCTGCTTTGTTAACCGTAAAGTCTGCTTTGTTAACCGTAAAGTCTGCTTTGTTAACCGTAAAGTCTGCTTTGTTAACCATAAAGTCTGCTTTGCTAACCGTACAGTCTGCTTTGTTAACCATAAAGTCTGCTTTGTTAACCATAAAGTCTGCTTTGCTAACCGTACAGTCTGCTTTGTTAACTGTACAGTCTGCAAAGTCTGATTTGTTAACCGTGAAGTATGCTTTGTTAACAATAAAGTCTGCTTTGTTAACCGTAAAGTCTGCTTTGTTAACCGTAAAGTCTGATTTGTTGTTAACCGTAAAATCTGCTTTGTTGAACGTAAAGTCTGCTTTGTTAACTTGTTAGCCATAAAGTCTGCTTTGTTAACTTGTTAACAGTAAAGTCTGCTTTGTTAACTTGTTAACTGTAAAGTCTGCTTTGTTAACCATAAAGTCTGCTTTGTTAACTTGTTAACCTTAAAGTCTGTGTTTGTGATGTAATTCCTTTACATATTGCTGTCTTTTTTTGGTTGTCATTTCTCCTTCTCATGATCATGGAGAAGTTGTATCAAGTATTAAACCAACCTCCATTTTGGACAAATATACAACGTGTATAAAAGGTAACGGTAAAGGTGTCCCATAACCTTGTGGTCGTAGGGGAACAAGGCATCAGAGACCTCTCTTCTCAAGGGGCCAGCATATTGAGGGGGGCACCAATCTCCTCTCCCTCGCTGCTTTACCTTCCCCGATTCTATGTGACAAATATGAAATATGCAGAGCACTCACTATGGCCAATGAAAAAGGCTGTTACTCTTTATCTTCCTTGAAGCGTAAACCTGTCACATGTTGGAATCCTTTTGTCAGAGCAGTGCTTTTGATGCTGGAAAGTGGTAAGCTGGATTTATCGTGCCCAACAGCTGTTACCTGTGATTTTTTAATTACTTTTTTTATCGCAGACTTTCAGCCCTCCTATCAGACGGCCTTTCATTTTGGTTATTTTCAGTAAGCTTTTGATAGCCAGCAAAGGCATTCACTGTGCAGCATGGCGTTAAATTGTTCAGGTGATAAAAAGCCTGGAATGCAAAATTTATGTTAATGGTTGATTAACATCAAAAAAAGTTTTAATATACACTCAGTATGTCTTCATTCCAGAACATATTTGTAAAAAGAAAACAACCCAACCTAACCCAGAAAACACACACCACACACACACACACACACACACACACACACACACACACCACACACACACACACACACACACACACACACACGACATGTGAATACTCCTCTCTCTCTTTCACAGACACACACACACACACACACATATGACATGTGAACACTCCTCTCTCTCTTTCACAGACACACACACACACGACATGTGAATACTCCTCTCTCTCTTTCACAGACACACACACACACACACACACATATGACATGTGAACACTCTCTCTCTCTTTCACAGACACACACACACACACGACATGTGAACACTCCTCTCTCCCCCTTCACAGACACTTACATGCACGCACGCACAAACACATGCACGCACACATGTACACGCACACACTTGTCTCTCTTTTTAGCTGGCTGTCTGTCTGTCTTCTCTCTCTCTCTCACACACACTCACACACACACGCACGCACACTCACTCACTCTCACACACAGACACACATTCCTCCCACAACACACACACACACACACACACTTTCGTCTAATATCCTTAAGAGTGAACAGACGTTAAATTGAAGACGACAAACAACAACAACAACAACACACACACACACACACACACACACACACACAAAACCACACACACACACACACACACACCCCACACACACACACCAGCCCCCCCCCCCCCTCCCCTACACACACACTGACACAGACAACAGCAAGGACAGCAGCAAAGCAGGCTGTCAGGGGTAGTAGGCAAGGGTAGGTAGGCAGGTAGGTAGGTAGGTAGGTAGGTAGGTAGGTAGGGAGGGAGGGAGGGAGGGAGGCAGGCAGGCAGGCAGGCAGGCAGGCAGGCAGGCAGGTAGGCAGGCAGGCAGGCAGGTAGGTGTACATCATGGCTGTGTGTGGGCTGGATAGATAGTTGGTTGTCTGACAGGCAGGCAGACTCACAGCAGAGCAAGGCACTCACTCACTGGACCACATGCTTCACAGTTTGCCCTGTAGTATGGTGGCTGGGTGTTTTGTTTTTTGTTGTTGTTAGTTGTTGTTTTTTTTTTGGTTTTTTTTTTTGGGGGGGTTAGGGGGGGTGTTGTGTGTGTAGGGGGGGGGGGGGGGGGGATCCAGGGATCATGGGGTTAGACTTAGAAGAGCAGAAGAAGGGCAGGAAGGATGAAACCTGGTTGTGTGTGTGTGTGTAGGAATGTGTGTGTGGTGTGAGTATGAGTGTGTGTGTGTGTTTGAGTGTGTGTGTGTGTGTGTGTTGAGAAATGTGTGTGTGTGTGTGTGTGTGTGTGAGTGTGTAGAAATGTGTGTGTGTGGGAAATGTGTGTGTGTACGAGAGTGTGTGTTTGTGTGTGGGCGAGTACGAGTGTGTGTGTGTGTGCAGGAATGTGTGTGTGAATGAGTGTGTGTGTGTGGGGTGCAGGAATGTGTGTGTGTGTGTAGGAATGTGTGTGTGTGAATGTGTGTGTATGAATGGTTGTTGTTGCTTGTGTGTGTGTATGAATATGTGTGTGTATGAATATGTGTGTGACTGTGTGTGAAAGGGGGAGGGGTGGCAGAGGGGAGGGGAGGGAAGAGGGGGTAAAGTCAGCCAGAAGGGGTTGTAAAAGTGGGTCAGACGTAGAGACAGGGTCCTTGTTTTTGGTTTTGCTGTCTGTCTGTCTGTCTGTCTGTCAGGAAATCTGAAACGCACTGTGGCGTGTGTGTATAAGTATGTGTGTGTATACGTATGTGTGTGTGAGTGTGTGTGTAGGAATGCATGCGTGCATGCATGTGTGTATAAGTATGTGTGTGTGTATGAATTCGTGTGTGTGTGTATGAATTCGTGTGTGTGTGTAGTGTGTGTGTGTGTGAGTGTGTGTGTGTGTAGGAATGCATGTGTGCATGCATGTGTGTGTATAAATGTGTGTGTGTGTGTGCATGTGTGTGTATAAGTATGTATGTGTATGAATGTGTGTGCGTTCATGTGTGTTTGTGTGAGTGTGTGTGTGTGTAGGAATGCACGTGTGTGTGTGGATAGTGTGTGTGAATGAATGAATGTGTGTGTATGAATGAATGTGTGTGTATGGTGTAGTTTAAATTTTTTTATATTTTTTTATCGAGGATGATGGAATAAGCACTAATGTGCTTTTTTACATCCAGTTCCCCTGTGTATGCGGTTTTGTAAATGCTGTCATCTGTTCCCACCAGCAAACAATGGCCTTCTCTTACAAGAAGTGGAACAGGATTTAACGTGTGCGCAAGATGTTCTGCATGCATCGGCACTCGGGACCTCGGTTTATAGTCTCATCCGAAGGACTTTTGGGGAGAGTGGAGTCTGCACTGATGTTAACTCGAGGGGAAAATATGAATGTGTGTGTTTTCGAATGTGTGTGTGTGTATGTGTTTTTGAGTATGTGTGTGTGTGTGTGTGAAGGGGGAGGGTTGTGGAGGGGGGGTGATGGAGGGGAGGGGAGGGGAAGTGGGGGTAAAGTCAGCCAGAAGGACTGTTGTAAAAAGTGGGTCAGACGTAGAGACAGGGTCCTTGTTTTTGCTGTCTGTCTGTCTGGAAACCTCTGTGTGTGCGTGCGCATGCATGCATGTCTGTGTGTGTATAAGTGTAATAACCCCCCCCCCAAAAAAAAAAAAAAAAAAAAAAGTGGCTTTGTGCTCCACTCAGAAAGAGCAGCCCAAATTTTATTTCTACAGAAAAACCTGCTGTTCATGACTGGATGTGGTATTCACTACAATAATACAATATATTCAGTTGGTAATAAGTTGATGTGGTGGGCTGAGTACATAACTGTCACACACACACACACGCACACACACACACACACACACACACACACACACACACACACACACACACACACACAATAGTCACTTTTCTCTGTGTGAACACCCCTGCTCAGTTCTCCCCTATCCAGCATCATTTGCATGTTGAGTGCTCTTTGCTAGGAAGATAATAATGCTTAATGGCTGTAGCCGTGTAAGTCAGATGTTACACGTGTACGAATTGTCGATGACACTTCTCTACTCTGGCTGAAAGTGAATGGAGAGGGAGAGACAGAGACAGAGAGAAAGAACTCGGAACTCTGAACATTTAATGTACCAGGCCATATGCCCATGACATGAAGTTCAGAACATCTTGAAAGCAAAACAAATGAAAGCCAAACACTTCACATTAATTTGTCAACAACTTCAAGGTTGCATGTATAGATCAGTCTAATGTGCACTCTCTCTCTCTCTCTCTCTCTCTCTCTCTCTCTCTCTCTCTCTCTCTCTCTCTCTCTCTCTCTCCCTCTCTCTCTCTCTCTTTCTCCCGCTCTCTCCCTCACACATACACACACGCACACGAGAGAATTGCTCCGCAAATGATTGGCATCTGTCTTGTATCCGATTACCACTATGAGTGATGTTATGACATACAGTACAGCACAGTATTGGGTCATGGCGTGCAGTATGGGGTGGTGCAGTTGTATGGTTTCACTTGAAGCCATTCGCAGGGGAGACTTCTTGTCAGAGGATGACTGCGATGATTGTTTGTCACCAGTTGTCAGTGTAGAGGGAATAGTTATTTCATTTATTTATATTCTTTTATTCTTTTATTTCGAGGATAATGAAATAAGCACTCATGTGCTTTTTTTTCCATTGAGTCCCCGTGTGTACGCAGTTTTGTCAAGTTTGTCATCCGTTCCCACCAGCACACAATGGCCTACTCTTCCAAAAAGCGGAACGGGTTTTAACGTGTGTGCAAGATGTTCTGCGTGCGTTTGCACACGTTAGAGGGAATGAGACACCTCTCCTTTGGGAAAACTGAAACTGAGAGAAAAAAAGACGCCCAACACAACACAACACAACACAACACAACACAACACAACACAACACAACACAACACAACCAAACCAAACCTGAGGAGTCTGAACGAAATGAAAACTAATATCATCAGATTTACTGCAGTAGCTGGATGGATGGATGGATGGTGGGATGGATGGATGGAGGGATGGTGGGGTGGATGGATGGATGGTGGGGTGGATGGATGGTGGGGTGGATGGATGGATGGGGGTGGATGGATGGGGGGGGATGGATGGATGGATGTGGGGTGGATGGATGGTGGGGTGGATGGATGGATGGATGGTGGGTGGATGGTGGGGATGGATGGATGGTGGTGGGGTGGATGGATGGTGGGGTGGATGGATGGATGGTGGTGGATGATGGATGGATGGTGGGGTGATGGATGGATGGTGGGGTGGATGGTGGGGTGGATGGATGGATGGTGGGATGGATGGATGGATGGTGGGGGTGGGATGGATGGGGTGATGGATGGATGGTGGGGTGGATGGATGGAGGTGGGGTGGATGGATGGATGGTGGGGTGGGATGGATGGATGGTGGGGTGGATGGATGGATGGTGGGGTGGATGGATGGATGGTGGGGGTGGTGGATGGATGGTGGGGATGGATGGATGGTGGGGTGGATGGATGGATGGATGGATGGTGGGGATGGATGGGAAGGTGGTGGTGTGGGTGGATGGATGGATGGTGGGGTGGGATGGATGGATTGGATGAGGATGGTGGGGTGGATGGATGGATGGTGGGGTGGATGGATGGATGGTGGGGTGGATGGATGGATGGTGGGGTGGATGGATGGATGGATGGGGTGGGGTGATGGATGGATGGATGGTGTGGTGGATGGATGGATGGTGGGGTGGATGGATGGATGGTGGGGTGGATGGATGGTGGATGGATGGTGGGGTGGATGGATGGATGGATGGTGGGGTGGATGGATGGATGGTGGGGTGGATGGATGGGGTGGATGGATGGATGGTGGGGTGGATGGATGGATGGTGGGGTGGATGGATGGATGGTGGGGTGGATGGATGGTGGTGGGTGGATGGATGGATGGATGGAGGTGGTGGATGGATGGATGGATGGTGGGGTGGATGGATGGATGGATGGTGGGGTGGTGGATGGAGGTGGGTGGATGGATGGTGGGGTGGATGGATGGATGGATGGATGGTGGGGTGGATGGATGGATGGATGGGGGTGGATGGGATGTGGGATGGATGGATGGATGGATGGATGGATGGTGAGGTGGTGGATGGATGGATGGATGGTGGGGTGGATGGATGGATGGATGGGGGGTGGTGGATGGATGGATGATGGATGGTGGGTGGATGGATGGATGGTGGGGTGGATGGATGGATGATTGGTGGTGGATGGATGGATGGATGGGTGATGGATGGATGTTGATATGATGGTGGGGTGGATGGATGGATGGATGGTGGGGTGGATGGATGGATGGATGGTGGGGTGGTGGATGGATGGATGGATGGATGGTGGGGTGGATGGATGGATGGATGGATGGTGGGGTGGCGTAGTGGTCAGTCAGAGTGTTGTGTTCCTGGTCTGATGGCCTGGGTTCAAGCTGCGACTGCGATGCTCGTGACTTTGACACCAGTACGTTGTCCCCTGAGTTGACATCAGGTCATCACACGCCACTCCCGCTAGCATTCTCCAGGTGTGACTACCAGTGGAGGTCCTGTGTACAAACGCGTGCAAGTCATCGTGCACACATGTTAAAACCTGTTCCACCTTTCGGAAGAGTGAGCCATTGCTTGCCAGTGGATGACAATTTTTTAAAAAAAAGGATGCACTCTGGTGTCGTGTTTAGACACCATCTCCAAAGACAGAATGCGGCTGCCTTCATGCAGGACAAAAGCGGTAGCATAGGCAAGATGTGACCATCGGCGAACCTCAGAGCTCTTGCTGAGGAACAGAAGAAATAAAAGATCAGTCATCTGTCAGCTACAGCAGTGGCCTAGTGCAGTCAGTCTGCAGGTCACCTGGAAAACTGAAACTGAAAAGGAAAGAAAACTAAAAACCTGATAGTGTTGTTGTCAGATTGAATTCAGTGGCTGTCAGTTCCAGCCCACTAAAGCACAGACAGACAGACAGACAGACAGACAGACAGACAGACCAGTAGGCTGTAATCGGCAGAATTGTCAGAGTTATTTTGATTACCCCCTGACAGCATGTCAAGGCAAGAGTTGGGGTAGTGTGTGTGTGTGTGTGTGAAAGTGCGTGTGAAAGTGTGTGTGTGTGAAAGTGCATGTGTGTGTGTGAAAGTGCGTGTGTGTGAATGTGTGTGTGAATGTGTGTGAAAGTGTGTGTGTGAAAGTGTGCATGTGTGTGTGAATGTGTGTGTGGAAGTGTGAGTGTGTGTGAATGTGTGTATGTGTGTACATTTCCATTCCATGTTGTAACCTCAGTCCCAAAGTGTAAGATAAGAAGAACAATCCCCCCAAAAAATTGTAAACAGTAAACCAAAAATGGCATTCTCTTTCATAATTGTTACAGAGATAGAGATGTACATGTGGGTGGGTAACCTAAGCATCATTTTTACAGACATAGATACATATACATGTACATGCTTCAGTTACCCATCCATCCATCCTGCTTATCCATCCACCATCCATCCATCCTGCTTACCCATCCATCCGTCCATCCATCCATCTGCCCAGAGATAAGCAATGAGGGTGCATACATGCAGACGCACTCGTGCACACATGTCTGTAACAACAAATAATTGCACATAACACACAACCTGATTAAAAACAACACACCAACCACACCATAATTATGTCGTACTGGTAAAGAAACGCCATATTGAACAGTGCAGGTGGTGAGCATTGCGCTAGCTAGATCAGAAAGGTGGAACAGCAGGTTACTCAAATGTCTGTGTCTGTCTGTGTCTGTGTCTCTCTGTGTCTGTGTCTGTGTCTCGTTCCTGGCCAGAGCTCAGAGGTTCACCAGTGCTGAGATAGCTAGCTGCCAACTGAGTGTGTCCCACTGTAGTCCTGTTCAAACTCAGTGTGCTAAAACAAACGTTCTACTTTGTAACAGGGGTCTGTGACTGTGTGTGTGTGTGTGTGTAGGTATGTGTGTAGGTGTGTGTGTGTGTAGGTTGTGTGTGTGTGTAGGTGTGTGTGTAGGTGTGTGTGTAGGTGTGTGTGTGTGTAGGTGTGTGTGTGTAGGTGTGTGTGTGTGTAGGTGTGTGTGTGTGTAGGTGTGTGTGTGTGTAGGTGGGGTGTGTGTAGGTGTGTGTGTGTAGGTGTGTGTGGTAGGTGTGTGTGTGTAGTGTGTGTGTGGGGGGGGGGGGGTG
>CM054140.1:74813627-75073627 GCA_028751875.1 Rapana venosa
GTGTGTGCGTGTGTGGTCAAAGCATGTGGATTTTTATGCATGGGGGAGAGAGAGATGGTGGTGGGATAAGTGGTTTTGGAATGCCTAGGAAAGTATAGTGTTTAGGTGTGTGTGTGTGCATGCATGCGTGTGTGCATGCATGTGTGCATGCATGCATGTGTGCATGTGTGCATTGTGTGTGTGCGTTTACGTGCCTGCGTGTTAAGCTGGGGAACACCCAACAGCAATGTTGTATGGATGCAAGAAATGTTGACAGAAGATCTAGTTATTCTTTTACCTCTGGTTGTTGTCGTTGCTGTTGTTGTTACAGATCATGTGATGTTGAATCATTTCTTGTTGATTTTATTCACAATATTTTTATTTTCATTCTTTGGTTAGCACTCCGGGGGTCACCAGTGGGGATAGTTTCCTGCCATTTACCCCCCCATTATTTTAAGGCAGCTCTATTCAGACTGTGGGGAGATTTGTAAGATTTTACAATCCGATGTCATACTAATGCATTTTACAATCTGATGTCATACTAATTGCATTTTACAATATGATGTCATATTAATTGCATTTTACAATATGTCATATTAATTGCATTTTACAATCCGATGTCATACTAATTGCATTTTACAGTCTGATGTCATACTAATTGCATTTTACAATCCGATGTCATACTAATGCATTTTACAATCTGATGTCATACTAATGCATTTTACAATCTGATGTCATACTAATGCATTTTACAATCCGATGTCATACTAATGCATTTTACAATCCGATGTCATATTAATTGCATTTTACAATCCGATGTCATATTAATTGCATTTTACAATATGTCATATTAATTGCATTTTACAATCCGATGTCATACTAATTGCATTTTACAATCTGATGTCATACTAATTGCATTTTACAATCTGATGTCATACTAATTGCATTTTACAGTCTGATGTCATACTAATTGCATTTTACAATCTGATGTCATACTAATTGCATTTTACAATCTGATGTCATACTAATTGCATTTTACAATCAGTGCCTGGGCTTTATCACAGTTCTTGATTAAACCACTGACGCTGGGGGCAACAGCAAAGTGAGAGGCTGTATGACCAGTGGCTTTCTTTCCCACTCATGGAATTCCACTTTACAGCTTAGTCTTTAGTGATCGACTATGACTCTCTGACTAGGAGGCTTGACTCGCACAGTCCTTATGTGCTGCAGCCCTGGGGGCTGGTTGGCCTTTGGAGAACATCTCCAACGCTGATTGTCCTTATGCCCACTTGGCCGAGAGAGTGGGGATGTACTGTGGGCAAGGCATCTCCACTATAATCAAATTTCTGCCAGGTTTCCAAAACAGCAGCTGCCTCCTCTGCTGTTTTGGAGGTCATCGTCGGACATGACGGACAAACATACATACATACAATCTGATGTCATACTAATTGCATTTTACAATCTGATGTCATACTAATTGCATTTACAATCCAATGTCATATTAATTGCATGGCTTAAAACTCTGTGCCTTCATATGTTTTGGAAAAAGAAAATCATTCATCTTGATCACGACTTCGGGGAATTAAATCAACTTTATTAACCAATCAATTAAATCAACTTTATCATATGAACCAATCAGAACTTTTGTGTGTTTGTTGTGGACAGAGCTGCGAGAGTCTGTACCGGAACTTTGAGGACATCAAGCACACGACGCTGAGCGAGCGGGGGGCGCTGCGTGAGGCCGCGCGGTGTCTGAAGTGTGCCGATGCCCCCTGCCAGAAAGGCTGCCCCACCCAGCTGGACGTCAAGTTCTTCATCACCTGCATCGCCAACAAGGTCAGGACACATCTGGCTGGTGTGTGTGTGTGTGTGTGTGTGTAGAGACAACAAGGTCAGGTCACACACTGGCTGGTGTGTGTGTGTAGAGACAACAAGGTCAGGCCACACCTGGCTGGTGTGTGTGTGTAGAGACAACAAGGTCAGGCCACACCTGGCTGGTGTGTATGTGTGTAGAGACAAGGTCAGGACACACCTGGCTGGTGTGTGTGTGTGTGTATGTAGAGACAACAAGGTCAGGTCACACACTGGCTGGTGTGTGTGTGTAGAGACAACAAGGTCAGGTCACACACTGGCTGGTGTGTGTGTAGAGACAACAAGGTCAGGTCACACACTGGCTTGTGTGTGTGTATATATAGAGACAACAAGGTCAGGACACACATGGCTGGTGTGTGTGTGTCTATATAGAGAGACAACAAGGTCAGGACACGGTGTGTGTGTGTATATATAGAGAGACAACAAGGTCAGGACACACACTGGCTGGTGTGTGTGTATAGAGAGACAACAAGGTCAGGTCACACCTGGCTGGTGTGTGTGTATAGAGAGACAACAAGGTCAGGTCACACCTGGCTGGTGTGTGTGTATAGAGAGACAACAAGGTCAGGTCACACCTGGCTGGTGTGTGTGTATATAGAGACAACAAGGTCAGGACACACATGGCTGGTGTGTGTGTATATAGAGACAACAAGGTCAGGACACACCTGGCTGATGTGTGTATAGAGACAACAAGGTCAGGACACACCTGGCTGATGTGTGTATAGAGACAACAAGGTCAGGACACACCTGGCTGGTGTGTGTGTGTGTGTGTGTGTGTGTGTGTGTGTGTGTGTAGAGACAACAAGGTCAGGCCACACCTGGCTGGTGTGTGTGTGTATGTATAGAGACAACGTCAGGTCACACACTGGCTGGTGTGTGTGTATGTATAGAGACAACAAGGTCAGGACACACACTGGCTGGTGTGTGTATAGAGAGACAACAAGGTCAGGTCACACACTGTCTGGTGTGTATATAGAGAGACAACAAGGTCAGGTCACACACTGGCTGGTGTGTGTGTGTATATGTATATAGAGACAACAAGGTCAGGACACACACTGGCTGGTGTGTATATAGAGACAACAAGGTTAGGTCACACACTGGCTGGTGTGTATATAGAGACAACAAGGTCAGGTCACACACTGGCTGGTGTGTAGATATAGAGACAACAAGGTCAGGTCACACACTGGCTGGTGTGTGTGTGTGTGTATAGAGAGACAACAAGGTCAGGACACACACTGGCTGGTGTGTGTGTATATATAGAGACAACAAGGTCAGAACACACACTGGCTGGTGTGTGTGTATATATATAGAGAGACAACAAGGTCAGGCCACACACTGGCTGGTGTGTGTGTGTATATATATAGAGACAACAAGGTCAGACCACACTGTCTTGTGTGTGTGTGTATATATATAGAGAGACAACAAGGTCAGGTCACACACTGTCTTGTGTGTGTATATGTATATATAGAGACAAGCTACACCGTGCAACAAGAGACGCAAAAAATGTAGGAAAAGAACAGAAAGAGAAAAAAAGGAACAGAAAGTACATTAAGGATAAAAAAAAACAACTAAGTTTTTGTTGGTTTTGTTGTTATTTTACATAATGTGTTTTCTGTGAAAATAAAAGTTAGCATGATGTATTGATCCTCTGAAGTTAGAGTATGGCTGCCTGTATGGCGAGATACTTAAAAATAACTATACACGTAGACTGTTTGTTCCGTGTGATGTATGTCCTATGAAAATAACAAGTTAGCCTTATTTAATATAAATCCTCTGAAGTTCAAGTATGGCTGTCTATAATTATGGTGATTTATTTATATGTATATGCAAGCTATTCACTAGTGTGTAGTTATGGTTTTGCAATGATTATGATTCCCAGAGGAAGAGAGAATGCATATTCTGGGTTAATGTAAATCATTACTTTTTGTAAAAATGATTCATTTATGTATAGCTTAGGTTCAAGTCAGAACAATGTACTGGCAATTTTTTTCAACAATGATGATCAGTTTTTTTTCCCCTTTTCTTTCCTTCCTGAATTCCCTAAGCCAGGAGTTGTTGGGACACTGCATGGAGTTCTTTAGGCCACACACAATGTTCTTTAGGCCACACACAATGTTCTTTAGGCCACAGAAATAAAAGTTCTTTAGGCCACACACAAATATAAAAGTTCTTTAGGCCACACACAATGTTCTTTAGGTCACACACAATGTTCTTTAGGCCACACACAATGTTCTTTAGGCCACACACACAAATAAAAGTTCTTTAGGTCACACAAAATAAAAGTTCTTTAGGCCACACACAATGTTCTTTAGGTCACACAAAATAAAAGTTCTTTAGGCCACACACAATGTTCTTTAGGCCACACAAAATAAAAGTTCTTTAGGTTACACACAATGTTCTTTAGGCCACACACAAAAATAAAGGTTCTTTAGGTCACACACAATGTTCTTTAGTCCACACACAATGTTCTTTAGGCCACACACACAAATAAAAGTTCTTTAGGTCACACACAATGTTCTTTAGGCCACACACACAAATAAAAGTTCTTTAGGTCACACACAATGTTCTTTAGGTCACACACAAAAACGTTCTTTAGGCCACACACACAAAAGTTCTTTAGGCCACACACAAAAACGTTCTTTAGGCCACACACAAGTTCTTTAGGCCACACACAAATATAAAAGTTCTTTAGGCCACACACAAATATAAAAGTTCTTTAGGCCACACACAAATATAAAAGTTCTTTAGGCCACACACAAATATAAAAGTTCTTTAGGCCACACACAATGTTCTTTAGGCCACACACAAATATAAAAGTTCTTTAGGCCACACACAAATATAAAAGTTCTTTAGGCCGCACACAATGTTCTTTAGGTCACACACGATGTTCTTTAGGCCACACACAATGTTACAATGTTCTTTAGGCCACACACGCACAAAAAAGTTCTTTAGGCCACACACAATGTTCTTTAGGCCACACACAAAAATAAAAGTTCTTTAGGTCACACACAATGTTCTTTAGGTCACACACAATGTTCTTTAGGCCACACACGAATAAAAGTTCTTTAGGTCACACGCAATGTTCTTTAGGTCACACACACAAATAAAAGTTCTTTAGGCCACACACACACAAAAGTTCTTTAGGCCACACACAAAAACGTTCTTTAGGCCACACACAAAAAAGTTCTTTAGGTCACACACAATGTTCTTTAGGCCACACACAAATAAAAGTTCTTTAGGCCACACACACACAAAAGTTCTTTAGGCCACACACAAAAACGTTCTTTAGGCCACACACAAAAAAGTTCTTTAGGCCACACACAAAAAAGTTCTTTAGGCCACACAAAAATAAAAGTGCTTCAGGCCACAAAAATAAAAGTTCTTTAGGCCACACACTAAAACGTTCTTTAGGCCACAAAAAAAAGTTCTTTAGGCCACACACAAAAACGTTCTTTAGGCCACACACACAAAAAATGAAAGTTCTTTAGGCCACACACAAATAAAAGTTCTTCAGGCCACACAAAAATAAAAGTTCTTCAGGCCACACAAAAAAAGTTCTTCAGGCCACACACAAAAATAAAAGTTCTTCAGGCCACACAAATAAAAGTTCTTCAGGCCACACACTCAACAAAGTTTTTCAGGCTGTGTCTGTGGGCAAGTTGGATGTTGAACCAGGTTAAGCTCAGCACCCCTGTCCAGACATGGGGTGCATGTTCATTGCTGGCCAGTGTGCTGGTGTTTCCATAGCCCACTGAACCTGGACACAAGCTATGGGATCTTCACTGTGCATAATCAGTCCTGCAGCCCAGATTCAAACCAATGACTTCATGGGCCCATGGGATTAACGTCCAATGCTCAAACCCACTCAGCTGTAGTGTCTGTCAAGAGGTCAAGAGGTGAAACATTAGTTTTCTGAATGTTGCACCTAGTGGCCACACACTGTCCTTGGGGAGAGCTGTCAAGAGGTCAGTTAGAAAAACATATATATATATATATATATATATATATATATATATATATATATATATATATATATATATATATATATACTGAATGTTGCACATAGTGGCCACACACTGTCCCTGGGGAGAGCTGTCAAGAGGTCAGTTAGAAAAACATATATATATATATATATATACTGAATGTTGCACATAGTGGCCACACACTGTCCCTGGGGAGAGCAGCCCGGATTTCATGCACAGAAATCTGCTGTGACATAAGTTTAGGGGTATTCAGTTCCAGCAATTCTGCCCTGAATACATGAACAAGTGATGAGAGTGACTTGTGCACAATATGCATTGGGGATAAGGCTGTGAAAGGAAGGTGGGAAATTTTAACTGGTCTGGCACCTTCTGCAATGACTTAGTTTCTAATGTTGAATAATCTCAGAACATTTCTTCTGCAATGACTTAGTTTCTAATGTTGAATAATCTCAGAACATTTCTTCTGCAATGACTTAGTTTCTAATGTTGAATAATCTCAGAACATTTCTTCTGCAATGACTAAACTTCTAGTGTTGAATAATCTCAGAACATTTCTTCTGCAATGTCTTAACTTCTAGTGTTGAATGATCTCAGAACATTTCTTCTCTCAGAATGACTCTGCCGCTGCTGTGTACAATAGTTTTTCTCAGTGCTCAGTATTCTCAGAACCTGTTCTTTTCTCTCTCTCAGAATGACTCTGCCACTGCCTTGTACAAGAACTTTTTTTTTTTTTTTTCTTCTACTAGAACTTGTCTCCGTGTTTGGTATTATATGAATATCTTTTCTCTCAGAATTACTATGCCACAGCTTTCAACAATTTTTATTCTCAGTGTTCAAATTCTCATCATCTTTTTTTCTCTGAGAATTACTATGCCACAGCTTTCTACAATAACTTGTCTCATTATGCGGTATTCTATGAATCTCTTTTTTCTCAGAATTACTATGGTGCAGCTTTCTACAATAACTTGTCTCAGGGCTCAGTATTCTATGCATCTTGTTTTTCTCTCAGAACTACTATGGTGCAGGTTTCTACAATAACTAACTTGTCTCAGGGCTCAATATTCTATGAATCTCTTTTCTGTCAGAATTACAATGCCGCAGCTTTCTACAATAACTTACCTGTCTCAGGGCTCGATATTCTAGGAATCTTTTTTCTCTCATAATTACTATGGTGCAGCTTTCTACAATAATTTACTTGTCTCAGTGCTCAGTATTCTATGCATCTCTTTTCTCTCAGAATTACTATGGTGCAGGTTTCTACATTAACTTGTCTCAGGGCTCAGTATTCTATGCATGTGTTGCTCCTCTCAGAACTACTATGGTGCAGCTTTCTAAATAACTTGTCTCAGGGCTCAGTATTCTATGAATCTCTTTTCTCTCAGAATTACAATGCCACAGCTTTCTACAACAACTTACTTGTCTCAGGGCTCAGTATTCTATGCATGTGTTGTTCCTCTCAGAATTACTATGGTGCAGCTTTCTACAATAACTAACGTGCCTCAGGGCTCAGTATTCTATGCATCTGTTGTTCCTCTCAGAATTACTATGGTGCAGCTTTCTACAGTAACTAACTTGTCTCAGGGCTCAGTATTCTATGCATGTGTTGTTCCTCTCAGAACTGCTATGATGCAGCTTTCTACAATAACTAACTTGTCTCAGGGCTCAGTATTCTATGCATCTCTTTTCTCTCAGAACTACTATGGTGCAGCTTTCTACAATAACAGGGCTCAGTATTCTATGCATCTGTTGTTCCTCTCAGAACTACTATGGGGCGGCCAAGGCCATCTTTTCGGACAACCCGCTGGGTCTGTCATGCGGCATGGTGTGCCCGACCTCTGACCTGTGTGTGGGGGGCTGCAACCTGTACGCTACAGAGGAAGGGCCCATCAACATCGGGGGCCTGCAGCAGTTCGCCACCGAGGTGACCGACCTCAGGCTGTCTCTGTGTGTCTGTCTGCCTGTCTGTCTGTGTGTGTTTGTGTGTCTGTGTGGGTGGGGTGGGTGTGGGTGGGTGGGAGGGTGTGTTTGTGGGTGAGTGGATGGTTGGGTGTGGGTAGGTGGATGGGTGTGTGTGTGGGTTTTTGGGTGGGGTGTGTGGGTGTTTTTGGGTGTGTGTGTGTGTGTGTGTGTGTGTGTGTGTGTGTGTGTGTGTGTGTGAGTGTGTTTTTGGGTAGGGGTGTGAGTGTGTTTTGGGTGGGGGTGTGAGTGTGTGTGTGTGAGTGTGTGTTTATGTGTTTATGTGTGTGTGGGTATGGGTGGGTGTGTTTGTGTACTGTGTGTCTGTGTGTTTGTTTGGGTGTGTGTGTTAGTGTGTGTGTGTTTATGTGTGTGTATGTGTGTATTTTGAGTTTGTTTAGTGTTAATGTGTGTGTGTATTTATAGTTTAGTGTTATTTTTATTTGTATTTATTCTTTTATATCGAGTATGACGGGATAGCTCAGTGGTCGGAGCACTCGCTTTCCCCCAGCCAAGTTAAGCAGCGTCGAGCGTGGTTACCAGTTGGATGGGTGACCATTTGCACGCCTTGGCTTCAGTACAGTTCCCCCAGTTCACCCAGCTGTAAATGGGTACCTGCCCTCTTTAGGGTCAGGGAAGGTAAAGCAGCGAGGGAGAGGAGATGGGCGCCGCCCTCAATATGCTGGCCCTAGAGAAGTGAGGTCTTTGACGCCTCGCTCCCCTACGACCTTATAGGTTATGGGACTCCTTTACCCCTTTACCTATAATGGAATAAACAGTCATGTGCTTTTTTACATCCAGTCCCCGTGTGAATGCGGTTTTGTAAATTTTGTCATACGTTTGCACCGGCACACAATGGCGTACTCTTCCGAAAAGTGGAACAGGATTTAACATGTGCACAAGATGTTCTGCATGCGTTCGCACACGGGGCCTCAGTTAAGAGTCTCATCTGAAGGACTTTTGGGGAGAGTGGAGTCTGCACTGATGTTAACTCCAGGGGAAAATATCCCCTTGAACGGGAATCGAACCCGGGTCGTCAGATTGCGAGCGCAATGTTCTAATCACCGGCTATCCGTCTCCCGTGTTTGTGTGTCTGTGTATGTGTGTACCCCTTTCACTAGTACAATTTGCAATCCAGAAGCTACTCCCCAACTTTTCCACGGAGTAAAGTTTAGTTCTGTAAAACCAGACAAGTGAGCAGTTCTCCACATGTAGATGTGACACTATCACTGAAGTGCAGTAGCCGGCCTCCTGAAGTTCACACACACACACACCTCTCTTCATGCCGGGCAGATCTTCAAGGCCATGAGGATCCCCCAGGTGCGAGACCCCAGTCTGCCTGCCCTGGAGCAGCTGCCGGCCAGCTACGGGGCGAAGGTGGCCCTGCTGGGGTGTGGGCCTGCCAGCATCAGCTGCGCCACCTTCCTGGCCAGGCTGGGCTACTCCAACATCACCGTCTTCGAGAAGAAGGACTACTGCGGGGGGGTGAGGTAACGGGGGGGGGCGGTTGGATTTGGGGGGGGGGGGGGGGGGGGGGGTGTTGTAGAATCTGCTTTGGTTGGGGGTGTGTGTTTGGGTCGGGATGTGTGTGTGTGGGGGGGGTATGTGTGTGTTCATGTGTGTGCGTGTGTATGTGTGTGGTTTTGTGTGTGTTTATGGTTTCATGTGTGTGTATGTGTGTGTGTGTGTGGTTTTGTGTGTGTTTATGGTTTCATGTGTGATGTGTGTGTGTGTGTGGTTTTGTGTGTGTTTATGGTTTCATGTGTGTGTGTGTGTGGTTTTGTGTGTGTTTATGGTTTCATGTGTGATGTGTGTGTGTGTGTGGTTTTGTGTGTGTTTATGGTTTCATGTGTGATGTGTGTGTGTGTGTGGTTTTGTGTGTGTTTATGGTTTCATGTGTGTGTGTGTGTGGTTTTTTGTGTGTTTATGGTTTCGTGTGTGATGTGTGTGTGTGTGTGGTTTTGTGTGTGTTTATGGTTTCATGTGTGATGTGTGTGTGTGTGTGGTTTTGTGTGTGTTTATGGTTTCATGTTTGATGTGTGTGTGTGTGGTTTTGTGTGTGTTTATGGTTTCGTGTGTGATGTGTGTGTGTGTGTGGTTTTGTGTGTGTTTATGGTTTCGTGTGTGATGTGTGTGTGTGTGTGGTTTTGTGTGTGTTTATGGTTTCATGTGTGTGTTGTGTGTGGTGTTTTGTGTGTGTTTATGGTTTCGTGTGTGATGTGTGTGTGTGTGTGGTTTTGTGTGTGTTTATGGTTTCATGTGTGATGTGTGTTGTGTGTGTGTTTTGTGTGTGTTTATGGTTTCGTGTGTGATGTGTGTGTGTGTGTGGTTTTGTGTGTGTTTATGGTTTCTGTGTGATGTGTGTGTGTGGTGTGGTTTTGTGTGTGTTTATGGTTTTGTGTGTGTTGTGTGTGTGTTTGTGTGTGTTTATGTTGTGTGTGTGTGTATGTTTTGGTGGTTTGTGTGTGTTTATGTTTCATGTGTGTGTATGTGTTGGTTTTGTGTGTGTTTATGGTTTCTGTGTGTAGTGTGTGTGGTTTGTGTGTGTGTTCTGCTTCTTCCTCATCAAACGCTCAAACAGCAACTCTTGTTGTCTGTCATATGAGTGAAAATGCGTTGCACTGCCAGTAAGCGCCTGACAAGCCAGGCCCAGTACATCCAACTTTGGCCTGATGAGTGTGTGTATTAAGGTGTGTGTGTGTGTGTTAAGGTGTGTGTGTGGTGTGTTCATGTTCGTATTTGGGTGGGTGGGTGAGGGAGGTGTGTGTGCATGTGTGTGTGTGAGAAAGAGGTGGGGGAGGGAGAGAGAGAGAGTATTTGTTATGATAGGGGAATGGCAGCCCAGATATTACAGCTTTTCATGGTGATTTTCTCACCACTGATTTTGTTTTTCCTTGTGTGCAGTTCTTCAGAGATTCCCCAATTCCGCCTGCCCTTTGGAGTGGTTGACTTTGAGATCGAACAGATGAAAGACCTGGGTGTGAAGGTACGATGTTGCTGTGATTGTCCTCCTTGTTCACTGTGATTGTCCTCCTTGTTCACTGTGATTGTTCTCATTATTCCTTGTGATTGTCCTCATCGTTCACTGTGATTGCCCTCATCGTTCACTGTGATTGTCCTCATTGTTCACTGTGATTGTCCTCATTGTTCACTGTGATTGTCCTCATTGTTCACTGTGATTGCCCTCCTTGTTCACTGTGATTGTTCTCATTATTCACTGTGGTTGTCCTCATTGTTCACGGTGATTGTCCTCATCATTCACGGTGATTGTCCTCATCGTTCACTGTGATTGTCATTGTTCTCATTCACTGTGATTGTCCTCATTGTTCACTGTGATTGTCCTCATTGTTCACTGTGATTGTCCTCGTTCACTGTGATTGTCCTCATTGTTCACTGTGATTGTCCTCATTGTTCACTGTGATTGTCCTCATCATTCACTGTGTTTGTCGTCATTGTCCTCATTGTTCACTGTAATTGTCCTCATCGTTCACGGTGATTGTCCTCATCGTTCACTGTGATTGTCCTCATTATTCACTGTGGTTGTCCTCATTATTCACTGTGATTGTCCTCATCAATCCTCCTGACTGATCAGATTTTTCTGTGCCAAGTATCGATAAAACTCATTGTAACGTTTATGTTGCAATGACTGGTCAGATTTTTTGGTGCCAAGTATCATTATACTCATTGTAATGTTTATATATGGGTTAGCACACCCTTGAACAGATTTATTGCATTCATGATTATTTACTCTGGAAATCTATCTGTCTGTCTGTGTGTTTCCTAAATCTTGTGTGTCTGTCTGTATGTATGTCGACTATATCTTGTTTTTCATCACTGTCTGCACATTTGTTGTTTGAAAATGAAAAGTTCATAAGAGAGAAACAGAAGGCAGAGGAAAGGTAAGTGTTCAGGGTAAACGTTGTGTCTTCAGTTTGACGTCTGTTCCCTCTCAGTGATTTCAGAACATGTTGTGGGCAGGTGGAGACGGGGCGTGCTGTGGGGGAGGGGGACATCACCCTGACATCACTGAAGGAGCAGGGCTACAAAGCCGTCTTTGTGGGCATCGGCTTGCCCGACCCCAAGAAAATCCCTCTCTTCGAAAACCTGACCCAGGAGATGGGATTCTACACCTCCAAGGATTTCTTGCCTGTAGTGGCTCAAGCTTCCAAAGCAGGTATGCTGTGAGGCTTCTTGCTGGGGTGGTGGTGTTGTCAGGGTATAACTAGCTGTGAGTGTGGTGGTGTTGTCAGGGTATAACTAGCTGTGAGTGTGGTGGTGTTGTCAGGGTATAACTAGCTGTGAGTGTGGTGGTGTTGTCAGGGTATAACTAGCTGTGAGTGTTGCTGGGGTGGTGGTGTTGTCAGGGTATAACTAAGCTATGAGGCTTTCTGGGGTGGTGTTGTCAGGGTATAACAGGGTGACCGTAGGTACTTTTCCTCACACTTTGTGCTGTTTTGGAACACACACATAAAAAATGTCGAACTATTTTGCTGAGATTAGTGAACTGGGTTTTTTTGTGCATGATTATTTCTGTTTTTAGATTCCCAGCAAAATTGAAAATGCCTTTTCACGCTTCTCTGTCTGTTGTTTTGATTATAACGTAATTATCCTTTGAACTCATGTTAGATTTTGTAGTGTCATGAAGATCCAATGTGTTACAGAAGACAAGTTAAGTTTGTCAAATCCAATGCTCCCTGTGTCGGCAGTCAGCATTGGGCAGCCACATGAGATAGGTTATGATATCTTGTTGTGCCCGAGGTTATGATGTTGTGCCCGAGGTTATGATATCTTGTTGTGCTTGAGGTTGTGATATCTTGTTGTGCCCACTTGGATTTTAATGTAACTTCAGGTGTCCAAACCTCCAGACATGATGTGCAAATGTGGAGGTGTAGCGATCATGAAAGGAGTATCGTAACAACCAATACTTCAGTGTGGGGTTTTCTCCACGGCAGAGTTAGAAACGTTATTTTAATTTGTGGGTGGAATTAACCCCATCAGTGCCATACCTGCTTCTTGGTTTTGAAACGCTATTTGCCAAGCGATTTCTGGTCTTGCAGGGTAATAATCATCACAGAATGCTAGCATCCAAACTATTCCACAAAAGTATGCATAGCCTACACTTTTCTGAAAGGAAAATAAACGGGCTATCTATCTATTATGATTTTAAGTGTATTTAGTACATTGCTTAATAATAAACAAGCTGTAAATGTGAGATAATGGAAATGGTGCCAACATAGAATACATTATTGGAAAACCGGGATAAGTTTTGTTAAACGTATAAATGCGCCCTTGTCACTGAAAAGGTTTAACTCATTCAACCCGGAGTGTGAGAGAAAGGGGCATAAATAAGGAGGAAGCTCAAAACAGAGAGAGATGGAGAAGGCTCATCAATGTCAAACCTCCCCTGGGAGAAACATGACAACAAAGGAAGAAGAAGAAGAATCGGGATGTGAGCACTGCTGGGGCAGGGTTGTCTTGCCAGCCTGAGCCTGAGCATCTCCCACTGTGCTGCTGCTGCTGCTGCTGCTGTTGCGACATGAACATAATGACAATAACACCACCACCACAGTGGGTACCTAGCCTGACAGCTGGCCATCAAGGTTACCCCGTCTCCCCCCTAGCAGTGCTCAGGGTTAGAGTTGAGTGAGTTAGGAAAGTAATAGACTGGTGAGGTGAGGGGAGGTGAGGTGAGGGGAGGTGAGGAGGGGGAGGGGAGGTGGGGTGAGGGAAGGTGAGGTGAGGGGAAGTGAGGTGAGGTGAGGAGGGAGGTGAGGTGAGGTGAGGTGAAGTGAGGTGAGGTGAGGTGAGGAGAGGGGAGGTGAGGTGAGGAGGGGGAGGGGAGGTGAGGTGGAGGAGGAGGGGGAGTGGGGAGGTGAGGGAGTGAGGTGAGGGAGGGGAGGTGAAGTGAGGGAGTGAGGTGATGGAGAGGTGAGGTGAGGAGGGGAAGGTGAGGGGAGGGGAAGTGAGGTGAGAGGTGAGGTGAGTGAGGTGAGGAAGGTGAGGAAGGTGAGGTGAGGTGAGTGAGGAGGGTGATGTGACGGCTGTTGCTGTGCCTGCTGTCAGGGATGTGTGGCTGCCAGTCTGGCTTGCCGTCGCTGCACGGCAGTGTGGTGGTGCTGGGGGCCGGGGACACGGCCTTTGACTGCGCCACCTCCGCGCTGAGGTGCGGCGCCAAAAAAGTCTACGTGGCCTTCCGCAAAGGCTTCACCAACATCCGGGCCGTGCCAGAGGAGGTGAGGGGCATTGTGGGCAGGTAGTGAGTGCTGCTGTGTGGTGTGTGACTGTAGCATGCAGTATCAGTGTATGTAGCCAGTGCTGCTGTGTGGTGTGTGTAGATGACTGTAGCATGCAGTATCATTGTATGTAGCCAGTGCTGCTGTGTGGTGTGTGTAGATGACTGTAGCATGCAGTATCATTGTATGTAGCCAGTGCTGCTGTGTTGTGTAGATGACTGTAGCATGCAGTATCATTGTATGTAGCCAGTGCTGCTTTGGTGTGTGTAGATGACTGTAGCATGCAGTATCATTGTATGTAGCCAGTGCTGTTGTGTGTTGTGTGACTGTAGCATGCAGTATCATTGTATGTAGCCAGTGCTGTGTGTGTTGTGTGTAGATGACTGTAGCATGCAGTATCATTGTATGTAGCCAGTGCTGCTGTGTGTGTTGTAGATGACTGTAGCATGCAGTATCAGTTGTATGTAGCCAGTGCTGCTGTGTGTTGTGTGTAGATGACTGTAGCATGCAGTATCATTGTATGTAGCCGGTGCTGCTGTGTGTTGTGTAGATGACTGTAGCATGCAGTATCATTGTATGTAGCCAGTGCTGCTGTGGTGTGTGTAGATGACTGTAGCATGCAGTATCAGTGTATGTAGCCAGTGCTGCTGTGTGGTGTGTGTAGATGACTGTAGCATGCAGTATCATTGTATGTAGCCAGTGCTGCTGTGTGGTGTGTGTAGATGACTGTAGCATGCAGTATCGTTGTATGTAGCCAGTGCTGCTGTGTTGTGTGTAGATGACTGTAGCATGCAGTATCATTGTATGTAGCCAGTGCTGCTGTGTGGTGTGTGTAGATGACTGTAGCATGCAGTATCATTGTATGTAGCCAGTGCTGCTGTGTGTTGTGTGACTGTAGCATGCAGTATCAGTGTATGTAGCCAGTGCTGTGTTGTGTGTAGATGACTGTAGCATGCAGTATCATTGTATGTAGCCAGTGCTGCTGTGTGTTGTGTGTAGATGACTGTAGCATGCAGTATCAGTGTATGTAGCCAGTGCTGCTGTGTGTTGTGTGTAGATGACTGTAGCATGCAGTATCATTGTATGTAGCCAGTGCTGCTGTGTGGTGTGTGTAGATGACTGTAGCATGCAGTATCATTGTATGTAGCCAGTGCTGCTGTGGTGTGTGTAGATGACTGTAGCATGCAGTATCATTGTATGTAGCCAGTGCTGCTGTGTGTTGTGTGACTGTAGCATGCAGTATCATTGTATGTAGCCAGTGCTGCTGTGTTGTGTTGTAGATGACTGTAGCATGCAGTATCATTGTATGTAGCCAGTGCTGCTGTGTGTGTTGTGTGACTGTAGCATGCAGTATCATTGTATGTAGCCAGTGCTGTGTTGTGTAGGTGACTGTAGCATGCAGTATCATTGTATGTAGCCAGTGCTGCTGTGGTGTGTGTAGATGACTGTAGCATGCAGTATCATTGTATGTAGCCAGTGCTGCTGTGGTGTGTGTAGATGACTGTAGCATGCAGTATCATTGTATGTAGCCGGTGCTGCTGTGTTGTGTGTAGATGACTGTAGCATGCAGTATCATTGTATGTAGCCAGTGCTGTGTTGTGTGTAGATGACTGTAGCATGCAGTATCATTGTATGTAGCCAGTGCTGCTGTGTTGTGTAGATGACTGTAGCATGCAGTATCATTGTATGTAGCCAGTGCTGTGTTGTGTGTAGATGACTGTAGCATGCAGTATCATTGTATGTAGCCAGTGCTGCTGTGGTGTGTGTAGATGACTGTAGCATGCAGTATCATTGTATGTAGCCAGTGCTGCGTGTGGTGTGTGACTGTAGCATGCAGTATCATTGTATGTAGCCAGTGCTGCTGTGTGTGTGTGTGTAGATGACTGTAGCATGCAGTATCATTGTATGTAGCCAGTGCTGCTGTGTGTTGTGTGTAGATGACTGTAGCATGCAGTATCATTGTATGTAGCCAGTGCTGCTGTGTGTTGTGTGTAGATGACTGTAGCATGCAGTATCATTGTATGTAGCCAGTGCTGCTGTGTGTTGTGTGTAGATGACTGTAGCATGCAGTATCATTGTATGTAGCCAGTGCTGCTGTGTGTTGTGTGTAGATGACTGTAGCATGCAGTATCATTGTATGTAGCCAGTGCTGCTGTGTGTGTGTGTAGATGACTGTAGCATGCAGTATCATTGTATGTAGCCAGTGCTGCTGTGGTGTGTGTAGATGACTGTAGCATGCAGTATCATTGTATGTAGCCAGTGGTGTTGTGGTGTTGTGTGACTGTAGCATGCAGTATCAGTGTATGTAGCCAGTGCTGCTGTGTGGTGTGTGTAGATGACTGTAGCATGCAGTATCAGTGTATGTAGCCAGTGCTGCTGTGTTGTGTAGATGACTGTAGCATGCAGTATCATTGTATGTAGCCAGTGCTGCTGTGTGTTGTGTGTAGATGACTGTAGCATGCAGTATCATTGTATGTAGCCAGTGCTGCTGTGGTGTTGTGTAGATGACTGTAGCATGCAGTATCATTGTATGTAGCCAGTGCTGCTGTGTGTTGTGTGTAGATGACTGTAGCATGCAGTATCATTGTATGTAGCCAGTGCTGCTGTGTGGTGTGTGTAGATGACTGTAGCATGCAGTATCATTGTATGTAGCCAGTGCTGCTGTGTGGTGTGTGTAGATGACTGTAGCATGCAGTATCATTGTATGTAGCCAGTGCTGCTGTGGTGTGTGTAGATGACTGTAGCATGCAGTATCATTGTATGTAGCCAGTGCTGCTGTGTGTTGTGTGTAGATGACTGTAGCATGCAGTATCAGTGTATGTAGCCAGTGCTGCTGTGGTGTGTGTAGATGACTGTAGCATGCAGTATCATTGTATGTAGCCAGTGGTGTTGTGTGTTGTAGATGACTGTAGCATGCAGTATCAGTGTATGTAGCCAGTGCTGCTGTGTTGTGTAGATGACTGTAGCATGCAGTATCGTTGTATGTAGCCAGTGCTGCTGTGTGGTGTGTGTAGATGACTGTAGCATGCAGTATCATTGTATGTAGCCAGTGCTGCTGTGTGTTGTGTGACTGTAGCATGCAGTATCATTGTATGTAGCCAGTGCTGCTGTGTGTGTGTGTAGATGACTGTAGCATGCAGTATCATTGTATGTAGCCAGTGCTGCTGTGTGTTGTGTGACTGTAGCATGCAGTATCATTGTATGTAGCCAGTGCTGCTGTGTGGTGTGTGTAGATGACTGTAGCATGCAGTATCATTGTATGTAGCCAGTGCTGCTGTGTGTGTGTGTAGATGACTGTAGCATGCAGTATCAGTGTATGTAGCCAGTGCTGCTGTGGTGTGTGTAGATGACTGTAGCATGCAGTATCAGTGTATGTAGCCAGTGCTGCTGTGGTGTGTGTAGATGACTGTAGCATGCAGTATCATTGTATGTAGCCAGTGCTGCTGTGTGTGTGTGTGTAGATGACTGTAGCATGCAGTATCAGTGTATGTAGCCAGTGCTGCTGTGTGTGTGTGTAGATGACTGTAGCATGCAGTATCATTGTATGTAGCCAGTGCTGCTGTGTGTGTGTAGATGACTGTAGCATGCAGTATCATTGTATGTAGCCAGTGCTGCTGTGTGTTGTGTGACTGTAGCATGCAGTATCAGTGTATGTAGCCAGTGCTGCTGTGTTGTGTAGATGACTGTAGCATGCAGTATCAGTGTATGTAGCCAGTGCTGCTGTGGTGTGTGTAGATGACTGTAGCATGCAGTATCATTGTATGTAGCCAGTGCTGCTGTGTGGTGTGTGTGATGACTGTAGCATGCAGTATCATTGTATGTAGCCAGTGCTGCTGTGGTGTGTTAGATGACTGTAGCATGCAGTATCATTGTATGTAGCCAGTGCTGCTGTGTGTTGTGTGACTGTAGCATGCAGTATCATTGTATGTAGCCAGTGCTGTTGTGGTGTTGGTGTGTGACTGTAGCATGCAGTATCATTGTATGTAGCCAGTGCTGCTGTGTGTGTTGTGTGACTGTAGCATGCAGTATCATTGTATGTAGCCAGTGCTGCTGTGGTTGTGTGTAGATGACTGTAGCATGCAGTATCATTGTATGTAGCCAGTGCTGCTGTGGTGTTGTGTAGATGACTGTAGCATGCAGTATCAGTGTATGTAGCCAGTGCTGCTGTGTTGTGTGTAGATGACTGTAGCATGCAGTATCATTGTATGTAGCCAGTGCTGCTGTGTGTTGTGTGACTGTAGCATGCAGTATCAGTGTATGTAGCCAGTGCTGTGTGTTGTGTAGATGACTGTAGCATGCAGTATCATTGTATGTAGCCAGTGCTGCTGTGTTGTGTGACTGTAGCATGCAGTATCACTGTATGTAGCCAGTGCTGCTGTGTGTTGTGTGTAGATGACTGTAGCATGCAGTATCATTGTATGTAGCCAGTGCTGCTGTGTGTTGTGTGTAGATGACTGTAGCATGCAGTATCATTGTATGTAGCCAGTGCTGCTGTGTGTTGTGTGTAGATGACTGTAGCATGCAGTATCATTGTATGTAGCCAGTGCTGCTGTGTGTTGTGTGTAGATGACTGTAGCATGCAGTATCATTGTATGTAGCCAGTGCTGCTGTGGTGTGTGTAGATGACTGTAGCATGCAGTATCATTGTATGTAGCCAGTGCTGCTGTGTGGTGTGTGTAGATGACTGTAGCATGCAGTATCAGTTGTATGTAGCCAGTGGTGCTGTGTTGTGTAGATGACTGTAGCATGCAGTATCAGTGTATGTAGCCAGTGCTGCTGTGTGTTGTGTAGATGACTGTAGCATGCAGTATCATTGTATGTAGCCAGTGCTGCTGTGTGTGTTGTGTAGATGACTGTAGCATGCAGTATCAGTGTATGTAGCCGGTGCTGCTGTGTTGTGTAGATGACTGTAGCATGCAGTATCATTGTATGTAGCCAGTGCTGCTGTGGTGTTGTGTGACTGTAGCATGCAGTATCAGTGTATGTAGCCAGTGCTGCTGTGTGTTGTGTAGATGTCTGTAGCATGCAGTATCATTGTATGTAGCATGCTGCTGTGTGTTTTGTGATGACTGTGCATGCAGTATCTTGTATTGCAGTGCTGCTGTGTGGTGTTGTGTGATGTGCAGCAGTATCATTGTATGTGCGTGCTGTTTTTTGTGAGATGACTGTAGCATGCGTATCATTGTATGTAGCAGTGCTGCTGTGTGTTGGTGTGATGACTGGAGCATGCGTATCATTGTATGTAGCCAGTGCTGCTGTGTTTTGTAGACAGTAGCATGCGTATCATTGTAAGTAGCCAGTGTCTGCTGTTTGTGTGAAGAGTAGCAGCAGTATCATTGTATGTAGCAGTGCTGTGGTGTGTGTAGATGACTGTACATCAGATATTGTATTAGCCAGTGCGCTGTGGTCGTGTGTAGATGACTGTAGCTGCTTCATTGCTATGTAGCAGTGCTGCTGTGTGTTGTGATAGATAGACTGTAACATGCAGTACATGTATGTAGCCATGCTGCTGTGGTGTGTGTAGATGACTGAGCATGCAGTATCATTGTATGTGCCATCTGCTTGTGTTGTGTAGATGACTGTAGCATGCCGTATCATTGTATTAGCCAGTGCTGCTGTGTGTTGTGCAGTGACTGTAGCTGCGTATCATTGTATGGCAGCTGCTAGTGTTGTGTGTAGAGTGTGATTCTGCATGCATGTATCATGTATGTAGCCGTGCTGCGTGGTGTGTGTAGTGATGTAGCTGCAGTATCAGGTATGTAGCAGTGCTGCTGTGTTGTGTGTGTGAGGACTGTAGCATGCAGTATCATTGTATGTAGCCAGTGCTGCTGTGTTGTGTAGATGACTGTAGCATGCAGTATCATTGTATGTAGCCAGTGCTGCTGTGGTGTGTGTAGATGACTGTAGCATGCAGTATCATTGTATGTAGCCAGTGCTGCTGTGGTGTTGTGTATAGATGACTGTAGCATGCAGTATCATTGTATGTAGCCAGTGCTGCTGTGTCGTGTCTTCTGTGTGTAGCATGCAGTATCATTTCTGTTATGACATTAATTTTGTGAAGGAAGTTTTTTTGTGTTGTGGATGTTGTTGTCAGGGTTTGTATTTTTCTTGAATATATTTATTGTGCTATGATTTGTGGGGTTGGGTGTGGGTTGAGTCACACAAACACACAGACACACACACACACACAGAACAACTTGTGCTCATGTTAAAACCTGTTCTGCTTTTCGGAAGAGTAGACCATTGGGTGCTGGTGGGAATGGGTGACAAAATTTACAAACCACATACACATGAGGACCGAATGTGAAAATGTACCTGAGTGCTTATTCCATTATTCTTGAAATAAAAGAATAGAATAAAAAATAAACACATGCACATACATGCTCATACACACCGGAGGGAGGGGGGGAAGAGATGGGGCGGGGACAGGACGGGATAGCCTAGTAGTTAGAACATTGCAATCGCAATCTGACGACCCGAGTTCGATTCCGTTCAAGGGGATATTTTCCCCTGGAGTTAACATCAGCGCAGACTCCACTCTTCCCATAAGTCCTTCTGATGAGACTATAAACCAAGGCCCCGTGTGCAAACGCACGCAGAACATCTTGCACACACGTTAAATCCTGTTCCACTTTTCGTAAGAGTAGGCCATTTTGTGCTGGTGGGAACAGATGACAAAATTACAAAACTGCTTGCAGATGGTGCTGGATGTAAAAAAGCAAATAGGTGCTTATTCCATTATCCTCGATATAAAAGAAAATAACAAAATAAATAAATAAAACACTGTCTCTCTCTTTTTCTCCCTCTCTCGCATCCACTCTCTCTGGCTCTCTCACCCACCATCAACACATGCAGACCCCCACCCTGCGTCGTCACTCACCATGGCAGGGGCTGTCTTTCAGATGGAGCTGGCCAGGGAGGAGAAGTGTGAGTTCCTTCCCTTCATGGCTCCCCACAAGGTGGAGGTGAAGAACGGGCGCGTGGTCGCCATGGAGTTTGTGCGCACGGAGCAGGACGAGGAGGGGGAGTGGGTGGAGGACCTGGAGCAGCGAATGAGGCAGAAGGTGGACTTCATCATCTCCGCCTTCGGCTCCTGCTTAGGGGACGACTCTGGTGAGCCTTGCCTGCCTGCCTGCCTGTCTGCCTGTCTGTGTGCCTGTCTGTCTGTGTGTGTGTGCCTGTCTGTCTGTCTGTGTGTGCCTGGCCCTGGCCTTAACTGACTATGTCAGTGTTGATGGCAGGAAGCTCAGCTCCAAGTATTAACATGGTGTTATGGTTTAGAATCATACTTATGTTGAGATTGTCTTCTGCCATGAAGAACTCTTAGCATAAGACTGTCCTTTAAAGTACAGCCTGTACAGCCCATGAAAGGAGCTGGAGAGGACTTGCCATTACTTTTGCCAGACACATCTGACAGTGTAAAGCAAATGAGAGAAGAGAAAAAGAATGTTTTATTATTTGTAACATTTGAACCAAAGAAATGTTTAGAAAACAAATCTTTCATTTTGAGGCTTATGGAATAAGGAAGTCCTCATGTGCATGGGGTTTTGTAAATTTTGTTATCTGTTCCCACCAGCACACAATGGCCTACACCTCTGAAAAGCAGAACAGGTTTTAATGTGTGTGCAAGATGTTCTGCATGCGTTCACACACAAGACCTTGGCTCATAGTCTCATCTGAGAGACTTTTGGAGGAGTGACGTTGGCACTCGGATCTTTTGGCCAGAGAAGATCTCCAATGGAGACCTACTACGGAGATGCAGGCAAGAAGACATGGGAACCATCATCACCAGACGACGGTGGAAGTGGATTGGGCACATCCTCCGAAGAGACCCACAGTCAATCACAAGAACAGCATTGCACTGGACCCCAGAAGGAAGGAGAAAGAAAGGAAGACCAAAAGCAACGTGGAGGAGGACTGTAGAAAGTGAGATGAAGGCCATGCAGCACTCTTGGGGATCAGTGACTAGGTTGGCCCAGCATAGACAGGAGTGGAAGCGCTTTGTTGCTGCCCTACACACCGCTGGGTGTAATGGCTAATGATGATGACGTTGGCACTGATGTTGATTCAGGTGGGGGGTGGGGGTGGGGAATCCCCTTGAACGGGATTTGAACCCGGATCAGTTGATTGCGAGCGCAATGCGCTCTACTCTAATCACCAGGCTATCGCATTTCACCTTTGAAAGCAGTGCTTTGCTTTGTAGGTTATGTGTTGACAGTTCTCTCACTGCTGTTGTGGTGTCAGTGGAAAGAGGGCAGCTCAGTGATCCCAACAGCAGTGCAGCCTGCAGTGTCTGATGAGGCCTCCTCCTATTGGCTGAACTGTTGACTGAGTACTTCCTGTGGAGATTTGCCGTTATGATTGTAAGCTAACAAGCCTGATTAGGGCCACATTTTGAACTTGGGATGCTTTGTGTAAGAGTATTGAGAAGTAGAAGATAATATATCCCATACTCATTTTCTTGAAGGAACAAAATATGGAAATCATATCTCCTTGCTCATGATTATAGGGTTTTTTTGTAGTTCTTTTTTTTTTTTTTTACTTTCATGGTGGGCAAAACCGGTCACATACGCAACATCTCCCCATTGGTGACCTCCGACCTCTGGCCGAGGAAGAAAAACAAAAGTTGGGTTTTCTGTGTTTTTTCATGGTGCAGTGCGGAAGGCGCTGGAGCCTCTGCGGTTCAACAGGTGGGATCTGCCGGAGGTGGACGTTATGACGCAGCAGAGCAGCGAGCCCTGGGTGTTCCTGGGGGGAGACGTGGCTGGTGTCGCCCAGACCACCGTGGAGTCCGTCAACGACGGCAAAGTGGCCGCCTGGAGCATGCACCGCTACCTGCAGGTCACTGCGGGGTTCACACAGACATTTACATACATATACATACATACATACATACATACATAGATACATAGATACATACATACATACAGACAGACAGACAGACAGACATACATACATACATACATACATACATATACATACATACAGACATTTACATACATACATACATACATACAGACAGACAGACAGACATAGATACATACATACATACATACATACATATACATACATACATACATACATACATACATACATACATACATACATACATACATACATACATACATTCATACATACATACATACATACATACATACATACATACATACATACGTTACATGCATACATACATACATACATAACATACATACATACATATCATACATACATAACATACATACATACATACATACATACATACATACATACATACATACATACATACATACATACATACATACATACATACATACATACATACATACATACATACATACATACATACATACATACATACATACATACATACATACATACATACATGCATACATGCATACATAGATACATGATACATCATACATACATACATACATACATACATACATACATACATACATACATACACACACACACAGACATACACACAGACATACACACAGACATACACACAGACATGCATAGATATGTCGTTGAAATGTTGGCAGTTAGTTCTGAAAGTGACTACTGACGTGCGTGCAGTAGTGGTGACTTTTAGCGCTGGAGTTTCTGGCTATTGTTCAGCATCTGTCTGGGAAGACATGAATGTTTGGTCTTCAGGAATGTTGTATTGAAGTTTGTGTTGGTGTCTTAACATTGATTTGTCTAGAGTATCTGCTTTATCTTTTCAGATATGCGGAGATCATTGTTTAACCAAGTGTGTCAGAAAATTATAAAAATGAGAAACTTATCTAAAGCAATGACATAGTTTCTGTAATGATTTTTCTTCTTGGTATCTTCTGATAGTAAATGTTGTGTGTGTTGCTTACACTGAATTATTGTAAGGTATTGACAGTGAATTGTAATTTGAGTTACTGATGGCAGTCAACGGCATTTTGTGAAGTGAAGGGAAAACAGTGCTGTCTGATGGTCAGGCATTGTGCTAGGTCAGAGACAGTAAATCCTTGTTCGTAGCTTCCTGATACTGTTGAATATACAGTGCAGTACAATACAATACAGTACAATACAACACAGCACTATACAATGGTCAGTCATTGTGATAGCTCGGATACAGTAACTCCTTGTTTGTAGCTTCCTGATACTGTTGAATATACAGTGCAGTACAATACAATACAACACAACACAACACAACACAACACAATGGTCCATCATTACGATGTGCCAGGAACGTCACCACATCCTGGTCTGTGACTGCCTGGTACTACTGCTGTATACAACACAACACAACACAACACAATGGTCCTTCATTACGATGTACCAGGACAAACATCACCACATCCTGGTCTGTGACTGCCTGGTACTACTGCTGTATACAATACAACACAACACAACACAACACAACACAATGGTCCATCGTTACGATGTGCCAGGAACGTCGTCACATCCTGGTCTGTAACTGCCTGGTACTACTGCTGTATACAACACAACACAACACAACACAACACAACACAATGGTCCATCATTACGATGTGCCAGGAACATCATCACATCCTGGTCTGTGACTGCCTGGTACTACTGCCGTATACAACACAACACAACACAACACAACAAAACACAACACAACACAATGGTCCATCATTACGATGTGCCAGGAACGTCATCACATCCTGGTCTGTGACTGCCTGGTACTACTGCTGTATACAACACAACACAACACAACACAACACAACACAACACAACGGTCCATCATTACGATGTGCCACAAACAACATCACATCCTGGTCTGTGACTGCCTGGTACTACTGCTGTATACAATACAAAACACAACACAATACAATGCAATACATTAAAATACAAATCATTACAAATCAACACACAACTTAACACAGTACAACACAACACAACACAACACAACGGTCCATCATTACGATGTGCCACAAACATCATCACATCCTGGTCTGTAACTGCCTGGTACTACTGCTGTATACAACACAACACAACACAACACAGTACAACACAACACAACACAACACAATGATGCATCATTACGATGTACCAGGACAAACGTCGTCACATCCTGGTCTGTGACTGCCGGGTACTACTGCTGTATACAATACAACACAACACAACACAACACAATACAACACAACACAACACAACAAATGGTCCATCATTACGATGTGCCAGGACAAACATCACCACATCCTGGTCTGTGACTGCCGGGTACTGCTGCTGTTTCAGGGTCTGGGAGGCACCGTCATCCCTGCAGAGCCCCGCCTGCCCAACTTCTTCACGCCCATCGACAGCGTGGACGTCAGCGTGCACATCGGCCCCCTCACCTTCCCCAACCCCTTCGGCCTGGCCAGCGCCCCCCCCACCACCTCCAGCCCCATGATCCGCCGAGCCTTCCAGGCTGGCTGGGGTTTGCGCTGACCAAGACCTTCGCCCTGGATAAGGTAGGGGGGGGGTAGAGCTTCTGATGGGGGTGTGGGGTCTTGGTTTGGTTTGTTTGTTTGTTGTCCTGTCCTAATGTCTGAACACTTTTGTATATATTGAGTATTTTTTTAAAAGTTATTGGAGATTTTTAACGGTGTTTCCGATTGTACTGGAAAACTGTTTGAATAGATTAGTGAGTGTGTAGAATGAGTGGAGGTGTGTATATGTATGTATTTATGGTTTTTTAAAATTCTTTTATTTTAAGGATAATGGAATAAGCACTCGTGTGCTTTTTTTCATCCAGTCCCCGTGTGAATGCAGTTTTGTAAACTTTGTCATCCATTCCCACTGGCGCACAATGGCCTACTCTTCCAAAAAGTGGAACGGGTTTTAACGTGTGCGCAAGATGTTCTGTGTACATTGGCATGTGGGACCTCAGTTTATAGTCTTATCTGAAGGACTTTTGGGGAGAGTGAAAAATCCTCTTGAACGAGATTTGAACCTGGGTCAGCAGATCACAGTGACATGACACAACCATCTGGCTATCCTGTGCCCCCATGTATGTGCATGCGTGTGTTTGTGTGTAAAGTCTACATGTGTGCTAAGCAGAGTTACAGTAGACTGTGTTCTGTACTTCGTTACAAGTGGATAGGTGGTCTAGAGGTAACGCGCCTGTCTAGAAAGCGAAAAGTCCGGGTCTGAAGTGTGCGGCGGTTCGTACCCCGTTTGGACCGGAAACTTTTCCCCCATCCATTAGACCATGAGTGGTGGTCTGGGCGCTAGTCTTTCGGATGAGACGATAAACCGAGGTCCCGTGTGTTTAGCGCACGTAAAAGAACCCACGGCAACAAGAGAGTTGTCCCTGGCAAAATTCTTAGAAAAAAGCCACTCTGATAGGGAAAACAAATACAGTTGCAGACATGAAAAAAAAAAAAAAGGGTGGCGCAGCGCTTGTGGCGACGCGCTCTCCCGCTCTTCCCGGGGAGAGCAGCTCGAATTTCACGGAGAGAAATCTGCCGTGACTTAAAGTGGTATGAAATAAAATCTGAGCGCTTTGATTTGTTGCTTTACAAGATTCAGCGCTATATAAATTCCATACATTATTATTATTATTAGTAGTAGTACACTTCTTACTTTGCTTCCTTTCCAACACACCTGATTGGTATGATAAAGAATGCTGTGCCCCCCCACCCCTTCTCCTTTACAACAGTGATAATTATGACGTTGATATTGCAGGATATTGTTCTCCTGTACAACAATGATAATGATGTTGTTGATATTGCAGGATATAGTGACCACCTGTACAACAGTGATAATTATGATGTTGATATTACAGGATATATTGACACATCACCTGTACAACAGGGATGATTATGATGTTGATATTGCAGGATATAGTGACTCATCACCTGTACAACAGGGATGATTATGATGTTGATATTGCAGGATATAGTGACTCCTTTACAACAGGGATGATTATGATGTTGATAATGCAGGATATAGTGACACATCACCTGTACAACAGTGATAATTATGATGTTGATATTGCAGGATATGGTGACTCCTTTACAACAGTGATAATTATGATGTTATTGCAGGATATTGTGACCACCTATACAACAGTGATAATTATGATGTTGATATTGCAGGATATAGTGACCACCTGTACAACAGGGATAATTATGATGTTGATATTGCAGGATATTGTGACCACCTGTACAACAGTGATAATTATGATGTTGATATTGTAGGATATTGTGACACACCACCTGTACAACAGTGATAATTATGATGTTGATATTGCAGGATATAGTGACACATCACCTGTACAACACTGATAATTATGATGTTGATATTGCAGGATATAGTGACACATCACCTGTACAACACTGATAATTATGATGTTGATATTGCAGGATATAGTGACACATCACCTGTACAACACTGATAATTATGATGTTGATATTGCAGGATATTGTGACCACCTTTACAACAGTGATAATTATGATGTTGATATTGCAGGATATTGTGACCACCTGTACAACAGTGATAATTATGATGTTGATATTGCAGGATATTGTGACACACCACCTGTACAAGACTGATAATTATGATGTTGATATTGCAGGATATAGTGACACATCACCTGTACAACACTGATAATTATGATGTTGATATTGCAGGATATTGTGACACACCACCTGTACAACAGTGATAATTATGATGTTGATATTGCAGGATATTGTGACACATCACCTGTACAAGACTGATAATTATGATGTTGATATTGCAGGATACAGTGACACATCACCTGTACAACACTGATAATTATGATGTTGATATTGCAGGATATCGTGACTCCTTTACAACAGTGATAATTATGATGTTGATATTGCAGGATATAGTGACACATCACCTGTACAACACTGATAATTATGATGTTGATATTGCAGGATACAGTGACACATCACCTGTACAACAGTGATAATTATGACGTTGATATTGCAGGATATCGTGACACATCACCTTGACAACACTGATAGTTATGATGTTGATATTGCAGGATATAGTGACCACCTGTACAACACTGAGGAGGCACTGTGGTCGAGTGGTTTAGGCGGTCAACTCGTGATCCAGAGGTCGCGGGTTCGATCCCCGCTCGGCTCGGTGTTGTGTCCTTGGGAAAGACACTTTACTCTATTTTCCTCACTCCACCCAGGTGTACAAGTGGGTACCAGCTCTGCTGGGGAAGTATCTGGCGACAGACTAGCGTCCTGTCACAGGGGTGGTGAAAAACCATCAGTTCGCTTAACGCTACAGAAACCGGGATAAGCTCCGGCTCTATGGGCCTTCTGGCTCGAAAGAACATACTTTTTTACTTTTTGTACAACACTGATAATTATGATGTTGATATTGCAGGATATAGTGACACATCACCTGTACAACACTGATAGTTATGACGTTGATATTGCAGGATATAGTGACACATCACCTGTACAACAGTGATAATTACGATGTTGATATTGCAGGATATCGTGACTCCTTTACAACAGGGATAGTTATGATGTTGATATTACAGGATATAGTAACACATCACCTTACAACAGGGATGATTATGACGTTGATATTGCAGGATGTCGTGACACATCACCTGTACAACAGGGATAATTATGATGTTGATATTGTAGGATATTGTTCTCCTGTACAACACTGATAATCATGACGTTGTTATTGCAGGATATAGTGACCAACGTGTCGCCCCGCATCGTGCGCGGGACAACAAGCGGCCATCTTTACGGCCCGGGGCAGGGCTCCTTCCTCAACATCGAGCTGATCAGCGAGAAAACCGCCGCCTACTGGTGCCAGTCCATCACAGAGCTGACCCAGGATTTCCCTGACAGGGTCAGTGGCAGTGTCCAGTTCTGTTGGCAGTGTCCTGTCCTGTTGGCAGTGTCCTGTCCTGTCCTGTCCTGTCCTGTTCTGTTGGCAGAGTTCTGTCCTGTTCCCTTTGGTCCTGTCTTTTATTTTCTGTGTTTTCTTAAAGCTGTTCAATGTTGCACTCCTTAATTAAGGGAGTGTGTATAACCCCCACCGACCCATTCTCACGCTGTCCATCTTCCCGACAACAACAACACCACAGAAAGAAAAGTTTCAGATTTTACTGTTTCAAAATGTCACAGCAAATAAATCAAACAAACACAAATTTCAGTTTCAGTCCACAAAACTAGATTTGTATTTGTTATCCCCGAACCCCCTTCCCTAAAAGTCCTCAAAGCGGCTTGGAGTACTGCCGCCCACGGTCTGACTGCTGACACTGACATGTCCATCGCCCAGGCTGCTGATGTCCACAGTGCAGGTTGAAGGGGGATGAGCACAGGGAGGAAAGGGAACAGGTCGGGGGAAGAGGGGGTGGAATCAGGGGAAGGGAAGAGGGGGTGGAATCAGGGGAAGGGAAGAGGGGGTGGAATCAGGGGAAGGGAAGAGGGGGTGGGAAGGGAAGAGGGGTGGAATCAGGGGAAGGGAAGAGGGGGTGGAATCGGGGGAAGGGGAGAGGGGGTGGAATCGGGGGAAGGGAAGAGGGGGTGGAATCAGGGGAAGGGAAGAGGGGTGGAATCAGGGGAAGGGAAGAGGGGGTGGAATCAGGGGAAGGGAAGAGGGGTGGAATCGGGGGAAGGGGAAAGGGGGTGGGAAGGGAAAGGGGGGTGGAATCAGGGGAAGGGAAGAGGGGGTGGAATCGGGGGAAGGAAGAGGGGTGGAATCAGGGGAAGGGGAAAGGGGTGGGAAGGGAAGGGGGGTGGAATCAGGGGAAGGAAGAGGGGGTGGAATCAGGGGAAGGGAAGAGGGGGTGGAATCAGGGGAAGGGGAGAGGGGGTGGAATCAGGGGAAGGGGAGAGGGGGTGGGAAGGGGAGAGGGGTGGAATCAGGGGAAGGGAAGAGGGGGTGGAATCGGGGGAAGGGAAAAGGGGTGGAATCAGGGGAAGAGGGGGTGGAATCAGGGGAAGGGAAGAGGGGGTGGAATCAGGGGAAGGGAAGAGGGGGTGGAATCAGGGAAGGGAAGAGGGGGTGGAATCAGGGAAGGGAAGAGGGGGTGGAATCAGGGGAAGGGGAAAGGGGTGAATCAGGGGAAGGAAGAGGGTGGAAGGAAGGGAAGAGAGGGGTGGAATCAGGGGAAGGGAAGAGGGGGAATCAGGGAAGGAAGAGGGGGTGGAATCAGGGGAAGGGAAGAGGGGGTGGAATCGGGGAAGGGAAGAGGGGTGGAATCAGGGAAGGGAAGACGGGGGTGATCAGGGTAGGGAAGAGGGGGTGGGACAGGAAAGGGGGTGGAATCCGGGGAGGGAAGTGGGGTGGAATCAGGGGAGGGAGAGGGGTGGATCAGGGAAGGAAGGGAAGAGGGGTGGAAAAATTGTGGGAAGGGAGAGGGGGTGGAATCAGGGAGGAAGGAAGAGGGTGGAATCAGGGAAAGGAAGGGAAGAGGGGTGGAATTGGGAAGGAAGAGGGGTGAGAATAGGGTAAGGAAGAGGAGTGGACAGGGAGAGAAAGCAGTGGAAATAGGAAGGAGAGTTAGGGGTGGAATAGGGGAAGGGAAAGAGGGGTGATCAGGGAAGGAAGAGGGGGTGAATAGGGAGTAAGAGGGTGTGGAAGGAAGAGGGTGGAATAGGGGAAGGGAAGAGGGTGAATCGGAAAAAAGAGGTTGAATCGAAAGGAAGAGGGTAGAATCAGATAGGGAAACAAGGGTAATCGGAAAGAGAAAAGGGGAAAGAAAGAGGTGAAAGGAAGGAAATAAGGGGTGGATATCAGGGAAGGAAGTAGGGGGTGAAAGGGATAGGGAAAGGGGGGGTAATTGGAAAAGAGGGGTGGACAAGGGGAAGGAAGGGGGGTGGAATCGGGGAAGGAAGTAAGGGAGGAAAGAGGGGTGGAAAGGAAGGAAGAGGGGTAAGGAAGGGGAAGAGGGTGGGAATCAGGGGAAGGGAAAAGGTGGGGTGGAATCAGGGAAGGGAAAGGGGTGGAATCAGGGGAAGGGAAAAGGGGTGGAATCAGGGAAGGGAAAGGGGTGGAATCAGGGGAAGGGAAAAAGGGGGTGGAATCAGGGGAAGGAAGAGGGGTTGGAATGGGAAAGGGAAAGGGGGTGGAATCGGGGGAAGGAAGAGGGGGTGGAATCAGGGAAGGGAAAAAGGGGGTGAATCAGGGGAAGGGAAGAGGGGGTGGAATCGGGGGAAGGGAAAGGGGTAGGAACAAGGACGGGGTGGAATGGAAGGAAGAGGGGTGGAATCAGGGAGGAAGGGAAAGAGGGGTGGAATCAGGGAAAGAGGGGGTGGAATCAGGGAAGGGAAGGGGGGGTGGAATCAGGGGAAGGGAAGAGGGGGTGGAATCGGGGAAGGGAAAGAGGGGGTGGAATCAGGGGAAGGGGGGGGTGGGGATCAGGGGAAGGGAGGGGGTGGGGGGGGGTGGGGAGGGTGGATGGGGAAGGGAAGGGGGTGGAATCGGGGGAGGGAAGAGGGGGTGGAATCAGGGGAAGGGAGAGGGGGGTGGGAATCGGGGAAGGGAAGAGGGGGTGGGAATCGGGGGAGGGAAGGGGGGGGTGGAATCAGGGGAAGGGTGAGGGGGAATGGGGAGGGGACAAGGTGCTGTCAGGGGAGGGCATGGGGCGGGCAGCAGTCAGCGAGCCGGGGGAGACAGGGGGCTCATGCTGGATCGGGTGGCGAGGGTCGCATGGAGGGGGGTGGTGGGGGAGGTGGAGGGAGGTGGTTCGGAGTGGAGTCCGGGGGATGGACAGGGAGGTGGACGGACAGAAGAGGGGTGGAAGAGGATGGAACAGGAGCGTGGACGGGTGGCTGGAGAGGCGTGGGGGGGTGGGTGCTGAGGTGGATCAACTGGTGATAAGGTGGTGGAAGAGGAGGGGATGGAAGCGGGGAGTGAGTGGGGGTTCTTGGAGAGACTGACTCTTGGGGAGGGTGGAGGGGAAGGGTCCTCGGTGGTTGGGGATGCGGCGGGCGGGAGGGCCACTGGAGTGGGGGGAAGGGAGGACGTCTGCTCAGGAAGGAATGGGGAGGAGGGGGCAGCGGGTGGAGATGGAAATGCAAGGAGGAGGGAAGGGTGGGAGTGGGACCGGTCGGTATCAGTGAGGTGGAGTGGGGGCTGGAATTCGCAGGGTGATGAAGTTGGGTGAACATAGAGCGGTTGGACATGAGCGAAACTACGCAGATGACGCAAGAGGCCGGGACCATTAAAAACGCCACGCGGAACGTAAACTGTCCCCTTTGGGCCCAGAGACTGACTTCCGCAACTCGAGTAAAGTCCCCCTCCTGTTTGACCCACAGCCACCAGGGGAAAAACCCCAGACCTCTCTCCGACCAGGAACTCCACGAGAAGTTCCCCCCAGAAAAAATGCAAAAAAAAGGGAAAAGAATGCCCGTCCTTTCTTTGGATATGATTGAGGGCTGGAATTCGCCACTACATGAAAAATTGTGTGACCCATAAGCGACACTGGACTAGCCCCAACACTAAAACCCACATCCCCCAGCGACACACACTACACACAATACGCACACACAACAAAATCTAGATCAGGCTTGCGAACCAAAAACTTTGAATTTTTTTTTAAAAATCAAAGGGATTAAGTGAGAATAGAATTTCTGTTCATTTTTTCTTTAAAATTGTTTTTTTTTTTAAAATGAAAAAAAGGTTTCCCCAAAGAAAAAGTTTGGTTAAGGAAAAAAGGTTTGATTTTTTTTGGTTGCAAGGAGCCTATTTTTTTTTGTTTCTGTCTTTTAAAAAATCTCTCTTGTTTTAAAAAACCCTGGACTGTGGGGTGTTTTGGGTTTTTGGGGGTAGGGGTTTGTATGACCAAAGAAGGGACAACAGGGTGTGTACACACCCGACTGAAAAAAGTTGTTTTCCCCAGTACACAGAATGTCAGTGAAAGTCTTAGTGTCTTTTTTTGGGGGAAGGTTGGCCGTTCACCTTGCAAAAAGGTTTTTACTCCACCCCTTTTGAAACCCCTACGTTATGCCCCCCATTTTAAAATTGTTCTGATTTTTTCCCCACCAAATTCATTTTCCCTTCTGGTATCCTTAAAAATTTTTGTTCTTATGTTACCCCTTAAATTCCTGTTCTCTGTGCAATCCTAAAAATTTCCCTTTTTTTTTTTGGGGTACCCTGAAATTCCCTGTTTCTGATGTACCCATTAAAATTCCTGTTCCTGATGCTACCTTTAAAATTTCCCCTGTTCTTGATGCCCCCATTAAATTTTTTTCTGATATAGTAAAGAAAAGGAAAGGAGTCCCAAAACCTTAAGGTCTTAGGGGAGCGAGGCGTCAGATACCTCACTTCTCTAGGGCCAGCATATTGAGGGCGGCGCCTATCTCCTCTCCCTCACTGCTTTACCTTCCCTGACCCTAAAGAGGGCAGGTACCCATTTACAGCTGGGTGAACAGGGGGAACTGTACTGAAGCCAAGGCGTGCAAACGGTCACCCATCCAACTGGTAACCATGCTCGACGCTGCTTAACTTGGCTGGGGCAAAGCGAGTGCTTCGACCACTGAGCTATCCCGTCTCTGATGCTACCCATTGAAATTCCTGTTCTCTGATGCTATCCATTGAAATTCCTGTTCTCTGATGCTACCCATTGAAATTCCTGTTCTCTGATGCTACCCATTGAAATTCCTGTTCTCTGATGCTACCCATTGAAATTTCTGTTCTCTGATGCTATCCATTGAAATTTCTGTTCTGCAGTGCTACCCATGAGACTTGAGAGTGTATTTCTAAACAAAAAATTGTTGAACCTCTTTCACTCGATCTCACTATTGAAATAGTGATTTTTTGGGTCAATTGTCTTGGGAGGGGCGGGGGGGTGTTTACATTCCTAAACATAATTATTAAGTGACAAAACTTTTCCTGCATACTGTTATGGAATGACCATGTTTATTAGAGAAGAGCTGGATTTTTATTTAGGAGAAATGTAGTCACCAGCAGAACCTGTTGGGATCCTTGTCACCAGGTTTGAAGTGCTGAATTTTCTGATTATTCTTGTCTGTGTGCTGTGGGGGGAAAAATCCCCCAAATTGGCTCCAAATCATGTACCCAGTGCCCAATATTTGATACTAGTGGGTAAGCATCTTATTCAGATCTGTGCAGGAATAGGCCATCTTTTTAAAAATCTTGTACAGTTTTAATTTTGGTTTAATTCAGGGGTGGAGAGGGGGCAGGAGATGAAGGTGCTTTCGTAAAGCTGAAACTCATTCCCTCTCCTCTGTGTGCCTGTGGTAAAGAAAACCAGACTGGTGAACACATCCTTCAAAGGTGCAGCACGCTATACAGCCACCTGAGGAAGATGGTGTGGCTGACAGAGATAAATGCAATCCAAGCTTTACGGCCCACGAGAGGAGCTGGAAAGGACATGCCACTATTTCTCCCAAACACATCTGACAGTGTAAAAAGCAAATGAGAGAAGAAGAAGGTGTTTTCTTTGAGTTTTGTCAGGATTGAGTTGTACAGAGTTTTTGGGGAGTGTTCAGCCATACATAGGAAGTGTGCAGCACAGGAAGAGAAAGCGTCGACTGGAGAGAGGTTTATGTGTGACCTGTGTGTGACTTGTGTGTCACCTGTGTGAGATTGTGTGTGTCACCTGTGTGAGATTGTGTGTGTGATCTGTGTGAGATTGTGTGTGTGTGTGTGTGGAGTTAGTTTTATACCCTGTTTTAATCTGTATATAGCTGCACAGTTTTAATCTGAGATTTAAAAGTGGATGAGGTGACAGGATTGGATTGGTGTATGACCTGTGTGTGTCTATGTGTGTGTGTGTGTGTGTGTGCTATGTGTGTGTGTGTGTGTGTGTGTGTGTGTATGTGTGTGTGTGTGTGTGTGTATGTGTGTGTGTCTGTCTATGTGTGTGTGTGTGTGCAGGTGCTGATTGCCAGCATCATGTGTGCCTACAGCAAGGAGGACTGGACCCAGCTGGCTGTCATGGCAGAGGTGAGACCTGTCCTATATCCTAGCAGCCAACCCTCATGCTTAGTGTTGTCAGATTCTGTGTGTGTGTGTGTGAGTGTGTGTGTGTGTGTGTGTGTGTGTGTGTGTGTGTGTGTGAGTGGTGTGTGGGTGTGTGTATGGTGCGTGCATAAAACATATATCCTTTGTGTGTGCATGCATGTTTGCATACAAATTCTTTGACACTAAGAATCATGCACATTGTGTGTGTGCGCATAAAACATATCCTTTGACACTAAAAATGGTGTGTGTGTGTGCATAAAACCTATCCTTTAAGAATCATTCACATATGTGTGTGCGAGTGTGTGTGTGTGTATGTGTGCATGCATGTATGTGTAAAACATATCCTTTGACACTTGCACTAATGCACACAGGAAACTTTGAGAAAGGTGTTGTAACTTTCAGTTCTTTGGATACATCATTGATGTTTGTTGTTGTTGTAATTCTGAAACAGTTTGGGCTCTTTATTATTCAGACATTCTGTCTTTATTTGCAATAGCAGTTTTCAAACAAGATGAGTTGTTGTTTTTTTATATATAAAACAGGAGATGTTTAAAAGGTTAATTAGAATGATCAGTTTTATGCTGAGTGTCTTGATTGTGATGCAGTTGTGTGATGGGCACAGCTGATGGTGGCTGTGATGTGTGGTATGGTGTGGTGTTATGTGATGTTATGTTGTGTGTAATGTGGTGGGGTGTGTGTGCTGCGATGTGATGTGGTGGTGTGTGCTGTGATTAGGATGTGATGTGGTGTGATATGTGCAGTGTGACGTGATGGGGTGTTATGTAATGTGATGTAGTATGTGGTGTGATGCGATGTAATGTGGTGTGGTGCAATGATATGTGTGTAATGCGATGTGGTGGTGTGTGCTGTGATAGGATGTGACGTGATGTGATATTTGCAGTGTGGTGTGATGGGGTGTGGTGTGATGCAATGTGATGTAGTATGTGGTGTGATGCATATGTAATGTGATGTAATGTGATATGGTATGTGATGTGATGAAACATGATGTAGTATGGTATGTGATGTAATGTGGTATGTGATGTGATGCGGCGAAATGTGATGTATGGTATGTGATGTGGTGGTGATGTAATGTGGTATGCGATGTGATATGTGATGTGATGGTATGTGATATGGTATGTGATGTGATGTGGCATGGTATGTGATGTGGTGTGGTGTGATGTGGTATGTGATGTGAAATGTGATGTGATGGTATGTGATGTGATATGGTATGTGATGTGGTATGTGATGTAATGTGGTATGTGATATGGTATGGTATGTGATGTGATATGGTATGTGATATGGTATGTAATGTGATGTGGTATGTGATATGGTATGGTGTGTGATGTGGTATGTGATGTGGTATGTGATGTGATGTAGTATGGTATGTGATGTAAGTGATGTGATGTGGTATGTGATGTGGTATGTGATGTAATGTGGTAGTGATGTGATGTGATGTGATGTAACGTGATATGATATGGTATGTGATATGTGATGTGATGTGATGATACGTAATGTGATGGTGTTGGTGATGCTGCAGAAAGCTGGAGCGCACGCCCTGGAGCTGAACCTGTCCTGTCCTCACGGCATGGGGGAGCGCGGCATGGGGCTGGCCTGTGGCCAGGTGGGGGCACCTGCCTTCCTGCCTTCCTTCCTGCCTGCCTGCCTGCCTGCCTGCCTGCCTTCCTGCCTGCCTGCCTTCCTTCCTGCCTGCCTTCCTTTCTTTTCTTCCTTCCTTTCCTTCCTTTCTTTTCTTCCTTCCATCTATCCATCCTTCCTTCCTTCCTTCCTTTCTTATTTTTTGTATTTTTATATTTTATACCACTTTAAGTCACGAGATTTCTCTGCGTGAAATTTGGGCTGCTCTCCCCGGGGAGAGCGCGTCGCCACAAGAGCAGCGCCATCCTTTTTTTTTTTTCTTTTTTTTTTTTTTACATTGCAACTGTATTTCTTTCCCTATCAGAGTGGCTTTCTTTTCTTCCTTCCTTCCTTTCCTTCCTTCCTTCCTTCCTTCCTTCCTTCCTTTCTTTTCTTCCTTCCTGCCTTTCTTTCCTTCCTTCTTTCCTTCCTTCCTTTTTCCTTCCTTCCTTCCTTCCTTCTTTTCTTCCTTCCTTCCTTCCTTTTCTTCCTTCCTTCCTTCCCTTCCTTCCTTCCTTTCTTTTCTTCCTTCCTTCCTTCCTTCCTTTCCTTCCTTCCTTCCTTCCTTCCTTCCTTCCTTCCTTCCTTCCTTCCTTCCTTCCTTCTTTCCTTCCTTCCTTCCTTCCTTCCTTTCCTTCCTTCCTTCCTTCCTTCCTTCCTTCCTTCCTTCCTTCCTTCCTTCCTTCCTTCCTTCCTTCCTTCCTTCCTGCCTGCCTGCCTGCCTTCCTGCCTGCCTTTTCTTCCTTCCTTTCCTTCCTTCCTTCCTTCCTTCCTTCCTTTCTTTCCTTCCTTCCTTCCTTCCTTTTCTTCCTTCCATCTATCCATCCTTCCTTCCTTCCTTCCTTTCTTATTTTTTGTATTTTTATATTTTATACCACTTTAAGTCACGAGATTTCTCTGCGTGAAATTTGGGCTGCTCTCCCCGGGGAGAGCGCGTCGCCACAAGAGCAGCGCCACCCTTTTTTTTTTTTTTTTTTTTTTTTTGCATTGCAACTGTATTTCTTTCCCTATCAGAGTGGCTTTCTTTTCTTCCTCCTTCCTTCTCCTTCTCCTTCCTTCTTTTCTTCCTTCCTTCCTTCCTTTTCTTCCTTTCTTTTCCTTCCTTTCTTTTCTTCTTCTTTCCTTCCTTCCTTCCTTCCTTCCTTTCTTTCTTTCTTCCCTTCCTTTCTTCTCTTCCTTCCTTTCTTCTTCTTCCTTCCTTCCTTCCTTCCTTTCTTCTCTTCCTGCTTTTTTTTTCTTCCTTCCTTCCTTCCTTCCTCTTTCTTTCTTTTCTTCCTTTCCTTTCCTTCCTTCCTGCCTTCCTTCCTCCTTCCTTCCTTCCTTTTCTTCCTTCCTTTCTGCTCTCTTTCTTTCTTTTTCTTCCTTCCTTCCTCTTCTTTTCTTCCTTTCTTTCTTCTTCCTTCCTTCCTTTTCCTTCCTTTCCTTCCTTCCTTCCTTCTTTCTTCCTTCCTTCCTTCCTTTCTTTTCTTCCTTCCTTCCTTCCTTCTTTTCTTCCTTTCTTCCTTCCTTTCTTTTCCTTCCTTCTCTTCCTTCCTTCCTTCCTTTCCTTCCTTTCTTTTCTTCCTTCTCTTCCTTCCTTTCTTTTCTTCCTTCTCTTCCTTCCTTTCTTTTCTTCCTTCCTCTTCCTTTCCTTCCTTCCTTTTTCTTTTCTTCCTTCCTTTCTTCTTCCTTCCTTTCCTTTCTTCTTCCTTCCTTTTCTTCTTCCTTCTCTTCCTTTCTTCTTCCTTCCTTTCTTTCTTCCTTCCTTTCTTTTCTTCCTTCCTTCTTTTCTTCCTTCCTTCTTCTTCCTTTCTTCTTCCTTTTTTTCCTTTCTTCTTCTTCCTTCTTTCTTTTCTTCCTTCCTTTCTTTCTTCCTTCCTTCCTTCCTTTCTTTTCTTCCTTCCTTCCTTTCCTTCCTTCTTTCTTCCTCTCTCTTTCCTTCCTTCTTCCTTCCTTTCTTTTCTTCCTCTTCTTCCTTCCTTCCTTCCTTCCTTCCTTCTTATTCTCCTTCCTTCCTTCTCTTTCTTGTTCTGCCTTCCTTCCTTTCTTTTCTTTCTTCTTCCTTACTTGCTTTTTTATCCTTCACATTTATCTCTTGTGTGTCTGCACCTAGATGGATGAACAGTGGTGAGATGTTGTGTATGTGACCGTTAGTGCCACCATGAAGGTACCACATTGCAACTTCAGGGACGTGTCTGTGTTCTGTACTGCGCCAAATGCTGACATGAATTACGGGATCTTTAACATGCGTTCTTGATCCTCTGCATGTGCACATACACAAAGGGAATTAAGGCACTGGCAAGTCTGCACTTGAAGTTGACCTAGGAAATTGTAAAAATCCCCCCCTCCCCCCCTTAATTCACCAGACTGTGCCGAGATTTGAACCCATGACTTCATGGGATTGAAGTGGAATGGCCTTAACCACTCCGCTGTATTGTCTGTCTTTCTCTCTCCTTAAAATCGCATAAAGTGTTGATGAAATTCAAACAAACAATCGTTATGAAGTACTTCTGAAAGAATGGAATGAAAAAGATGTTCCCATGGAAGAGATGTGGAATGACGTGAAGAAAGTGTACACAGAGGCTGTTTAAGTAACTTGGGAAAGAAGGGAAAGAATCAACCACAACACGTCATCAGCGATGAAGTTTTCTTATTGTCTCTCCTTAGTTTTCTGTTTCCTTTTCTGGCTTTTCTCTTGCTAATATGAGAACTTCATCATCGATGAAGGGTTTGGGTTGATTCTTTTCCTTCTTTCATAAGTCAGTTTGGGCAGCCTCTGTGTACATTTTCTTCCTGTCACTCCAGATCTCTTCTGGTGAAGCCTTATCTTCATTCCATTTTTCCAGTAAGGATAGCAGTGAAGCTACTTTAGAATACATTGATGGCTGTGTTGGATGCAGTGGGTGTGATGTGCCCTTTACCATTTTTATGTATCCCACACAATCCTGAAAACTACAAGAATGAACTCACAAGAACTAAAACTTGTAGGAGAGGGCTGGATAAGTTTGGTCTTTTTAATTAATTGTTTTTAGGATAAGTTTATCAATTATTATCTGTTTTTGTTGCTGAAAATAATGTAGTCCCATTTGGAAGTGTGTTGTAAATGCATTTACACAAAACCAGTTGTAATTCACGAGGAGAAAAAATGCTAATATAATTTAAATACAGCAACATTTTTTTGTGGATGTTAAAAGGTAAACATTCATTGTGTCTTGTACATTTTTAGAGTCTCATGATTATGTCAGGAAATGAGGTGGAACATGCATACTTGCTGTGGAAAAATTGGCAGGATGAGTATTGCTGCCATGACGGCTTTTGTTGTACAGTTGTTCAGAGGATCCTGAACTGGTACATAGCTCGATCCTGATATGTCAGGAAATAAAATGTACATGCATACTTGCTGTAGAAGAAGTGGCAGGTAGGCAATTCGGTGTAATATTTTGGGTCCTGAGCTGGTACATAGCACATGGTTGGTACATAATATGTAAGTAAAGTCTCATCATATTTTACATCAGGAAATAAAAGGGACCGTGCATTCTGCTGCTGCAGCAGTAGAAGAGGGGGCAGGGCAGGCAGTGTTGTCATATGTTGGTGGTGCTGCACCGTGTTCCCCCCCAGGACCCTGAGCTCTAAGTAAAGTCTCATCATATGTTGGTGGTGGTGTTGCACCATCTTCCCCAGGACCCTGAGCTGGTGCGCAACATCTGCCGCTGGGTGAGGCAGGCCGTGCACATCCCCTTCTTTGCCAAGCTGACGCCCAACGTCACCAACATCGTCGACATCGCCAGGGCCGCCAAAGAGGGTGAGAGCACTCTGGCCTCCCTCCCTCCCTGGGGAATGCTGGGAGCTGTCCGTGTGAAGGTTGCCACTTCCTGGAAAGTTCATGCTGGATTTATTTTTTGGGTTAAAAAAATTGTTTGTTTGTTGGTTGGTTGGTTTGTTTTAGATGAGATTTTCAGTTTTTCCATTGTGCAGCTATGAATTAATAGAACCACATCTGTAGGCTGTGGAGCACTGACATGGGAATCTGTTTTCCTATTGCTGCATGCTGGGTATTTCCCATCCTCTGTTAATCCCATGTTTGTACTTCTCTCCACATTCATAACGTATCTTTCCAGCTAATTTTTGTGAGGCATCTCATCACCCTTTAGTTTGTGTTTTTGAAAACTCCTATCTTTCTTATTTAGTTTATACATTTATTTTGTTGCTGGTATTAAGATTTGATAAATGGATGGGTGTTGATCAGATATAATTTTCTGGTACTGGGAAAATAAAAGTTGCTTGCAGATGTTTTTAATTGTATATTTTTACTGTTTTATCCATCAATATATCTTTCTTTTCTTTTTTCTTTTAAAAAAAAAGATATCCAAGATCCATCATTGGGTCTGCTTTTAAATATCAGCCTCTTGTTTGTTAGTTTTTGTTAGTTTTTGGTGTTTTTTTATAAATAGATTTGTCCAATACATCATACCTTGAAAAAGTATGTTTTCATTTATAGAGCCAAATCTTTAAATAAGTGGACATTTGGTCAGTTTGATGATGTCCTTCAGTTGAACTGTTCAGACTGTTATCTTCACAGGCAGTGCTGTAGTGTGATGTTTCCTGTAGTTGAACTGTTCACATTGTTGTGTTTACAAGCAGTGCTATAGTGTGATAATTTTATAGTGTGATGATGTCCTTCAGCTGAACTGTTCAGACTGTTATGTTCACAGACAGTGCTGTAGTGTGATGATTTCCTTCAGTTGAACTGTTCAGACTGTTTTGTTCACAGGCAACGCTATAGTGTGATGATGTCCTTCAGTTGAACAGTTCAGACTGTTGTGTTCACAGGCAATGCTATAGCGTGATGATTTCCTGCAGTTGAACTGTTCACATTTTTTTGTTCACAGGCAGTGCTGTAGTGTGATAATTTCTTTGAGTTGAACTGTTCAGAGTGCTATGTTCACAGACAGTGCTGTAGTGTGATGATGTTCTTCAGTTGAACAGTTCACATTGCAAGCGCTTTGATTTGTTTGTTTTTTACAAGATTCAGCGCTATATAAATTCCATATATTATTATTATTATTATTGTTTTGTTCACAGGCAACGCGGACGGGGTGACGGCCACCAACACGGTGTCGGGGCTGATGGGGCTGAGGGGGGACTCGGCTGCCTGGCCCAGCGTGGGCAGGGAGAAGCGAACCACGTACGGCGGGGTGTCGGGCAACGCCATCAGACCCATCGCCCTCAGGGCCGTGTCAGCCATCGCCAACGCCTTGCCCGGCTTCCCCATCCTGGCCACCGGGGGCATCGACTCCGCCGAGAGTGGACTGCAGTATCTGCATGCTGGGGCCTCCGTGCTGCAGGTGAGTGCTGTGCAGCAGCAGTCGTTCCTGGCTGGCTGGCTGGGGATCTGGAGCGTCCCTGTAGTGGCTTCCCCTTAGAGAAACGCTGATTGTCCTTCGGATGAGACTATAAACCGAGGCCCCGTGTGCGAACGCATGCAGAACATCTTGCGCACACGTTAAATCCTGTTCCGCTTTTCGAAAGAGGCCATTGTGTGCTGGTGGGAACAGATGACAAAATTTACAAAACCGCATACACACGGGGACTGGATGTAAAAAAGCACATGAATGCTTATTCCATTATCTTTGATAAAAAAAAAATCTGAGCGCTTTGATTTGTTGCTTAAAAGATTCAGCGCTAATATAAATTCCATACATTATTGTGTCGTTGGGTGTTTAGATCAAGCAAAGTGAATGGAAGGGAGTCTTTATATTTTAAAGTGAAGTTTCCCAGTTGTCCTTTCAGTCATATTTTTGCTTGTAGACTATAAATCTTTAAAGTCATTGTTTGAACACCTGTACCAAGACAGAAACGCACACGTGTGTGTGTGTGTGTGTGTGGTGTTATTCTTTCATTTCGAGGATAGTGAATAAGCATTCATGTGCTTTCTTACATCTAGTCCCCATGTGCACATGGTTTCAAAAAAATTTTGATCTGTTCCTTCTGGCACACAATAGCCTACTCTTCCAAAATGTGGAGCAGGTTTTAAGGTGTGTGCATGGTGTGTGTGTGTGTGTGTGTGTGAGCATGTGCATATATTTGTAAGTAAGGTTTTTTGGGGGAGAGGAGGGGAATCATAGTTGGTTTTGTAGAAGAGGTACTAAAGGGAAACTGATAATTGGAATGAGGGGGCAGGTTATGTGTTCTAGGTTATTGGAAATAGAATTTAAAGGTAGTAAATAAAAGAGCGTTTTTGTTTTTCTGCATAATTATGGTTTATTTTGGGGGTAATTCCTTATTTTATCTACTAGGTTCTTTTTTCAATTGGGAGAAAGGGGAAGGATATGTATGGCTAGGAAAGTGAGAATAGAAAAAGGCTAGCTCATAAAAGAGCAGGTTTTCCTCACGTGGTTTTATTTGGGGCTGATAACTATCATCGTCCATCATTTTAACTTGGAATCTTTTGGAAACAGACGTGATTTTTTAAAAAAACCCAGTAGGCCAGATATCGCTGATTTCAGAGCTGGAAAATTGTAAATTAACAATGGGGAAATGCAAGAAGTAAGCAAGAAATAAATGTACTTTTGGGCTTGTTCCTCTGCTTATTTAATTTTGGTTCTTTTGAAAACATCTACAGCCTGTTTGAAAACAAAGGTAGGCTGCCGGAAACCACTGAGCTGATTCCAGAACTGGAAAATTGTCATAAAAAATCCAATCAGTGAAGCAACAGAAACAGCTTGGCTTGTAGACAGCTTCATGTTGAGTTTTCGGTGACTTGTTGATTTTATTTAGAGAAACTTCCAAAACCATTGTGTCAAAGCTAGGTACCATTGTGTCTACGTTGCCTCTGTGTCCACATTCATGCATGGGGACAGGGCAGACAGACCAGCTGACCGACAGTCTTTCCCAGTTAATAATATTAATTGTTAACACTACCTTTACACTAACCGGTTATTTCTTAACCTGGCCCCAATGTGGCACAAAGGCAGGTGGATATCATGGTACAAGAGTGACACAGAGGACAAACTTTTTTTGTTTCTTGCGTTTTTAGGTGTGGAGGAGTAGGGGGGGGGGGGGGGGGGGGGGGGGGGGTGTTAGGGGGAAAGGATGTCAGACAGAAGGGGTGGGGTGGATGTATAGCTGTATGTGGGAAGGGGCATAAGGGAAGTAATGGTCAAGTCGTCTGTGTGAGTGAGAGCAAGAATAGGGAATGGGAACACTTTTTTTTTTGTAAGAGAGGAGGAGGAATGTTTTCTAAAGCAGAATAGATACTTGTCTAAATATAAAAAGGTGGGGTTAAGTGGGAAATGCAGTTACCAGATGATTATTTGTGTGTGTGTGTGTGTGTGTGCTTGAAAGAGAGATAGTATGCATACCAACGTACATGCATGGATACTTAAAAGGACAGAAGAGTGTGTATACATATTTCTTCTCAATGTTTTCATTTTGTTTAGATCAGATGAACTGTTGGTTGGAAAAAAAAAAGAATCAGAAGTATAAAAAATACCAAAAAGTGAAAAACAGAAAAAAGAAGCCACAGAAGCAGAAGTACAAGATAAAGAACTCATAAAGGAAAAGTGCAATGAAAACAGAAAAAAAATGGATGGAAAAAAGAATTAGCTCGTGTAGGCTACAAATGATATACTACATGAATTACACACATGAATGTCTTTAAAAAATCTCCCTGAAAACTCTTTGAAAAGTGTTTGAATTTTATACCAGATGTCTGTAGTAACCCTGTACACATCTAATGGGGACAAGTCTTCAGGCCTGTGCTCACAATAAATCCCACACACACATGTTGAAAGAATGCCTGCTCAGGCTCTCACAACAATCCTGCCATCACTTTTTTGTTGTTGGTCTCGACTGTGGTTGATTTTAGACAGTAAGGGGATTGTGGATATTTTCACACATGATAGGTTTTCATTTTGTGAGAAAGTTTGTCTACATTCAAATTTTTTTTTAAAAAGGGCTTCAGCTTCAGGGGGCTGCCCCATACCCCCCCTCTCCCCGGCTTTTTGGGAGGGGGAGCAAATCGTCCACCGTAATATTCCTCACTATAAAGGGTTGGTTGCTGTGCTCTGTTATTCATGTAGTGCGTATTTCAGGTACTCACTCACAGTCTAACACATCTTTGTTGGCTAGGATTGTTTGGTGGTAAAGACTGGTATGTTTGTGCTGGCTAGGATTAAAAAATAAAAAGTTCAGTATTGGAATAAGTTTTGAAAATCACCCCTGTAATAATGAACAACCAAAAATGGATTGAAGTAAAAAAAGAAAGAAAAAATGGGATTAAAGTGGAGAACAGTTCAATGTCATGTGATGCACTGTAATTATAACATTGCGTGTGAGGATGTGTGTGTGGTGTCAAGTGAAAATTTTATTTCCAGATGGTACATTGAATAAGCAATGCATTTGCTTTTTTTTCATCAAGCCATCTATATAAGAACAAATTTCTTAAGGATTATACTGAAATACTACATTATTACATCCTTTACCATTAAATTAAACCAGTGAAAAGAGGAAAAATCGATAAGATAATACATTGAAAAATACAAATTACCACCTATACATATACACGCACACACATACTCATACACACCTGCGCGTGTGCATGCTCACGTACACACACACACTTAAATGGTGTGTGTGCGTGCGTGTGTGTGTGGTTGTTGTTGCTTCGATTTTACTCGGTTATATTATGTGATTGTGTGTGTGTGCATGGATGCGTGCATGTATATATGTGCGAACACACATGTGCATAGCCATGAGGGAGTGGATGAATGGGCATATGTGGATGAATGGGCATGCACCATATATACACTTGTTTACTTATACAGTGTGTGCCTGTGTGTGTATGTGTGTGTGTATGCGTGTGTGCATGCATGTGTGTGTGTGTGTGTGTGCACAGGTGTGCAGCGCGGTGCAGAACCAGGACTTGACGCTGGTGCAGGACTATGTGCTGGGGCTGAAGACCTTGCTCTACCTGCACAGTCTGGAGGGCCTGCAGGACTGGGAGGGCCAGAGTCCCCCCACCCCCACACACCAGTGCGGCAAACCCCTGCCCCGCGTGGCCGACATCGTTGGCAAGGTCTGCGCTGCCTGCTGCTTGTTGTGTTTCTTTCTTCTTCTGCTTCTTCTTCTGCTTCTTCTTCTTCTTCTTCTTCTGCTTCTTCTTTCTGCTTCGCTTCTTCTTTTTTCTTCTTCTGCTTCTTCTTCTGCTTCTGCTTCTTCTTCTTCTTCGCTTCTTCTTCCTTCTTCTTCTTCTTCTTCTGCTCCTTCTTCTTCTTTTCTGCCCCTTCTTCTTCTTCTTCTTTTGCTTCTTTTCTTCTTTCTTCTTCTTCTGCTCCTTCTTCTTTCTTCGCTTTCTTCTTCTTCTTCTTCTTCTTTCTCTGCTTCTTCGCAATTCTTTCTCTTCTTCTGCTTCTGCTTTTGCAATTCTCTGTTTCCCTTCCCGCTTCTTCTTCTTCTTCTGCTCCTTCTTCATCTTTTTCTTTCTGCTTCTCCCCGAAATTCTTCTTCTGCTTCTTCTTTCTCTTCTTCTTTCTCTTCTTCTTCTTTTGCGTCTTCTTCTTGGCAATTCTTCTTCTCTCTCCTCTCTTCTTCTTCTGCTTCTCGCAATTCTTCTTCTTCTGCTCCTTCTTCTTCTGCTTCTGCTTCTTCGCAATTCTTCTTCTGCTTCTACTTCTTCGCAATTCTTCTTCTTCATCTTCTTTTTATTTTGAGGATAATGGAATAAGCACTCATGTGCTTTTTTTCATCCAGTCCCCATGTATATGCAGTTTTGTCTTTTTTTTCATCCATTCCCACCAGCACACAATGGCCTACTCTTCCAAAAAATGGAACGGGTTTTAACGTGTGTACAAGATGTTCTGCAAGTGTTCACATGGGACCTCGCTTTATAGTCTCATCCAAAGGACTATAGAACTAGTTGTTACGTTAATTTGTAGTACTGCTTGTGACGTTAATATGTAGTACTGATTGTTATGTTTGTAGTATTGCTTATGTTAATTTATAGAACTGCTTGTTACATTGATTTGCAGTACTGCTTGTGACGTTAATTTGCAGTACTGCTTGTGGCATTAATTTGTGACGTTAATTTGCAGTACTGCTTGTGACGTTAATTTGTGACGTTAATTTGCAGTACTGCTTGTGATGTTAATTTGTAGTACTGCTTGTGATGTTAATTTGCAGTACTGCTTGTGATGTTAATTTGCAGTACTGCTTGATATGTTAATTTGTTACATTAATTTGCAGTACTGCTTGTGACGTTAATTTGCAGTACTGCTTATGACGTTAATTTGTAGTACTGCTTGTGACGTTAATTTGCAGTACTGCTTGTTATGTTAATTTGCAGTACTGCTTGTGATGTTAATTTGCAGTACTGCTTGTGACGTTTATTTGTGACGTTAATTTGCAGTACTGCTTGTGACGTTAATTTGCAGTACGGCTTGTGATGTTAATTTGCAGTACTGCTTGTGATGTTAATTTGCAGTACGGCTTGTGATGTTAATTTGCAGTACTGCTTGTGACGTTAATTTGCAGTACGGCTTGTGATGTTAATTTGCAGTACTGCTTGTGATGTTAATTTGTGACGTTAATTTGCAGTACTGCTTGTGACGTTAATTTGCAGTACGGCTTGTGATGTTAATTTGCAGTACTGCTTGTGACGTTTATTTGTGACGTTAATTTGCAGTACTGCTTGTGACGTTTATTTGTGACGTTAATTTGCAGTACTGCTTGTGACGTTAATTTGCAGTACTGCTTGTGTGTTATTTGCATAAAAATGCTTTGTGACGTTTATTTGCAGTACTGCTTGTGACGTTAATTTGTGACGTTAATTTGCAGTACTGCTTGTGACATTAATTTGCAGTACTGCTTCTGACGTTAATTTGCAGTACTGCCTGTGACGTTAATTTGCAGTACTGCTTGTGACGTTAATTTGCAGTACTGTTTGTGACGTTGATTTGCAGTACTGCTTGTGACGTTAATTTGCAGTACTGCTTGTGACGTTGATTTGCAGTACTGCTTGTGACGTTGATTTGTAGTACTGTTTGTGACGTTAATTTGCAGTACTGCTTGTGACGTTAATTTGCAGTACTGTTTGTGATGTTAATTTGTAGTACTGCTTGTGACGTTAATTTGCAGTACTGCTTGTGACGTTAATTTGCAGTACTGCTTGTGACGTTAATTTGTGACATTAATTTGCAGTACTGTTTGTGACGTTAATTTGCAGTACTGCTTGTGACGTTAATTTGCAGTACTGCTTGTGACGTTAATTTGCAGTACTGCTTGTGAGGTTCATATGTGCTTCAGTGACTGAGTCATATGTATGGTATCTCCCTTCTCCCTACCTCCCTGAGCAGTGGTGGTAGGGGCACTGCACTGCACTGCACTGCACTGCACTGACGTTTTTCAGGCCCTGTCTGTACTATCTTTAGCTCGCATTCCTCCCTTCCCCCCACCTTTTGTGGGACTGTAAAAAAAAAAACACCCTGAACTTTGCGGTGTTACATGAATACTGTCAGCATCAGTATGGTGTATGGTTGTGGTTGACATCCTCAGTGATGTGGTGGTTGATGTTGTTGACATCCTCGGTGATGTGGTTGTTGTTGATGTTGTTGACACTCTCAGTGATGTGGTGGTTGATGTTGTTGACACTCTCAGTGATATGGTTGTTATTGACATCCTCAGTGATGTTGTTGACACCATCAGTGATGTGGTTGATGTTGTTGCCATCATCAGTGATGTGGTTGTGGTTGATGATGTTGTTGACACTCTCAGTGATGTGGTTGTTGTTGTTGTTGTTGACATCCTCAGTGATGTGGTTGTTATTGTTGTTGTTGTTGTTGACAGCACCTTCCCTCCTTCGGCCCCTACCTGGAGCAGAGGAGGAGGATCATGGCGGGGGTGGCCCAGAAAGCCGACCTGCTGGCCGCCCCTCGCGATGTGGCCCGGCCTGTCAGGGCCGCCAAAAGGGGAGGTCCCCAAGGTCAAGGTCAGTCGTGTCCACACCGTGATTTGACCTGGTGTCGTGTCGTGTCGTGTCGTGGCGTGGTGTGCTTCACTTGCAGTCATGGCGGAGTTCTGTGTTGTGTGAATGAGGTTCCTTTCCTGTACCCACATAGGGCTTTTCTGGAATAAAGGATTGTGACTTTTTTTTTTTTTTTTTTTTTTTTTTGACTTGTCAGACGCTTAACGGCAGCGTGACGCATTTTCGCTCATATGACAGACAACAATAGTTGCTGTCTGAGCGTTCGACAAAGAAAAAAACTTCTCTTTTTTTAAACTTTGACTGTGGGGAGGAGGGCCTGTCACCACAAGAGCAGGGCTACCCATGGACATCAACAACAAAACATGGCGTGTCTGTGTATATGTTGGTTGGTTTCCCTGTGAGGCTTCTGAACCACAGAATTTTGCCAGGGACAGCTTTCTTGTGCTGGGGGTTTTGTGTGTGCTAAATGCGTGTTGAGCTTCAGACCTTGGTTCATCACCTCATCCACAAGACTAGCACCCAGACCTCCACTCAAGGTTTCGTGGATGAGGGAAAAGTTTGGGGTCAAGTGGGAGTCAAGCCCACTTCTGGCCTTATAGGCAGGCGTGTTAACATAGACCACCAGAAGTCCACTTGATCCACTGATCATTCTGAAGGTAAATACCACAAAAAAGGGAAAGACATTGAAAACAGGAAAAATGCTTACTTTTCAACCAAACTGCTGCAGCAGCGATTTTTGTCCAAATCATCCAGCATTGATTATTATCAAGAGGAGTTTTTCAGCAGAGTTTTGCTGTCTGTCTTGCAGGTTTTGGTTTCATCACACACATTCATAGCTAGATTCAGGGAGTGAATGGTGAGTGTGTTTGATGTTCCACGCCTCAGTTTGTGCTTGCTGAAAAGACTGATGCACGTGACAACAGCAGAGTAGAGTGAGACAGTACAACACAACTGGAAGTTTTGTTGTTGTTTGTTGTTGTTTAAATCTTTATGATGGTGGAGTAAATGTTCAGTTGGTTTCCTATAGCAGAGTGGTTAAGACTTTCTGTCTTCACTCCCATGAGTCCATGAAGTTGTAGGTTCAAACCTCAGTGTTGGCATCTTGTGAATAATCTCCCAGGTCAGCATCAAGTGCAGACCTGCCAATGACTTGATTCCCTTCGTGTATATATACACATGCAGAAGATAAAATATGCATGTTAAAGATCTTGTCATTCATGTCGGCGTTGATTTGATTGCGGAAACACAAACATACCCAGCAGGCAGCCTGTACAGTGAAAGGAGCTGCTCTGAAGCTGGAATGTGTCAGCCTAGGCCAGTGGGCAGACCTCTGCTAAGTCACAAGCACAAGAGAAGACCTGACACTGTGCACCCACCTGGTAAAGGAACAGAGAGAGAGAGAGAGAGAGAGGTCTTATTTACTGACAGTAAAAGGGGGATGGCTCTCTCTCTCTCTTCTCTGTGTTCCCTAACTGGGTAGGGATGGGTGTGTAGTGTCAGGTCTTGTCCTGTGTGTGCTTGTCACTCTTCTGGAGGTCTGCCCGCTGGCCTAGGCTGACACATTCCAGCTTCAGAGCAGCTCCTTTCACTGTACAGGTTACACGCTGGGTATGTTTGTGTTTCCATGACCTACTGATCACTGGTATGAATTGCGGGATCGTCAACATGCAGATTTGATCTTCTGCCTGTGTGTATACACAAAGGGAATGAAGGCACTAGCAGGTCTGCAGCTGAAGTTGACCTGGGGTATTGTAAAAATCCCCACCCTTAATTCACCAGACACTGTCACTGAGATTCGACCCCTCGACTCATGGACCCAGTGGATTGAAGTGACAACGGTCTTCCAACCACTCAGCTCTAGCGTCCGTGATGTTTGAAATAAGGAAGGATGTTAAAAAAAAAAATATAGATATATATATATATAACTGTGGTTATGTGCGTCTGCATGTGTGTGTGCGCATGCATGTGTGTGTGTGTTTGTGCATTTGTGTGTGTGTGCGTGCATGTACACGTGGCCATGTGCAGGACATGATTGGCCAAGGCCTGGCCAAGATCACAGCGTATCAAGAACTGGACAACTCCCAGCAAGTGGTGGCTCTCATCGATGAGGTCAGTTTTCCGCTGACCCCCACCCCCACCCCGCCTTTCTGTTTGTCTTTGTTTTGGGCTTATTGACAGTCCTACTGTGTGAGTACAATGTTTCAGATTTTGGCATTGCTCTATCTGAATACCATTCCTTTCTCAAAGATTTTAAACAGTGTGTGTGTATATATGGAGAGGGGGGAGGTGTGAAGTGTGAGTGTGTTGTTGTTGTCTTCAATTTAACGTCTGTTCACTCTAAGTAATATTAGACGAGGGAAATAGTGTAGTGGAAGTTAAAGAAGGGAGAAGAAGGAGTGGAAGGAGTAAAGGTTAAGAAATAGCATTTGTTGGTATTTTTTGGAGAGAAAAAACACACACAAAAAACAACCAAAAAAACACCAAAAACAAACAACAAAACAACAAACCCCCCCCCCCAACCAATCTAGAAAAGTAATTATGATACTTTTAAACAGGAGCAAAATATAAAGTCAACAATGTGGAAACATGAAATAACAATAATGTAACTACAATAAATATTCAAGTGGACTATGCAATAAACATCTGGCAATGGCAAAGGCTAGCTTTGAATTTTCAAATACATTTTCCGGAGACTGTTCAGAAAATGTAGGTAAAGAAGGTTTTACAATAGGGCAATCAAATATGATATGAGTATTGGAAATATGATCCCCACATAGACATCTAACATGTTTACAAAATTTTGTAAGGAATGCATTTAACTTCATTCTAAAATATAGTGAATTAACCCTTCTCACAGTTATAAAACGTGAATCTATTTGAGAAGGAGCCATATAACAAGAAATATGGGCAGTGGTCAGACAACTTTTTAAATATCGTTCCTTGAATTGATCAGATTCTTTAAACTTACCCCATGAAGTTTGTTCTAATATTTGGTATCCCTCCTGTAGAGATAAGGGAACATCCAGTTCTATTGATTCCATATCGTGTCTTGCCCCCTTTTTTGCAGCTCTGTCAGCCCACTCATTTGAAAAAATTCCAACGTGAGAAGGCACCCAACAAAAAGAAACAGGAATACCTCTTAAAGTTAGGAGGTGTATGACATATTTGATTTCAAAAATAATTCTGGAGACCTTCTTGAAGTTTGGGGATTTTATCGCATACAATACTGACTTGGAGTCAACACAAAGCAAGATATGAAAGAAGGAAAATGGAAATCAGGAATATAGTTTAGAGCCATAAGAGCTGCAATAAGTTCAGCTGTAAATAATGAACGATGTTTACCAAGATAGTACGATTTCTCAATTTTAAGTGCTGGTATGACAAATGCAGAGCCTGTGTCATGATTTTCTAAAACAGATCCATCTGTATAAACTTTTAAGCAGTCAGCATACTTATTTTCAATATGCGGCCGAACATCTGCAACCATGATGTGTTGATTTTTATTCTTTTTTTCATTAATATATTCTATATGAAAACAGGCTTTATTCATCTCCCATGAAGGACATGGTAAAGCTTCTTTTTGTGTTTCTAAATCATATTGATTAAGTTTAGATTTTTGAAAGAGTTCTGATACATAAGTACCAATAGGCATAAACATGAAATTTGTTTAGCCCTTTTTGGAAAATTCGTTTCTGCTTGAACTTTTAATTCACTACAGACAAAATTTTTGTCATTCGTGCTCCGTAACACATATTTGGCGTATGAAAGTTGTCGGTATTCAGCTAGGGGGAGTTCCCCAGTTTCCTTATAAGTTCCTATGGTTGTTGCATGGAATGGTACCCAAGTGCAAGTTTGTACACCTTACAATCTATACTTTGGAGTTTTTTAAGTAAATAATTAGGAGCACTGAAAAAGACTTCTTGTCCATAGGACAGTTTGGAATGTACAAGTGACTTAGACAAGCATTTAAGAGTGAAGATATCTTGTCCCCAGGACTGTCTGCTAACCATTTTAAGAAAAATGATGCATTTCCTTGCTTTTGTTAAAATGTATCCAATATGAGCATTCCAAGTTAATTTTGATGTAAGTTGAATGCCTAAAAATTTTACCATATTTTTATACTGAATTGTCTCCCCTCTAATCGTAAACTGTGGCAGTGTATCTGGATCACTACCATTATTAAAAAGCATAATGTGCGTTTTTTCTGTAGATAATGTCAGGCCATTTTCAAAAATATAGTTATGTAAATTATCTAGCTCTTTTTGATATACTTTTCTGGTATAGTTTATCATCCTCTTTGTTGTAGCACGCTTCATAGTGACATTCATCCATATACATATATCATCAGCATATTGCACCAGGACAACGTCTTTAGACAAGTTTTGTGGGTAAATCATACAGCAATATATTAAACAGAAAAGGAGCTATAACTGAACCCTGTGGTAAACCCATATGCAATGACCTAAAGTTTGAATATGCATTCCCTACTCTCACTTGCATACTTCTGTTACATAAAAAGCTTTTAATATAATAGAAAAAATGCCCAGAAAAACCAATAGTCTTCAGTTTATGCAGCAATTTAGCATGCCAAACTTGATTGTAGGCTTTCTTTACATCAAAAAATGTTGTGAGTAGACTTTTTCTTCTCGCAAATTGTTGTTTGACCTGTGTTGTTAGTTTAACTAAGTTATCGATTGCTGATCTACCTTTTTGAAAGCCTGCCTGATTGACAGGAACTACCTTATTTTTCTGACAGTAATACACAAGCCTCTTTAGTATAATTTTCTCCATAAGCTTACCAATGTTAGAAGTCAGTGCTATGGGCCTATAGCTAGTTGTATCAGTTTTAGGCTTTCCTTGCTTATGTATGGGAACAATAATAGACTGCTTCCAGTTCATTGGCATTGCACCTTCGGTCCAACACTTTTGGAAAAGTTTATGCATTAGAAGAATGAAGTTTTCTGGTAACTGTTTAATCATATCATTGGATATGGCATCTAATCCAACAGAAGTTTTCTTATTAGGAAGGGAAAATAATATATCTTTTACTTCATTGATTATTATTGGAGCATTGGTGTATTCAGTATTATCAGAACATGGGTCTCTATATTTTTCTTTCTTCTCCTCAACATGCCTGTATTCAGTGCTTTTAGGTGAGAGGCCTTCAATACACATAGACTCTGAGAACATATCTGCAAAGGCCTCAGCCTTTTCTGCATTGGTTGGAAATTCATTGTTTTTAAGTTTAACTGGACAAGTTGGTAAAATCACACCTTTTCTCATTTCATGAAATTGTTGCCACACTTTGTTAAGATCTTTATGATTTGATACTTCGCTCAAACAAAACGAAGACCAAAATTGTCGTTTATATGAGCTATGATCATGTTGCTATAGTTTTTTGCGTGCTTCTTGTTTCATGGTTTTCTGGCGTCTTATTTTTTAAATATGTTTTATACATTAAACGTTTGTTGGTCACTGCTTCCTCGCAAGCAGGTGTCCACCAAACATTTCCTGAACATTTCCTTGATTTTAATGATTTAATGGTTGGGATTGATAAGTAAGCAGCTTGAATGATGGGATTAGTAAAGGTAGAATATAATTCATCTATGTTTTCAGAATCCAAGCTGTTTGTATTGTAGGCTGCAAGGATACTTTAAAACTGTTTCCAATTAGCTTCTTTATAGTTAAATTCATTTTCAATTTCCTTGCACTGTATATTGATCCATTCTTCCTTGGCTTCATTACACTTTTTCTTAACCAGTTTGTCGAGTTCTTTATACTTCTTTTCATCTACTTTTGCCTTTCTCCTGTTTTCCATTAGGTTTAAAATCTCGGAGCTCATCCACTTCTTATGTTCCTTTCTATTTATGACTGGTATATATTCTTTTGCTGCCTCATTGATGCTATCTTTTATCATCAGCCATTTTTCCTCTGTAGTGGTGAGTTGATCTAGGCCATCGAATTTGTTTCCAACTTTGATCTTGTATTTGATCTTGTATTTTTCTTTGATTTCTTCGTCAGTTTGTAGCATGTTCATTTGCAGTTTTGGTGTTCTTTTTGCTTTTGATATCTTTTTCAATTTTAGTCGCATTGTCCCGATAACTGGGACATGATCACTTCCACAGTCTGCACCTGGCATGGACTTACAAAATGTTATAGAGTTACGGAAGCGTTCTTGAATCAGGATGTAATCTATTTGATTCCTGGTTCTGTCGCCAGGGCTTTTCCATGTCCAGCATCTTCTTGGATGGTTTTCAAACCATGTGTTCATGACAGCCAGCTTTTGTTCCTTGCACCATTCCGTGAGCTGCTCTCCTCTTTCATTTCTCACTCCTATTCCAAATGGGCCAACTGTGGTTTCATCTTTCCCTTTTCCTACCTTTGAATTGAGGTCACCCATTATTATTCTGATATCTTGAGACTTCAGTTGCTTCATTGCCTTTTCATATTTTCATAAAACTCCTCAATTTCTGCGTCATCTTTATCAGCTGTTGGTGCATATATTTGTACTATTCCAATGTCGAAAGGTGTGCCCTTAAGTTTTACTATCAGGAATCTGTCATTTACAGTCCAGAAACCTTTGATGGTCCTTTGAGGGTTTTTTGATCTAGAATCATGCCAACTCCTTTCTGGTGTTGATCTCCTCCTGAGTAAAGAATGGTGTAGTTGTCGGATGTTATGCAGCCTGCTCCTTTCCATCTCACTTCTGAAAGTCCTAGTATATTGAGGTTCATTCTTTCCATTTCCTGTTTGAGATTTTCCAATTTTCCTTTTGTAGCATAGTCCGTACGTTCCATGTACCCATTCTGAGAGGTTTTCTGATGCGGACAGTCACTGGATGACGATCGAGGGTTACCTGTTGCACATAATCTACCCTACCGAGCAAGGAACTTCCAGATAAACTGGAAGCCCCCTTTCACGCTGTTATCTGTATTCTGTTTCTTTCTGATTACCATGACATTCTTTGCAGAAGTATACCTATAGTAGGCTGCAATTACTTTCTATAGGAGCAGTGCTCGTACTGAGCGGATTGTCTTAGCCATTGTACTCATATAGTATCATCTGCCTAACACATTGAAGTGCTGACCAGTTCCCAAAAACTATTCGGCTGCTCAACACATCATCCGTCACCTGCCTTCCATGACTTCACGTAACCCTGATCAGGATGGGGGGGGGGGGGGGCTAAGTGGGTACCCGACCTTGCCCAAGGATCTACCACAGGCTAGCGGAGAGAAGGAGGCACCTTACTTCTCCTGTTGGTGAAATAATTTCACCCCACCACACCTGAGATATGCAGATGACACAGTCCTTATCGCCGACTCTGAAGAAAAACTGCAAAAGATTTTAACAACAGTAACAGACGAAAGCGAAAAGAAAGGATTACAGCTCAATGCAAAGAAGACAGAATGCATGGTGATCTCGAAAAAAGCTGTTATACCACAATGCAACATAGCCTGTAAAGGAGAGAGAATCACACAAGTAAACATCTTTAAATACCTTGGTTGTACTATCACCCCGGACGGCAAGTGTGACACAGAAATCAAGAAGAGAATCGGTCAATCTAAGGTAACTTTTAACAACATGAAATGCATTTTTACCAACAGTAAGATAAGCCTCAAGACAAAGATCCATGTTTTGAGAGCCTACGTATGGTCCATTCTTCTGTACGGATGTGAGTGCTGGACCTAGCCAAGGACACAGAACAGCGACTAGAAGCAGTGGAAATGTGGTTCATCCGGAGAATCATGAAAGTCTCATGGACAAAAAGAAAACGAATGCAGAAGTAATGGAAATGGCTGGGTACAAGAGATCCCTTCTCAACACCATCAGAGAAAGACAGCTCAAATTTTTCGGCCATATAATCAGGGCTGACGGACTAGAGAAACTGTTATGGAGTGGCAAAATCTGTGGAAACGAGCAGAGGAAGACAACGCACAAAATTCACAGACAGCTTAAACAAATTCGCAACGAATAAAGAGGGCACCAACAATGAGCTCATGAGAGGGACCGAGAACAGGGAAGAATGGAGAGCCATGATCGTCGATGTCTGCAGGACCAGACCGGACACTTGAAGAAGAAGAATAGTTAAATTTTGGGAGTTTATCTTTTTCAGTGTTACAGGGGACTGGCATTTCATTAAAAGTAATAACAATAGGTAAATGATCACTTCCCAATGTGTCTTCATAAGTTGCCCACGTACATTCAGGTGCAAGAGCAGAAGATATTAGAGACAGATCTAATGCCGATGCCTTGTGATTAGAGATGTCAGATATTCTGGTGACACTTCCATCATTTAGTAGGCATAGACAAGAGTCTGTTATATTTTCTAAACAAACGATTGCAGGAGATGGATATACTTCCTTTATCCCAAAAGGGTGCGTGAGCATTGAAGTCCCCTGCTACCAGCCATTTCTGATTATCTTGTAGTGAGTGCAGCCATTCTGTATTATAGTCATTAGCTCCCTTAGGCAAATATACTGAAACAATGTTCATGACCAAATGATCTGTAAACTTTACACGTGCAGCGCACAAATATGAATCTGGGATGTCATTAGGCATAGGTGAACAACAGGCACTATAATCTATTCCTTCTTGGATATATATTGCTGTATTGACTTTACCAACAGCATCCACATATTCATGAACAGGTGGGTAGTAGTAACCTTGAAGTCTGGGTAATTTACACTTCTTTACATTGAGGGACAGCAGGATGAGAGCTTGATAGATGTTACTAGAAAGATGTTGAACTAAACATGGTAAATTCGTGGAGATGGATCTAGCATTCCACTGCATGACGTTAAGCGTTAGTGAATTTTTTTGAGACATTATACACAAAAAGCCCTAACTAATAAACAATCAAAACACAAATTCAAAATGTATTGGAGGTTAAAATAAAAAATTAACAAAAAATCTTAAATAAAAGTGTCAAAGTGCACTTGTAATAAAAGTTCAGATAACTCAATTAAAACAGCAATAAAAAGAAAACAAAACAACAAAGTAATCAGGATCGTGTAGAGCAGCTGCTGGGGATGTGAGCAGAAATGTCTATTGACTGTTCCAGATCTATAGCTGGTGCACAGCAAAGTGTGAGTGTGTGTGAGAGAGTGTGTGTGTACAGTGAATTATTGTGTGGTATGGTTTTGCTCTTTCCAGTGGTTATCAGGTGTTTGTTCACCTGTCCTCCAGACCTCCACAGATGTGGAAGGAATACACCTTGGTGAATTGGGTGGGTGGGTGTGCAACTGCACATGTGTACCAGCAGGGTTCGTACAAATCTTAAAAAGCCCTAAAAGGCCCTGATTTTTGAAGATCCAAAATAAGGCCCCTAAAAAGCCCTAAAAATGAGACTATGGCCCTGGAGGCCCTAAAACTGGGAACCATGAGTGAGAGTTTGTGTTGAAATATAGATTAAACAGATATACAAAATAAAACTTATGAGAAATGAAAGCAATAAGGGTGTCCAAAGATCGTATTATCACTGATAGAATGCCCCATCGTCTGCTATTCACATTGCGTCACCTAATTTGCCTCCATTGAAAGCGCATATATAGGCTTTGCTTTCACGAGTGTTTTTTTTTACATGCGAAGGACTACCTACCCCTATGGTATGTCCGTAATTTGTTCGGAAAATGATGTTTAACTATGGAACTGCGATTATCAGTCGAAAAAATACCAGTTTTCTGTTTACTGTGCTGAAGTCCTTCTCTGCGAGATTTTTCAATTTTAGCACAGTCGTGCTGTCAATAGCAAGGCCTGTTGTTTCTCGTGTGCGCATGTGCAGTTTGCAAAATGGCAGTTAGTGATACAGAATGGGAAAACAATAAAACCTGTAGCCAAATCTGTTCTTTATTTGAGGAGATTATCCCACAGATTTCCTGCAGAAGTCATACAGAAACAAATCCAGTTCATAAGGCAAGTCAGAAATGCCAGCACTTTGCATATTTTCCACTGCTCAGCGTGGTCGGTTCATTTGACTTTACTTTAAAATTTGCAACTTATTCAATTATTGGCAGACTTGATTTAAAAAAAAAACTATGGGGAGAGGGTGTGGGCATCCTTTTCAAGCCAGTGTTAGGCCTACCACTCGGTCTGCATTGACGATATGGGACTTGTACATGTATTCATAGTGACGAGAACTTGCGTCCAGCAACCTCTCTCTCTCTCTCTCTCTCTTGTGCATGCTTGTGAGCGTGCGTGTGTGTTTGTGTGTGTGCATGTGTGTGTGAATGCCTGCACATACGCATGTGTGAGATTGAAATAAAGGAGCGGAATTTGGAAGAGGCACTGTGACTGTGTGAGGGTATTGTTATTACCAGTTCTAGTACCATCTGTATATTTGATAAGACAAGGAGACTTAGTTCACATCAGATGAAGTTTGAGGGATAGTGTCTGAAGTTCACTTTGCTAGCTGTTTGTGAAAAACATCTTAGAATCAGAGACACTTATTTCAGTTTTCACTTTGCTTGGTATTTCAAGACATGGAGACTTCCATCACTCTATGACTTGATGTTTTATTGTGTGAGGATTTGAATTCATTGTGGTATCTATGATTGAAAGACATTTTATTCTAGAACTGAAGTTGAATTTGTGTCAATAATCAATATCCAACATGCAGTTTTAGACAAGGAGACTTTGCTTACATGAGTTTGAAATTGGTTTATCAAAGTTAACGTGTACACAGGGTGATACTTTGATGCCCCGTGGCTAGGCCCTAAATTTGGAAATAATGGCCCCTAAAAAGGCCTAAAAAGGCCCTAACTTTTCCCCACCAAGTCTGCATGAACCCTGATACCAGTTTGTGTACTCTTGAATGTAAAGGGGTTTTCAGGGAGTATGTTGAAACTTGAAAATTTTCATGTACATGTCAGGTATCTTTGTTTTAGGTGAGCCTGTTACCATGATTGTGTGTGTGTGTGGTGTGTGTGTTGTGTGTGTGTGTGTGTGTGTGTGTGTGTGTGTGTACATTGGTTCGTTAGTTTAACACTCTTTTACTGTGACATTCAGTGATTTTGCTTGACGTACTGTCATTATATGTGTGTGTATTTTTTAAATATTTTTTATTCTTTTATTTAAAGGATAATGGAATAAGCACTCATGTGCTTTTTTCATCCAGTCCCCATGTGTATGCAGTTTTGTAAATGTTGTCATTGGTGTGTGTGTGTGACAGGACATGTGCATCAACTGTGGCAAGTGCTACATGACGTGCAACGACTCGGGTTATCAAGCCATCACCTTTGACGTCAACACGCACCTCCCTCATGTCACTGAGGACTGCACCGGTCTGTCACTGCTGATGTCTGTCTGTTGTCTGTCTTTTGTTGTGTGTGTGTTTGTCTGTTTGTTTGTCTGTGTGTTTTGTCTTGTTTGTCTGTGTGTTTGTTTGTCTGTGTGTTTGTCGTTGTTTTGTTTGTCTGTGTGTTTGTTTGTCTGTGTGTTTGTTTGTGTTCTGTTGTTTGCTTATTTGTGTGGTTTGCCTGCTGTTTTGTGCTGGTGTGTGTTTGATGCTGCTGATGTGTGTTGCTGGCATCTTGTTTTGATTGCTTTGCTTGTATATTGTATTGTTATCTTTTGTTTGTAAGTCGCGGCAGATTTCTCTGCGTGAAATTCAGGCTGCTCTCCCCAGGTAGAGCATGTTGCCACAAGAGCAGCGCCACCCATTATTTTTTTTTTTCTTTTCTCTTTCTGCAACTGTATTTGTTTCCCTATCACAGTGGCTTTTTTCTACAGAATTTTTCCAGGGACAACTCCCTTTCTGCTGTGGGTTCTTTTACTTGTGCTAAAAATGTGTTCACACACGAGACCTCGGTTTATCGTCTCATCCAAAAGTCTAGCACCCGGACCACCACTCACAGTCTAGCGGATGGGGAAAGTTTCTGGCCCACATGGGGATGGAACCACCACTCCCTCCAAACCCGGACTTTGGGCTTTCTAGGCAGGTGCGTTACCTGTAGAAGCCGCTGCTGCTGCTGCCGTTGTGCCGCCTCGTGCAGTGTTGGTTGTCACAGGGCAGTGGTGTTATGCTGCCTCATTGTGCCGTGTGTATTGCCTCAAACGCTGCACACAGGGGCTAGATGCCGTCATCTGGGTTCTGATCCCCAGATTACCTTTCCTTCACTCCTTCCACTTCTCTCGTTGAAAACCAGACTGTGGTTTATTTACATCTTCGAGTTTTCTTTAGGGCTTGAGGGAGACTTTTGAGACATTTTTGTGTTTGTTTCCTATTGAATTAATTAAATATTAATATTATTATTCTAAAATTTTTGTCGTTGGTGAATGATCATAGTTTGAGTGTGGGGTGAGCACTTCTTCCAAACTGTCTTCTATAAAGAAGAAGTGTGTCTGTTTCTGGTACAAACCGTTTCTTCCAAACTGTCTTCTATCAAGAAGTGTGTCTGTTTTTGGTACAAACCTGCGTCCTTGTGGTGTTATCTTGTTGATGATGTGTGTGGTAGTGGTGGTGGTGGGTGCCACCCTTACCGATGTCCTGCCCAATCATTGTTTGATTTTTATGACGAGTTACTGCTGTTATGTGTACAAACGTTCACCAGTTGTTTTATTGAGTTAACCTGTGTTTGTTTTGTGTGACAACTGCACGCTGTTTGTTGTTTTTGATTACCTTGTTGTGTATGTGTGAAAGCTGCACGTGTTTGTTGTATTGATGTAACCGTGTTGTGTATGTGTGACAAGCTGCACGCTGTTTGTTATTGATGTTAACCTGTGTGTTATGTGTGACAAGCTGCACGCTGTTTGTTATTGATGTTAACCTGTGTGTTATGTGTGACAAGCTGCACGCTGTTTGTTGTTATTGATGTTAACCTGTGTTGAGTTACGTGGTACAGGTTGCACACTATGTTTGTTGTTACTGATGTTAACCTGTGTTGTGTTACATGTTACACGCTGTGTTTGTTGTTGTTATTGATGTTAACGTGTTATGTTACGTGTTACAGGTTGCACGCTGTGTTTGTTGTTGTTATTGATGTTAACCTGTGTTGATGTTACGTGTTACAGGGTGCACGCTGTGTTTGTCGGTGTGCCCCATCAACGACTGCATCACCATGGTGAAGAGGACCACCCCCTACGTTCCAAAGCGCGGCATCCCCCTCTCCTCCCAGTCCTCCCCTGCCCTCCTTGTCCTGCAGACCAACTGATGAAGTGACCCTGCTGCTGCTGCTGCTGCTGCTGCTGCTGCTGCTGCTGCTGCTGCTGCTGCTGCTGCTGCTGCTGTGTTGCTCGTGAGGGTGGGGACTTTCGTTTTTCTCCTTTTGGATCTTTTTGTGTTTTGTTTATCCAAGCTGAACAGTAATGTGTATATTTAGGACGGAGAAAAAGAAACTGTGGAAAGATGAGAGAATGTGGAGAGGTCGGAGAGTACCTGTAGACATGTCAGCTGTGAGCTTTCTCCTGGTCATCAGGAGGGAGACCACTGAAGGGTAGAGGTGGCCGGGGTGTAGGGAAGCCTGTCTCTCCAGCAGTAAAGGAGGCGTGCTGGTCACACAGATAGGCAGATGGGGGATAGAGCAACAAGGCTAGGCTGATAGGGGATGACTGGGGATAGGCAAACAAGGCTGGGATGACTGGGGATAGAGAGGAGAAATGAAAGGTCCAGTGTGAACCTTGCTCTGGCTGTAAGGGACCAGTCACAGAGAGAGAGCTAAGTTTTGGTTTTGATCCAGGTAGAATTCTGTTGAGTTGTAAAGATAGGTAAATGTAGACCATAGAAAAAAGAAGAGAGAAATCTGCAGTGAGAAGGTAAAGAGCAACGAAGAAACTGAAGCTTTGAGCTTTGCCATGCCCCAGCCACCACCATCTGTGAGTTGAAAGAAGGCCGCAGTGCTGGTGAAGCATAAGCTCGCTGCCGCCTATCTGGAAAGCCAGTGAAGCTTCCTGCTGCCTTGTGCATGGGAAAGAGCGAACGTAAGAAACTCGCTGCTTGCCTTGTGCTGGGAGCCAAACCCGCTGCCTCCATGTGAGGTGAAGCATGAAGCCGCTGCCTGCCTTGTGCTGGTGAAGCCAGTGAAGCTTCGCTGCCTGCCTTGTGCTGGTGAAGCCAGTGAAGCTTCGCTGCCTGCCTTGTGCTGGCCTTCCTCTCTGCACAACTTTGAATAACCCACAGTTGGGTTTCAGGGGAGGCTTGATACCCCCAAATACCCATTTTTCATGGTTTTTGGTGATTTGAATGTGTAGGTGATCAATGTTCACTACAGAAAACCTTCAAATCATCTGATAGTTTGCAATAAAAAAAATCCTGTTTATAACCTACCCTCAGTGTTTCTGTTAGATCAAGTCATGAACAAAACAAAGATTTCTCAGTTTATTTTTGTTCATTGGAGGTAGGCTATTTTCAATAACATTGAACAAAAAGACATGAAAATTGGCATTAATGCTGGTCACACCAATACCTAGAGCCCCTCAGAAGGAATGCGAGATACGACAATTAATGTGGGAGTTATGATATTGAAATCCTGTGAGATATGACAATTAATGTGGGAGTTATATTATTGAAATCCTGTCTGTATTGGGGTTTAAAATATTTTTTAATAATAGCGAAAAAGTGCATTTTTAGCTAAGAGCTGTCAGATGCATTTATTTCTTCATACATTCCTGCTGAGGACCCCTTGAACAGGTGTAAAAGAATGGTAAACGAGAAGACTGATATCAATCAGTACTATTATCTGCAGAATGAAACCACTTTTCAGATTGGTTGTTATTTTCCAAGATGGCTAACGTAACCATTAACAACCCACTTACAGTGTAGTCAAATTACTCCCATAACATTTTGTTAACTAAAAAGTTGCTAAAAACAAACAACAAAGTGCTAACATGAAATGCGTTTTCGTTGTTTGTCTATTTGGTGCCAACCCACCCCATGTGTCACAACTTGCACCCTAGACTCTTGCTGGAGTATCTTCTTTAAAAAAGTCTTTTTTTAATCTTCTTTAAACGTCTTTTTTAAACGTCTTCTTTAAACGTCTTCTTTAAACGTCTTCTTTAAACGTCTTTTTTAAACGTCTTTTTTAAACGTCTTCTTTAAACGTCTTTTTTAAACGTCTTCTTTAAACGTCTTCTTTAAACATCTTCTTGTTCTTATTCTTCTTGTTTTGGATAGAGGCGTCTACTGTGATGGAGAGAGAAGGACACTTTTCACATCTAGCAATCATGTTCTGAGAAAAGACGTTATTGTCAGCAGTTCAAACATATTGTACATTTCCACTTCTTAATAAGTCTCTTTCAATTTATAAGGGACTTAATTATTTAAATTTAAAAAAAGAGATTAAGGTTCATTTTAGAAATTTTGAACAAAAAAAATCTGAATTGTCATAATTGTTAAATATATGTTACATTGACAACATGGTGCCCAAACGTCCTGGGCTGACTGACCCTTAATACCTTGTGTCAGGGTGACAGTAGGGTTGGTTGTAATCTGTAAACAGTCGAGAGGTGACAACCCTGATATGGCCTCTGTGGTCAGCAGGGCCAGAAGATTGCAGTGGATCCCAAAATTATGCCAAAGAAAAAAAATCCAGTCTTTTTTTGCTGTAGGCAATACACGATTGATTTGTAAGCAGTGCCAGGTTTTATTTTTCTTCTTCTTCCTTTTTTGTCATGTTTCTCCCAGGGGAAGTTTGACATTGATGAGCATTCTCCATCTCTCTCTGTTTTGAGTTTTTATTTTACTTGCAGTTTTCAATCTTAACATGGTTCAAATGAGTGTGAATCCATGTTATTCATTTAACGATTAAGCACAATTGATATTGATTTAACCTGTGAGTGTCACATGTACTTTATCCGTGTGCAGCTGTCAAGATTGACTGGAAGTTGTGTGTAAGTGAGGATTATTTTATTCAGTTTGGTTTTGTTCAGTTGCAACTGTCCAAATTTTGAAAGAAATTTGACCAAGCTTTTGCACATGGTGGGTGCTACATGGTTTGGTCAATGGAAATGGTCGATGTGTGTATGTTGATTTCATGCTGCAGCTGCAGGGAGACGGATCAGAAATGTGACAGTGTTTGAGTTGGAATGGAGTGTTGTGTCAGTTCCGACTCTTGGCCTTTGTTGTCGTCGTCTAGAAATGCGTTCTCAGGGAGTGTTCTGCCATCATGCCTGAGGATCACAGTGGAGATGTGCAGCAGTGGCCATTTTGATAATAATAAAAATGTATGGAATTTATATAGTGCTGAATCTTGTAAAGCAACAAATCAAAGCAGGTCAGCATTTCAGGAATTATTGTGAAGAAAGGTCATTGGTAAGAAAGGGGAAGTAATGGTCTATAGCAGGAAGTGGATGCTTTTTCTTGCCATGGTGCTGCTCTCAAAGTGCAGGTAAATTAAGAAAAAAGAACACCTGTAACTAATTAAGGATTTTCCTCAGTCTTGTTTGTGATTCTTTTCTTTCCTTTCCTTTTCCTGTCATTTTGAGGATAATGGAATAAGCGCTCATGTGCTTTTTTACATCGAGTCTCTGTGTGCATGTGCTTTTGTGAATTTTGTCATCCATTCCCACTGGCATACAGTGGTTTACTCTTCCCAAAGGCGGAACAGGTTTTCACGTGTGAGCAAGATGTTCCGTGTGCATTCACACACGGGACTTTGGGTTATAGTCTCATCCGAATGACTTTCGGGGCAGAAGAGTCGGCACTGATGTAAACTGCAGGGGAAAAATCCCCTTGAAGGGGCTGGCACCTTGGCTTCACCCGCTCTGTCTGTCCGACTGACTGACTGACTGACTGTGAGGGCAGTGCTCTAACCACCAGGCTGGCTCGCCATACCCCAGGCAGGCAGGCAGGCAGCAGTGGAGAGTCAAGTTCATTGGGCATGGGAATGTTTCTTTGGTTTTTCTCTGTTCTTTTTTTAAGAAGGCAGACAGGTTGATTTTACTGTGTGATATGTTTTTGATATGTTTTACTGGCAAAGTTAATTAATGTGATGACTATAGTAATTTTAGCTTCTTCTTCTTCGTCGCCGAACATTCAGATAGCAACTATTGTTGTGAGCAAAAATGCGTACTCCAATATGTATTGTAGGTGGACAGGCTTGTTTTAAAAGCAGAGATTTCCTGTGCTAAAGGCAGTGAGGCCAGGTGTGGTGGTGGCCTCTGTTGAGGCATCAGGAGTTGACTTACAGCCGGCTGTCTGCCTCACGTTGACTCCTGCAGCAGACAGTTTGGTGATGTTTTGATGAGACAGCATTTTGAGCTTTGTTACATGCATGATGACTGTACATGTGTGGTGTGGTGTGGTTTTGTTTGCTTGTTTAATCTTGTCAGGTATTTTATACTGATGATATATATGTATTACTTATTTCCTCAGTGTGAACATATGAAATGCATTCTCCAATATTTATATTGGAAAAAAAAGCAAAATTTCAGATCAGAGATTCAGAAGTGACTTGATTGGTTTTATGGTTTACCATTCCAAACTTTGCTTGGCTTCATATAGAATTTCTAACTTGCATTCCATTCCCGCTTTATTACTGTTGTTTTGATTTTGAAACAAAATTTAATTTGAGACTTTTTTAAATTCTGAAAACGAAAAAAAATGATTACGATTTGAATCATAACAGCAAAGTATTTTTCTAGATGATAGTGTATTTGTTTCTTGAAATCAGGAAGTGGCTGTCCATTTTCAGTTTGTCTGATTTTGATGGATCGAAGAGAAAGATTGTTCAGTCTTCTTTCAATGGACAGATCTTAGCTGAAAAAACAGCTTTTGTAAAATCTGTTTTGTATTGATAAAATGCGTCAGCATTACAGAAGAAAGATTAGTCATGAAATAAATCAGACCATTGTTAGTTTAGACGTAATGAAAAAAATCACTGTTTTGAAGTTGTGTCATCAGTGAAGATGATGTCCAGTTTTATAAGAATTCAGAATCTATTGAACAGAAGCTCAGATAATATCCTTCAATTTCAAATCAAGACGTCCCATTTTGAATAGAATTTGGTAAATAAAAGGGGGACAATTGTCATTGGCGCACATGTCTTGAAGAAGTCTGGTTAAAATTTGAGATAATTTTATCTTGAAGAAGTCTTTGGTTAAAATTTGAGATAATTTTAGTTTCCCCCCCGTACGTCAAAAATGGAATCTGTAAAAGCTACACACAAAAAGAAATTCTGTATAATTTTTTTTGGGGGGGGTGGGGGAGGTTTAGTGAATAACAGATATTTCTTTTTATGTAGATCCAGATTTTACAAGTCTGCCTTGTTCCTTGCAGCTGTTTTCAAGTAGTTCAAGGTGTAATTGTGGATTCTGTGTTGGACAGTTCCGTTTCATCCATAAGTTTTTCGGGGCATTGAAAGGCATTCCGACGATTTCTGTCATTTCAAAAAGAAGTCTGCTGCAGTCCCGTCCAGCAGTCTGAAAGAGAATCTGCTGTAGTCTGTTGGCGCGACAGGAGATGCACAAGACTGACCCACAGTGCTGTGACTGTTCCTGCTGTCGTCCGGCACTGGACTGTTGTTCACTTTGAGCTGAAGAACCAGGGTGTGAAAACGTGTGGTAGAAAATCAAAACAACCCCACAGTGGTTTCTGCGTAACCGACAGCCATGCGCGAGTTTTCAATCTGCTTCAAAACTGCTGAGAGTGGTCACAGGCCTGGACAGCATAGTTTTCATCGTACAAGTTTAGTTAGCATGTTGCTCAGTCAGTGCCTTGTCAAGGTTTTAATGAGTGGCCAACGTGTGTGCTGCTAACAAGGAGACATGTATATCTGCATGACCAGCTGCCACCTTAATTAACCGTTGTCACCAGAAGATGCCTTGCACTTGGTGAAGTCAGTCAAAGATGTAATCCGAGAGTGCATGTTGGGGTTTGGTTTTTTGTTCTGGCTTCTCACCTGAATGATGTCATGGAGTTAGCAGCACTCCTTCCATTTCTTCCTCATTTCTCGTAATCCTCAGGCCCAGACAACTTCCCACAACCAGCATTGCACAAACAGTCGGTGGTTAGGCTGCCTTAAGGCCACCTTGCAGAAAAGACCCTGCACAACTGCTGGTTCACTTCTGTGGTGTGGTGTTCAGTGAAGGGCGATTGATATGCCAGCTAGACAGGGCATGGTCTGCTTAGCCCTCTGTCGACTGAGGACAGTCCTTGCCTGGTTGCAGAACCAGAGTGAGAAGAGTGACCTGTAGCTGTTGTGGAATGGGGGGCACAACCTTTACTGTACATGTGCAACAACTGTCTCCTGTTAAAAAAACAACAACAAAAACCCCAACCAACCACAGTCTAAGGATCAGTTGTATGTGAGCTAACATTTGTCTTGACGTGATGTGACGTTATGATCAGTTGTATGTGAGCTAACATTTGTCTTGGCGTGATGTGACGTTATGATCAGTTGTATGTGAGCTAACATTTGTCTTGGCGTGATGTGACGTTATGACGGTGCTGCGACAGTCCAGCTAGCCTCGAGGGTCTAGGGTTTGTTTGTTTCTCCCCTTCCTGTCCTTCCCTTCAGTGCCTGTGGAGAACTGTGTATTATGTCCACTGCAAGCAATCGTTGTTGAAGTAAACTTGTTAACGTTCGTTCTCATTGTCTTTCAATATGAAGCAGTTGATTATTCCAATGATTTCATGAGCTTGTTCTGTTTCAAGTGATAAATGATCTTCAGATAACCTCTTAAGAAATGAATTGATTGATTACTTTCATGTGATTTTTTGCGATTTTAATTGTCATGTGATTCTATAAGCATTGCAGTATGATCATGAATTTGTATATGATTGCATAGACTGGTTAAGCCTTACTAGTTATGAATTTTTATATGATGTGTACCAGACCTGCCTACCAGTACAATTTTTTCCTATTACGATATTTCGAACTCAAATGCAAATTTACTGATAAAAATATGACTTTGACAACCACAAAAGAAAAGGGAGAAAAAAGTGAAACTGCGACAAACAGCTAGAGTTATAATACTAAAGGTAAAGGAGTCCCATAACCTATAAGGTCGTAGGGGAGCGAGGCGTCAGAGACCTCACTTCTCTAGGGCCAGCATATTGAGGGTGGCGCCCATCTCCTCTCCCTCGCTGCTTTACCTTCCCTGACCCTAAAGAGGGGGGGGGGCTGGGAGAGTAGGTTTGGGGAAGTCCCCCACCCCCCCTCCCCAACCTACCCCCTTCCCACTAACCTACCCTTTCCCTTAGAAGGCCACTGTGCCCACCCCCCCACCCCAAACCCCTTTCTCCTCTAACCACCCCTCACCCTTCTTCCCCCTAACCTACCCCCTTCCCTCCAAAACTACAGCCATCTTCCCCCTATTCACTCCCCTAACCCCTCCCCCCCCCCCCCCCCCCCCCCTCATCCTTCCCTGCCCCATCTCCACCTATCCAGGAGTCTGGGTAAGAGGAGGGAGCAGGTTGGGGGGGGGGGGGGGGGGGGTGAAGGTACCTCCCCACTCCTCTAACCTACCCTCCAACCAGCCCTCCTGGATAGGTGGAGAAGAGGCAGGGGAGGATGAGGGGGGGGGGGGGGGGGGGGGGAAGGGGTTAGGGAGTGAATAGGGGGAAGAGGCTGTAGTTTTGGAGGGAAGGGGGTAGGTTAGGGGAGAAGGGTGAGGGGTGGTGAGGAGAAAGGGGTTTGGGGGGGGGGGGGGGGGGGTGGGGCAGTGGCCTTCTTAGGGAAAGGGTAGGTGGGGGGGGGGGGGGGGGGGGGGGGGGGAAAGAAGAGGTTGAGAACAGGGGGGTGGATTAAAAAAAAAAAATCAATATCCTTTGTCACATGACCAACCCCACCACCCCCCCCCCCCCCCCCCTTCATAATCTACCCAAATACCCCCCCCCTCCCCCCCCCACCCCCCCCCCCTACCTACCCCTCCCACACCCCCCCCCCCCTCCCCCCCCCCACCCCCCCCCCCCCCCCCTTACCTACCCCTCCCAACCCCCCCCCCCCCACCCCCCCCTCCTATCCACCCTCCCCTTACCTACCCCCCCTCTTCCCCCCCCCCCCCCTTCTTCTTACCCCAGCTCCCTCCTATCCCCCCTCTCTACCTCCCCCCCCCCCCCCAATATTTTCTCCCCTAACCTCCCTCTTTACCTTTTCTTCCCTCCCCACTCACATACCCTATCCCACCACCAATGACCCCATAACCTAACCTGAACAAAAATAATGTTTTAAAAATCATTATTATAAAAGACAAACGTGGAAAGAAAGACAACACATCTCCTCCAAAGGTTGGGAGGATTAGAAGTTAGGGAGTGATCCCCTTAGAGATCTCAAATTCCTAACTCTCAGCTCATGTTGTGCAGGCTCTATTTTTACACAACCTATCATCAAACCAGAAGTTCTGAAATTTAAAGGTGTCTTCCTATATCAGGAAATCAAACCAAAACACCAATTCTAAATCATTTGAAATCACAACGTCTTCGTTTCAGACAGGTAAACAGCAGCATCTACAATCTTGTAGAAAAAATTGTTGTTTTATTTCCATTAACTTAAAACTTTATATCAGTACTTTTGAGCAATTTATATAATAAAAAAGAATCAAACTGTTTATGGTAACTGTGAAGGGGAGGTAATGTTGCTATAAATAGAATGAAAGTTTTATCATACACATGAAATGTGTTTTAAAAAAATCTGAATGCAGTTGAGCAAGGTTCATAATTATGCAGCATAACTTAACACATATAAAAGAACTTGCAGCTTAAAAAAGAATCGTCATTTGGTTTATTTTTGTTTGCTAGTTTTCAACACCCCCCCCCCCCCCCTCTTTCTCTCCATTAACAATGCTTGTTTTTCTCATCTATCATGTCTCTTTCACTGTCCCTCCCTCTGCCTACCTCTGTCAGAAATTCTGTCAATCTGTTTTTCTCTCTCGCTCCCCCTCACCCTTCTTACTTGCTGTGTGAGAGCATCCTGACTCTTCCCTATTATTTCCCCCCCTCCCCCCCCCCCCCCCCCCCCCTCCACACACTCTCAAACACAGATTGAAGATGGCAAGTGTTCTTCAGGAAAGTGTAGTGCTGCCAAGGAATCGAAGCCATAATTGCAACCTAAACGAGATCAAGAAGACAACGAGAGCAAGAAAGATTGCGAATATTATTTTTGCTATCAAGGGACTATTTTTGGCCTGTCCAAGTACTGTTGTTCATGAGCTGGGGTAGGCAGGTCTGTGTCTGTGTGTGTGCGTGTGTGCGCTAGTCACCGGTGTACTTGTGAGTTCTCTTTGTTCAGGACGACACTATTTTCTCTTGACCATGTGTCTCACTCAGTTTTTCAAGTTGCAAAAAACATGGAGCTGAATTTATCATTGTTGTCTTTTGGGTGGGTTGTTTTTTTCTTACAAGTTGTATAACGTGTTTTTTGGATTGTTTTTAGAAATGTTGTGGACACTATTTTACCAAGAGTTATCAGGATTTTGCATCTGTGAACAGTCTTTTCTGCTAAATGCAAATATGACGTTTAACAGTCTTTTCTGCTAAATGCAAAGATGATGTGCGATTTGTATACATGTACAAGATGTAAACAGAAACATACTTACAGCAATTTATCCTCGGCTTTGATTTCTGAATATGTCGCATGTGTTCTTATTGTCTTAGGGTGGTTAACAGTTGTAAAAACAATTCATTTACTAAAAATTGTTTACTTTTTTTTAAAGCTCAGAAGTATTAAAATTTCTGCTTATTATACTTTTACAGAAGTATTAACATTATGTTCAAACAGAAATGATGTATATTATTAAAATTACAATTGTCCATACTTTGTTAGTCAGCAACTAGACTGGAAATATTGTCATTTCTTGATCAGTAATGTTGTTAGACTTGCAGTTATCTCAAGGAATGTCAGTAATAAAAAAGATTTCCAAATTTTCCCTGGTGGACTGTGTTCTCTCTGAAATTAGATGTGCTTAATTAAATTACAGGATTTAGCTTAATTAAATTACAGGATTGAGCTTAATTAAATTACAGGATTTAGCTTCATTAAATTACAGGATTGAGCTTAATTAAATTACAGGATTGAGCTTAATTAAATTACAGGATTTAGCTTAGTTAAGTGTACAGGATTTAGCTTAATTAAGTGTACATGATTTAGCTATCTCGGGAATGCTTATCACATTTTAATGACACACACTTCCACGTCTCACAAGTGCATCTCCGCTTGGCTGCTGAGGGGACGACGCTCTATGAAAATTGTAGAAAGATCGACAACAACGATGTTGGTTAGCTGTGATGACCCATAATCTACTCGAGGTAACTTCCTTCTCCTTGCTCGTGTTGGCCAAGTGCCGACGTCTTCTTGTGCTCGCTTCACTTCACAACTCCTTCGGGAGTGGCTCATTTTCTTCTAGGCGTCCACAACCTGTGGGTATCATCCGGGTTCTTCCTGGCTCTCTCCTGTCTCAATCCAAAGCTTTGTGCTTCCCGCTCAAATGTTTGTTGTTTTATCATCATCAATTCCGTCCCTCTCTCTAATCCAGGTTTTGTTTTTCTACATAGTGCTGTTGCTGGAGTAGTGTAACAGTGTGTGCATTTGGGGGCTCAGGTCCTGTCTCAACAGCCTGCAGTGGTCTGTCTTCACCGGCCGTCATTCTCCTCTGTACACGCCAACACTGGCATCATTTCTGCCGCTGGCTCACAGACGCCAACACTGAGCGTTTCCCTGTACCAACCCCACTCCATTCTATCTCCCCCCCCCCTACCCTGCCCTGGAATCAGTGGCTGGAGGAGACACCAGCCCACACGCCCACACCTGGCACGTTTCCCTGATCCTTTCCCACGGCTGGTGGATGGGTTGGGGACTGGTCTTCCAGAAGTGAACCCAGATTCTTCCAAGCGGCAGCTGCTGCACCCTCCACAGCCTGACCTTGCCCGTCTCCTGATCCCTGCCTGCCAGCCTCTCCAGTGACGGATGGCCCCTCATACAGCAGCTCCATCATTCCACAACAACGCTGTCCTGACCTTTTCCAGGCCGGCCATTTGGAGGAGTGCATTTTATCCGTCTTTGTGCAACCTCCCTGTCTCTCCACCACCTTGTCCTCACCCCCCTGAATGCCGGGTGATTGGAACATCCCCCTGGATGCAGGCTGTACTAGAGGAGGGGTTCTGCCCCTGTGGAAATAAGGGAAGGCCTGCCCCTCTGACCTCCACAGCCTCGCCCCCTCACGACACGACACGACACAAAGGCGGGCTGTGCCAGCTGAGATTCTGGCCATGCTCCTCAAACAAGCCACAGTCACTGTCTTGACCTGCAAGTCCTCGGGCTTCTACAGTTGCCCCAAGGCTGTCACCTGCCTTGTTCGCCAGGTGAAGAGTTGGGCTGACAACCAGGGCCTGTGCCTCCACCTCTACCTGGACACTGCCTCAACCTTGCCTTGTCCAGCGCAGAGTGCTGCTCCCACTGTCGCGTCTTGCAGAGCCTCTGTCACAGCCTGGGGGGCAGAGTAACCCTGCACTAGTCTGACTTAGAGCCCTCTCAGAGGCTGTTCACTTTTCTGGGCATGGACTTTGTCGACACAGTGGCATGGATGATGAAGCCAGCGTCCATATGCCTTGAGGACACGCTGATGAAAGCTCTACAGCAGCACCAGACCTCTTCCAGGGCCCTTCACTGGCTGCTGGGGCAGATGGAGTCCCTGGCCCCAACCCTCCAGTCAGGCCGCCTCCACAGGCAGAAATTTCAGAGAGAACAGAGTTCCACCACAGATGCTCCCAACTCTGTAGAACAGAGTTCCACCACAGATGCTCCCAACTCTGTAGAACAGAGTTCCACCACAGATGCTCCCAACTCTGTAGAACAGAGTTCCACCACAGATGCTCCCAACTCTGTAGAACAGAGTTCCACCACAGATGCTCCCAACTCTGTAGAACAGAGTTCCACCACAGATGCTCCCAACTCCGTCAACATAACCTAGTCAGGCTTGCAGCAGGCACCTCCCATCACCCCCACCCTTTCCTGGAGAAGGGGCTCTACACAGCTGCTGCCTTGATGGAAAGCTGGGTGGGGAGCCCATGTCGGCCACCTGACAGCATCAGGTCATCAGGCTCTCCGTCCTGTCCACTCCACTCCACTCCACTAGGCGGCATAGAAACTGACCGACGCCAGCTGCAACCTGTCCTCCTCCTCCCTCCCTCCTCCCTTCCTCCCTCTATCCTGGTCATTCATCGTCTCTCTGCCAGGCAACTCTTCCGCTGTGCAGTCAGAACAAAGTTTCCTCTGGCAGAATGGTCACGGGTAACCGCTAGCTGGCAACATCACTCACTGTCAATCGTTCTAGAAGTTTCCTGATTTCATAGCGTGTCGTCCCCTTGGGAACTGAGCTGAGGTGCACTAGTGGTGCATGGTAAGTATGTCTATTAAAAGGGGTGTGTTAGAAAACCAAGACAAACCCACGTCTCTAGTGGTGCATGGTGAGTATGTTTATTAAAGGGGGTGTGTTAGAAAACCAAGACAAACCCACGTCTCTAGTGGCACATGGTGAGTATGTTTATTAAAGGGGGTGTGTTAGAAAACCAAAACAAACCCACATCCGTAGAGTCCAATTCTAAGAAGTGGGATGATCAGTATATTTTTCCACATATTTGAACAGTTGATATTAACCTAGCAGTTTATCTTGACTTTTTCAAATTCTGACTAAAAATGAAGAATATAACAGTCTATGAAATGTATGTACACACTCTGTCATGATAATCACATTACATACATTCTCAACTCAATTTTTGCTTTTTAATCAATTTCTCTTCTTCCAACATTTAATTTTTCTCAACATCCACATAAATAAACTTTGTATTTCTGACAATGACCAGATACTAGTATTCAACAATCATTTGACCCGCAAACCACCACAGTGTTTGAAGTGGAACCAAAGGCACATGACCTCCGTCATTACTGTTACTGCGCCCCCTCCCCATCTGCTTACATGTCGGCAAGAACTAGAACGTCTGTCCCAACACAGTGTCCCCCTGCCTCTGTCTGTAACACTCCCCTCCTCCTCTTCCTGTGTGCCCTTGCTTGCTTGCTTTCTGTCTTTCTTTCTTTCCTTCCTTCTTTCTTCACCGTCTATCTCTATCAGCTAATGGGTCGTGTCATGCCTGTGAACAGTACTAGGCAAAACATCAGCAAACCAATTCTGAACTGAAAAAGAACCACCATGTCAATACATGCCTCGATGTGAACACTGCAATGTACAGTGGCTACATTCACCTTTGAATCAACTGCTATCTCTTCTACCTTATTCCTGCATATCTTCTGGTTACAGCCCTACTGGAGAGAGGCCAGAACTCTGGGACTGACTCTATTCCATTTCCTCAAACAAAACAACCCTGTGGTACTTACAAAAGGCAAAGGTGTCCCCCCATAACCTATGTGGTATTTGGGAAGCGAGAGGTCAGAGACCTCACTTTTCTAGGGGCCAGCATATTGAGGGCGGCGCCCATCTCCTCTCTCTCGCTGCTTTACCTTCCCTGACCCTAAAGAGGGCAGGAACCCATTTACAGCTGGGTGAACTGGGGGACTAGAACGTAAAACATACCTGAAGCAAACTCTTAAGAAAAAAAAAACCCTAAAGAAAATCATGCACTGTAGTAAAAGACATTCAAGCGCATGGGCTTACCCCTAGCTTCTGAACTAGGAAGACCTATGCATTATATAGAAGAGAACAACAAAATCATGTATACACTGACAGGAAACACACAAAGATGCCATGTTCATTTTCTAACCACAAAAAACAAACCAAAATACCCCACCCACAGTATAAATTTACATTCATAAACAAAAAGAATTTTGGGAAGAAATGTAACCAGCAGGAAGAAAACATGAACGAGGAAGATCAGACAAAGGAAAAAGAAGCTAAACAAACAACAACAACCAAATAACAAAAAACAGCTAGACCAATTTATCAAGACTGCACAATTTAAAAAATTAAAAAAAAGGAGAAAAACATCTAGACCACTTTATCAAGACCGCACAATTTAAAAAAGAGAGAGAGAGAGCAAGAGCGAGAAACATCTAGACCAATTTATCAAGACTGCACAATTAAAAAAAAAAAAAGAGTGGGAAACAAAAGACCACTTTATCAAGACTGCACAATTTTTAAAAAAAGAGCGAGCGAGAAGCATGTAGACCTCTTTAATCAAGACAGCACAACCTGCACCCTGAGGACAAAACACACTGACAGACAGCGCGCTGGAGAATGCGTGTCTGTCTTTTGATTTCATCATGACGGAGCTTCCCTCTTCACTTCACCCCACTTCTTTTTCATCTGCTGTTGACTGCTGGTGGGTGTTGCCCAGCCTAACACCTGGGGGGGGGGGGTTACCCGGCATACGTACTACTCTGACCGACATCCACCTGGGGGTCACCGAGAGACCAGAAGTACACGGATGAGAGGCGTGTGGTACAAGTCTTCCAGTACCTCGCCGTTTTAACATTTAGACAGCCATACTCTTCCTTCAGAGGATTTTCTGCTGGTTTTGGAGGGGAGGGCTTCCTTCACACAACTGCATGCACTACGTGTAAAGAAGAATGTCATCTGACCAAACATAATATCCACTGAAACTGTGAAAGTGCCACTATTTCTTGGCTCTAAAAGCGTGATTTCTTGAGGCCTCGTACAACTGTCGCACAGTCTGACACTGTGCGTTACCAAGACTTTGATTTTAGGTAAGCAACATCTAAAATATAACACAATCACTCACAAATATTTCAGTATCTAAACAATTCAACATTTAAACATGAAAGACTAAAGAACAACAAGGTCCACTTTCAAACCAACAGTGGCAGTTATAATAAAATGGGAACTGCAAAACAACGCTCAACAAAAAATCCCAAACAAAACCGAAATGTAAACACAATACCTGCCTTCATTTGAAGCGTCACTTATGCATGCACACACACACACACACACTGAACTATTTTTGCTTACTCCACTGCTAGGCCTAGCTTGTTCCTGCTCTACTTCACCAGCTACTGCCAACTCTACACAAACGTTTTCAAAGACTTGCTGGCATGAGGAACGTGGGCTGTGTCATGTTATTTTTGCCAGCTCCCTTAGACCGGTCAGCCATCTCCTTTTGTTTGTGACAGGTCACTAGCAGGTTTGTACATTTGATCTGTGGGACATCAATGGCTGTGTCCAACAACCCAAGTTCAACAAAAACACACACTGTCTTTTTTCCCCCCTGGCTAAGCAAGGCATGAAGGCAGCACTCGCTGCAGAGGGGCCACACGAGCCATACTGTGCAGCAGTCTGATCTGACAGGAGGAAAACCCTCAGAAAGCAGTTGTGTCTGACAGGCAAGAGTACAGTCCTGCCTGCATGCTGACACTGCAGCAACAGTGAAAGACACTGCACAGCTGCTGCTCTCTACTGCGGTCAAGGGAATGCGGATTTTCTCTCTCTCTCTCTCCCTCTCTTTCTCTCTTTAAATCAAACTGTTCTGTTCTCTTAAACTATTATTAAGGTCGCCCTAAACTGTCTAAACTTATGAGAACAGATTTTGGTGCATAACTGGAAAGACTGACAAGAGAGGAAAAAGCTTGCGTTATTTTGACTGGATTTTTCATATTCTCATTCCCTGACTTAAGCTACACTGAAACCACTGAAAGCATTGTCTGACAAACTGTCCACACTTACATACACAGCACATTCTTCCCTTACCATACTCCAGCTCTAACACACACAACACATTTTATCATACACCTGCTCTAACACACACAACACATTTTATCATACACCTGCTCTAACACACACAACACATTTTATCATACACCTGCTCTAACACACACAACACATTCTTCCCTTATCATACTCCTGCTCTAACACACACACAACACATTCTTCCCTTATCATACTCCTGCTCTAACACACACACAACACATTCTTCCCTTATCATACTCCTGCTCTAACACACACACAACACATTCTTCCCTTATCATACTCCTGCTCTAACACACACAACACATTCTTCCCTTACCATACTCCTGCCCTAACACACACACAACACATTCTTCCCTTATCATACACCTGCTCTAACACACACAGCACATTCTTCCCTTATCATACACCTGCTCTAACACACACACAACACATTTTATCATACTCCTGCTCTAACACACACACAGCACATTTTATCATACTCCTGCTCTAACACACACACAACACATTTTATCATACTCCTGCTCAAACACACACACAACACATTTTATCATACTCCTGCTCTAACACACACACAACACATTCTTCCCTTATCATACTCCTGCTCTAACACACACACACAACACATTCTTCCCTTATCATACTCCTGCTCTGACACACACACAACACATTTTATCATACTCCTGCTCTAACACACACACAACACATTTTATCATACTCCTGCTCTAACACACACACACAACACATTCTTCCCTTATCATTCTCCTGCTCTGATGAATTACCACACCCTCTTTTAAAAATCAGAAGTGAAGCTCTGCTTCACCACGATAGGTATCACCAGTGTGCACTGCAGCAACACCAAGATGGAGACAGACAGACAGATAGATCATAGATATCACCAGTGTGTACTGCAGCAACACCAAGATGTAGATAGACAGACAGATCGACAGATAGATCATAGGTATCACAAGTGCTCAGAAGAGGTCGGAGGCGTTGGGCAAATACTCCGAGTCGTAGCGCCGCTCCCCCACCACCAACTGACACAGGCCAGGCTTCAGCTTTTCCGCTGTTGCCAGGACGATGCGAAGATCCCCTTCCAGGGGAAGGTGGAGGTCAGAGCGCAGCTTCTTCAGCCCCCCGCGCAGAGAGTGAGTGCCTCCTTGCCTGCAGAGACACGCCAAACAGGCATCACAGTACGGCACGCTGACCTCAGACACTACAGCAGCTAGAAAACCACCACACACCTTTCACTCTAGGTAGCTACTAGTCAGCCTTCACATGCACAGAAAACACGGCTACCTACAGGACATCTGCTTCCACAATACTAGTCAGCCTTCACATGCACAGAAAACACGGCTACCTACAGGACATCTGCTTCCACAATACTAGTCAGCCTTCACATGCACAGAAAACACGGCTACCTACAGGACATCTGCTTCCACAATACTAGTCAGCCTTCACATGCACAGAAAACACGGCTACCTACAGGACATCTGCTTCCACAATACTAGTCAGCCTTCACATGCACAGAAAACACGGCTACCTACAGGACATCTGCTTCCACAATACTAGTCAGCCTTCACATGCACAGAAAACACGGCTACCTACAGGACATCTGCTTCCACAATACTAGTCAGCCTTCACATGCACAGAAAACACGGCTACCTACAGGACATCTGCTTCCACAATACTAGTCAGCCTTCACATGCACAGAAAACACGGCTACCTACAGGACATCTGCTTCCACAATACTAGTCAGCCTTCACATGCACAGAAAACACGGGTACCTACAGGACATCTGCTTCCACAATACTAGTCAGCCTTCACATGCACAGAAAACCGGCTACCTTACAGGACATCGCTTCCACAATATAGTCAGCCTTCACATGCACAGAAAACACGGCTACCTACAGACATCTGCTTCCACAATACTAGTCAGCCTTCACATGCACAGAAACAGGGCTACCTACAGGAAAATCTGCTTCCCAATACAAAGTCGGGCCTTCACATGCACAGAAGAAAACGGCTACCTACGGGACATCTGCTTCCACAATACTAGTCAGCCTCACGCACAGAGAAAACGGCTACCTACAGGACATCTGTTTCCCACAATACTAGTCAGCCTTCACATGCACAAAGACACGCTACCTACAGGACATCTGCTTCCACAATACTAGTCACCTTCACATGCACAAAAGACACGGCTACCTACAGGAAAATCTGCTTCCACAATACTAGTCAGCCTTCAATGCAAACAGAAGAACAGGCTACCTACAGGACAATCTGCTTCCCCTTCTTCATGAACAGGGATCTCCTGGGGGTAAAGGTGAAGGGTCCCATAACTATAAGGTCGTAGGGGCGCGATGGGTTCAGAGAACCCTCACTCTCTAGGGCTGCATATTGAGGGCGGCGCCCATCTCCTCTCCCTCGCGCTTACCTTCCATGACCTAAAGACGGCTGGTTACCCATTTACAGGGCGCCTGGAACTGGGGGACTTTGGGCCGGCGGCAAACGGTTACCCATCCAACTGGTAACCAAGCTCGACGCTGCTTAACTTGGCTGGGGGAAAGCGAGTGCTCCGACCACTGAGCTATCCCGTCCCCTGTCAGTATAAATAGCATCCTCACCTTTTGGAAATTCTGAGCAAGGAATGCCCTCTTTTCTATCCCTCTCTCTGGTTCTGCCTTGTTCCTTTTCTTCCTGTCACCTCCTCCTTGTCTGTTTTCTGCCTTCTTGGTCCTTTCTCCTGCCTTTTTTTCAGAAAGACTTAAGCGATAACAATTCTCTCCCATGCCAAAGTTGGATGCACTGGGCCTGACTTGTCAGGAGCGTAAGCAGCGCAATGCACCTTCCCTCCTGGGCAACAACAGATACTGGCTGAACGTTCGACACAGAAGAAGACAAAATGAACAGGGCAGCACCTTAGAGAAAACTTCTGTGACTTTTTATCCGACAGAAATGACATCTTTGGACATGCAGCCAAAAGTCCCGCAGGTCTCTTTCCCTGTACCAGGAAGGAAAAGCAGGAAGACATCTGCAATCCAATGACATGGACATAAAGATGACAGACACTATGTTCCTTCTAGAAACAAACACCATCAGATCAGTAATCGGCTCAACAGCCATGCCACAACTGCCAGTTGTACAAGGCATTCCCCTGTAGGGATGCCAGGGGCCTGTCAGTATAAATAGCATCCCCACCCTCTGGAAATCCTGTGCTTGAAATTTCCTCTTTTTTGATCAGTCTCTTTGTTTCTGCCTTGTTCCTTTTCTTCCTGTCACCTCCTTCTTGTCTATTTTCTCTCTGCCTTCTAGGTCCATTCTCCTGCCTTTTTTTCCAGAAAGACTTAAAAAGTAACAATTCTTTCTTAAGCCTGAGTCGGATGTGCTGGTCCTGACTTCTCAGGCGCCTGCAGAATGACGCATTTTGCGACGACGACGAAGAAGAAGAGGTGCTCTTCAGATGAGACTATAAACCGAGGCCCCGTGTTCGAACGCATGCAGAACATCTTGTGCACACGTTAAATCCTGTTCCGCTTTTCGGAAGAGTAGGCCATTGTGTGCTGGTGGAAACAGATGACAAAATTTACAAAACCGCATACACACGGGGACTGGATGTAAAAAAGCACATGAGTGCTTATTCCATTATCCTCGATATCAAAAAATAACAAATTTTTAAAAATAAAAATAAAAGAAGTAGAAGGCATAAATGGCACAAAGCGGATGGAGGTACTCACGTTTCCACCTCCACATGCTTGATCAAAGCAAGGGCTTTTCGTTGTAAGAGGTGCATGAAATGGGTGACGAAGGCCTCGCGGATACCACTCTGCACCGGCAGCTTGTGGAGCTGTCACACACACACAACACCACACAACACAACAGCAACCATCACTTTTGGAGGTTTGAGTACAGATAGCACACAACAGCAACCGTCACTTTTGGAAGTTTGAGTACAGATAGCACACAACAGCAACCGTCACTTTTGGAGGTTTGAGTACAGATAGCACACAACAGCAACCGTCACTTTTGGAGGTTTGAGTACAGATAGCACACAACAGCAAGGGTCACTTTTGGAATAAGGACAGAAGGCATAATAATAATAAATAGTAATAAATGGAATTTATATAGCACTGTATCTTGCATAGACAAATCAAAGCGCTTGCACTCAACTCATTCTTACACAGTCATGCAATCAATAGCAAGTAATAGTTCTAACAAGTCCACATGCACACACACACACACACACACACACTCTGAGGTTATACACTTTGGCAGGGTGATGGAATTTTTGGCTGTTGAAAAGCAGGGATAGCTATGAAATGAAACAGGAGAGGAAAATCTTAGGTTTGAAACAAATATGTCTTGAGGCCGGATTTAAAAGTGTCACAAGAAGGCCTTTGGCGAAGAGAGATAGGGAGGCCATTCCAAATTGATGGACCAGAAACAGAGAAAGAGCGACGGCCGACGGTGGACTGGTTGAATCTAGGTATTCGTAAGCACAGGGTATCTGCAGCAGAGTGAAGGGAACGAGAAGGAGTGTACAGGTGAAGACATTCACAGAGGTAGGAGGGTGCTGTATTGTGTAGGCATTTGTAACAGAGAGTACTAATCTTAGAGTTTATTCTTTGTAGCACAGGCAGCCAGTGGAGAGATCGCAAGAGAGGGGTAATGTGCTCAGATTTTTTCGTTCTGAGGACTAGTCGAGCTGCAGAGTTTTGTATACGTTGAAGAGGGTGGATAGATGATCCTGGCAGACCAGCCAAAAGAGAATTGCAATAGTCCAGACGTGAAAGAATGAGAGATGCCACGAGTTTGGATGTTGCAACTGTGGACAGGTACTTTCGAATTGCACTAATACGCCGTAATCGATAGTAGCACGACTAGCAGGTCTGGGTGATAAATTTTTGCGTAGAGAGTGTTTGTCAATAATGACCCCTAGATACTTCACAGCAGTGGATAGAGGAACTGATGCATTGCCGAATTCTATTGAAGCTGTTGTAATGGAAGAGAGTTTGTGTTTGGTCCCTACAAGCATGGCTTCAGTTTTATCAGCGTTTAGTTGAAACTTGTTCTCTATCATCCCCTTTTGGATATCTTGAAAGCAGTAAGCCCTATTTGTCAAGAGAGAAGGCAGATTTTCAGGAGTGTCACTGCTTAGAATCTGAGTCATCTGCATAAACGTGATGGTTGATCTGATGACGGTTAATTTATATATGACAGTGGAGCGGTATAGAGGGTGAAAAGAACAGGGCCCAGGACTGATCCCTGTGGGACTCCACATTCCAGTCTGGCAGGTACTGACTGAATCTTGCATACAACAGCAATGGTCACTTTTGGAGACTTTTTAATAAATGAATGAGTACAGAAGAAGAAAAGTTTGTGGTATCTATATAAAATAAGAGTTAATTTCATGGATTCCTTTAAATCTTCTTTTTAAGAAATGCACACACACAAAAAAAACTACACAGTTTTGCTAAATGAAACAAAGTATTCAACTGTGAAATGAGCTGTACTTTTAAAAAAAATTTATTTTTTTTACTTTACTCAAGAGTTATGGAGACTAAGACACAAATATTGTAAAACACATCAACCATTAACATTCAAAAGTAGTGCATCTTATACAAATTTAATAACAATCACATACAGCAAATTTTAGTGAAAAAGGTTTTGCTCCCTCTTTTACATTAAATCTGGTTTTTGAGGATGGCGATGTCCCCCCCAAAAAACTGACTGCTAAGAAAAGAAAAGAGATTTCTGGACTGGCTATGCAACACGGATCAGGGTGGAGCATGACTAATCCAACTTGAAGCCACGCACTCTCTCTCTAACATATGACAAAAAACAAAACAGATGCACAAAAATATGCAAGGATCTATTTACTCTTATCATAAGTGTCTCACTGTAACTTAGGCAGTATAATTGTGCTCGCAATCTGACGACCTGGGTTTGATTCCCGTTCAAGGGGATATTTTCCTCTGGAGTTAACATCAGTGCAGACTCCACTCTCCCCAAAAGTCCTTCGGATAAGACTTTAAACCTAGGCCCCGTGTGCAAACGCACGCAGAACATCTTGTGCACTTGTTAAATCCTGTTCCGCTTTTTGTAAGAGTAGGCCACTGTGTACCAGTGGGAACAGTTGACAGAATTCACAAAAACCGCAGATACACGGGGATTGGATGTAAAAAAGCACATAAGTGCTTATTCCATTATCCTCGATATAAAAGAATAGATAAATAATTAAACCAGTGCAATCTGTAAACAAAATGCTCTTAAAACTCCTGTCAAATGTGTCATTTAAAGCACAGGAAAGTGCACACTATGGTACAAGTTGTTGATTTCGAACCAGTACCCAGGCATGGGATTTTGCTCACCAAAAACAAAGAAGAAATTTTCAACAAAAAAGCAACAACAAAAAAGCAGAAACCCCGACCGGCACTTGTGGCAGTCACAAGTGCAAGTAATCACTTTTGACGGTCTCCATTCACAATGCTTCATTACACTGTCAGTAAAGCATCTGACCAAACGTGACAACTGCCACAGGCCTGTATCAAAGACTAAAAATAAAATCAACGGCAGAGAAGTGAGGAAAGAGGGCAGCAGTCAACAAACAGGCCACGATGTCTGGCCAGCACTGAGCACTGCCAGTCATGACAGCTCCCCATCCCTCCCTGCCAGCCCTCCCCTGCCCTCCTCCTACCCCCACCCCCTTCACCCCCCTGCTTTAAGATGCTGCCCCTTCCTTTCCTGACACCTGACACCCAGTGTTGGTACTTGGCAGCGGCCTCTAACAATCCCACCCCCCTTCTTTCCTCAGATAACAACCCACCCCCACCCCCCAAAACCCTTACTTGATGTACGATTTTGGAAACAAATCTGCTTTTTTCTTCTTTTTTTTTTAAAAAAGCACCTGGGGAAAATGTCTGATTTTCCAGACACGGGGACTCCACAGCTGAAGGGACTTATGGAGACCCTCCCTGACTGCCGACACCGGGGCTGCCACTGCCACTGGAAGTGACGGCGCTTGGCAAACTGTTTACCAGATCTACATCTACCACACCTGCCTACCTCAGCCTATGAGAAACAGTCATCTGAACAGGCCAAAAATAGTAGTGTGATAGCAGCAAAAACCATATTAGCAATCTCTCTTGCTCTCGATGTATTCTTTATTATCATCATTTATTTGGTTGTTGCAATTATGGTATTGATTAGTACAAGGTGTACCGGAGCACACCATCTCAATGTACAAGAGTATGTTCTTTCGAGCTAGAAGGCCCATAGAGCCGGAGCTTATCCCGGTTTCTGTAGCGTTAAGCGAACTGATGGTTTTTCACCACCCCTGTGACAGGACGCTAGTCTGTCGCCAGATACTTCCCCAGCAGAGCTGGTACCCACTTGTACACCTGGGTGGAGTGAGGAAAATAGGAGTAAAGTGTCTTTCCCAAGGACACAACACCGAGCCGAGCGGGGATCGAACCCGCGACCTCTGGATCACGAGTTGACCGCCTAAACCACTCGACCACGGTGCCTCCTCAATGTACAAGAACTCCAGATCAAAAGTGAAAACTATAATTGGGACGTCCGAAAGCTTTGAGATAAAAGTAGGAGTGCACCAAGGATCCGCATTGAGCCCTTTGCTCTTTATCCTCGTGATGAATGAAATATCCAAGGAAGTGGAGAGGCCAGAAGAGATCTGGGAACTGCTGTATGCTGATGACTTAATACTGGTAGCTGAGAACAGTGATGACGCTACTCAAAGATTTGGCAATTGGAAACAGAGATTAGAATGCAGAGGAATTAAGGTAAATGTTGACAAGACCAAAGCAATGACAGTTGGAGAAGACCGCGGAACACATAGAGACCAAGGCAAATACCCATGTGGTGTCTGCCACAAAGGTGTGGGGAACAATTCGATCAAATGCCCCAACTGTCAATATTGGTGTCACAAAAGATGCTCAAAGCTCAAAAGTCTGAAGAAGGACGACAGAGTATTTGTCTGCCCCAGTTGTATGAATAAGAAAGGTGAAGACAATACCGATGCAGGAAAGAAGGAACTAGAATTTGAACAAGGGAAGATAGAAGTGGTAGACGAATTCTGCTACCTGGGAGAGATGATGAGCTGCGAAGCAAAATCTGAGTTAGCTGTCAGAACCAGGATTGTGAGTGCTTGGAAGAAATGGAAAGAACTGGCAAGACTGCTTGGAAATTATCAGAAAATCCCACTGGAGAGACGCTGTCTGATATATAAGGCCTGCATTAGACCTGTTCTCCTGTATGGTTCGGAGACGTAGGTTTTCACAAAAACCATCAAACGTTTGTTGAAGAGCTGTGAAAACCAAATGCTACGCTACATGACAAAGATCAAATGGGAAGACAGGATCACGAATGAAGAACTATGGAGAATGTGCAAAGATGATCTGAAGTCTGTAGCTAGTACCAATAGACTGTGCTGGTTTGGGCACGTTCAACGGAAAGCAGACCACATCATAAAAAGAGCAATGAACTTCGTAGTGGATGCAAAGAGACCAAAGGGAAGACCTAGCAAGACCTGGGCTGCCTGTATTGCAGATGATCTTAGAGAAAGGGGCATAAATAAGGAGGAAGCTCAAAACAGAGAGAGATGGAGAAGGCTCATCAATGTCAAACCTCCCCTGGGAGAAACATGACAAAAAAGGAAGAATAAGAAGAATTATGGTTTTGATTCTTTGGCTGTGGTACCCTTTTATGAGAAAGAGTGTGTTTTTAGAAAACTTGCTATCTTCATTGTGTGTTTGAGTATGTGTATGTGTGTGAGAGGGGGTTACTAGGGAAGTGCCAGGATGCTGACTTAAACACAGAAAATGAAAGAAGGGGGTGGGGTGGGGGGAGTGAGAGATTAAAAAAACCGGCTGACAAACCAGAGTTAGGAAAAGTAGGAGACAGATGACAGATGAGAAAAAACAGTACTGCTAATGGAGAGGGGGTGGAAATTGGCGGGAGTGGGGGATGGTGGTAAAAACAAACATCTCCCCCCCCCCCAAAAAAAAAAAAAAAAAAAAAGATATCTATAAATTGACAAAATCATGATGGCTTTTTTCAAACACTGACACAGACTTCCCAACCGAAATGAGATATTTGTATAGGCCTAGATTGAGATCTACTCTTGTTTTACGGGCTGCTGAACAGGAACACACTGTCCAGTATGATGCCCTTCAGCCCAGTGTTCATCACACAGCCTCCCCAGCCTCTCTAATGAGTCGTCCTAGCAAAGAGTTAAGTCTGGGAACAACGGCACTTTGAAGATTCTGGGCAACCTGCGAAGATACATCCTTTCTTTGGCATTCAAACATTATCTACAGATTCTTCCCTTTTTTGATTTTCAGTATTTTCTTTCTGCCACATAATTTGTGTTGATCAAAAGTTTTCACTCAGACACAGAGAGAGTTTTTCTGTTTTTGGAACTAAAACACTTATGTCTCCTTGGCAGCTAGCAAAGATATTTCAATTAATGCTCAGCTAACAAAGATATTTCAATTGGTGCTCAATCGTCTTCTTCAGTAGATGCTTCATTGCAATTTTCCTCTCTTCTACTGGCAAATTTGTTGGACCCAGATACTGGAGTTGCTGTGTGGCACTTAAAGACGGTGCTGATTCCAATCAAGTCTGCAGAACTAAAACACTTTGCGATGATGATTACTCGTCACTTGTAATCTTTTCCAAGCCTTTCACTCCACAGTGGTACAAAGCTGCCCTCTTTGCTGGAAGCAGGATTTCGTTAAAAAGTTGAGTTCTCTTGTCCAACGTCTTCCAAACAAACAAGTCCAATACGGTGATTGTCAGAGGCCTAGTAACTGGCCTCTTCCCCAGAATTCATTTTACTTGTGATAAAGGTGTGGGCGTGGTTGTGCATTTTCCAACCACACTTGTAAGTGTCGTGCTGCGTATATGCGTCGTAAAAATAAGTTTTAATTCTCTAGTCAATGGTTTTAACATTGTGTTCTCAATTAATTTTGTCCGTGCAGCTGCGGTGATTTGCGTGTGTGAGCGCAAAGCACCGTAGTAACGTGTGTAGTGTGGTGTCCTGTGAACATTTATTTCAAACACCAATATGAAATATAGCTTTGTCGTCTTTGATATAATGAGTGTATCAATTGCTTGTCAGTATTGGAATTGCCCTCATGGGATGAAAAGTGTTTTTGACTTTGAAACTTTGACTGACTTGAAACACAATGGACCAAAGATACCTCATACTCTATCAGGAGGTCTGCGCCACCTTTTGACAATCAAACAGAATGATTTCTGATGAGTTTGAAATTTCGCAATTCTTTGCACTTGGAAGGTCTGATATCCCAAGACATCAAATAGAGGTACAACCAGTTCTAACTGATCGCAGCCACTGTGCTTCCCTGAATCGCTGAAACACTTCGACACTCTCTGAATGATTTTTTGCGCGATAGTCAGGTGCCGATGAGTTTTAGAAACAAAGGGGAAACAAAAAAAACGGCGAAAATACTGTGACGTGAGGAGTCCACAAAAATGTGGAACTGTCCCTGTCGTGCAGACAGTACAATAATGAGCTAGAACGTGTGTAAACACTGGACTGTTTAAAAAGTAACATGGTTTGGAATGCTGGTCAGATGAACATCCTGTAAAATGAACAAAAAAGAAAAATCTATGTTGATAACGCATACAAAATACACACATCGCATGTTGACGTGAATTCACATGCTTCACACATGCACATATATATGAAAAGTTTACTCAGAGTGTCGTATGGAATGTAAGGATAAATTACAAATATCCACATGAGTTGTAGTGTAGATCTATGTGTTGCTGATGTAACATATAATATTGGGAGATGTATGAGTGTGTATCTATGATGGCTGATGTACAAAAATACAAATGTTGTGAGTGTATGAGTGTACTATGTGTAGGCCATGTACAAATAATACAAGATGTTAGGTATTGAGTTGATCTATGTATGTGCGTATGTACAAATATTACATGTGTGTGTGTGTGTGTGTATGTGGGTATCATGATGGTGGCTGTATGTACAAATATATACATGAAGTTGTGTGTGTAGAGTGTGTTCAAAGTAGTGGCTGTATGTACAAATATATACATGATATGTTGTGAATGTATGTGTGTGCTATGTGTGTGCTGTATGTACAAATATACACATGATGCGTGTGTGGGGGTATCTATGCGTGTTCTGCTACCTGGGAGAGATGATGAGCGGCGAAGCAAAATCTGAGTTAGCTGTCAGAACCAGGATTGCGAGTGCTTGGAAGGAATGGGAACGGATGACAAAATTGACAAAACTGCATACATACACACAGGGACGGGATGAAAAAAAGCCCATGAGTGCTTATTCCATTTAAAACAAGAAGTACAAGGTACCTGGCGTGGTGGGGGGCGGCGTTGCTGCTGTACAGCTGGCTGAGCTGCTCAGCGGCGGCTGCCTGGGCCAGGTAGGGGTGGTCGCTGATGGCGCTGGACTGCTTGACGTCGCGCTTCTGCACGTCCAGGATGGTGCTGGGGTACTGGCTGTACAGCAGGTCATCCAGGGGCAAGTCGTACGAGCCGTCTTTGTTCTGGTGCAGGGGGGAACAAAAACATGTGTGTGTTCTTTTTAACGTCCACTGTCCTCAATTCTTGTTGTAGCCTGTTTCATTAACATCCACTGTCCACAATTCTTGTTGTAGCCTATTTCATTAACATCCACTGTCCTCAATTCTTGTTGTAGCCTGTTTCATTCTATGCTCTTTTTCTTGTTAACGTCCACTGTCCTCAATTCTTGTTGCAGCCTATTTCATTCTATGCTCTTTTTCTTTTTAATGGACACTGTCCTCAATTCTTGTTGCAGCCTATTTCATTCTATGCTCTTTTTCTTGTTAACGTCCACTGTCCTCAATTCTTGTTGCAGCCTATTTCATTCTATGCTACTTTAACAAGAATGGAGCCTATTTTCTCCTATGCTCTTTTTCTTTTTAATGGACGCTGTCCTCAATTCTTGTTGCAGCCTATTTTATTTTATGGGAAAAAAAAGTTTGTTCTTTTTAACCCTCTTGTTGTTGGATTCTACAGAGCTAAACTGCCTGTAGATTTTGAATTCTTTGCAGGTTTTCTACCCCCCAGTGACTTACTTTACTCCTAAGACAATTGTGCATGTCCATGACAAGCTATCAAGCTGAAATTTTGTCACAAGCTAGGTATGTCTTTGTACTTGCATTTAGGCGCAAGTTTATGTGTCTGGTCACCAGATGTCTTGTCATTGTCACCTTATTTGTCACCAATCACAGGTAAAAGTATGGTATATATGATAAAACAGCAAATCCTGCATGGATTTGACAATAGCTCATGCATGTTAGTGTCAAATAAGGAACTGATACCCAGCTGATGTGTTTACCAATGGTTATGTGCAATAGTGCTTCAAGGATGTGTCACACAATGTCCCCATAGCACCTGTTGTTTTATGTTATGTCTCGAGGAGACAGAAGTTTTGTTTAACTATTTTTTCTTTTGAAAACAAGTCATATTCAATCAACATGTGACCTTTATACTGCAGTTCATATCTGCGTGTGCTACCACATGTTTGTTAAGTGTACAGAAGTGTATTATTGTACATGACTGTCACTGTCACAGCACTAGTGTGACAAATTCGAAACAACACAGAACTTCTGTAACCCTTCTAAATTTTAATGTTGGTAGTCTCTAAAGTAGTCACAGTGGTGGCACAGGGTCACATCACATCACAAAAAGCACAAATTATGGATGTGTGGGGGGTGTACCCATTGCTGTCACCTGTCGAACCTTGGCAGACCCGAGACCTATTTTATTTTCCTTCTTGCTATTTTCATTATCGGCATATCTGTTCGTTTCTGCCATTGCAGTTTCAAAACAAAAGTGTGGTAATAATGAGAAAACAGTCCGTGTGTGTAGCAGGGTTCAGGAATGTGCCATGTAGCACCTTATTTTCTGGCTCACTCTTCTCCCTAACTGCAGCATTTCCTTCCTCCTCTTCCTCATAAGCGTTTAATATCGGACTCACTTAACACTTCTCATTAATGTTTCTACTTCATAGACAATAACATTCAATTAATTGTCTCACTAATCAGATAAATCGTCTGCTACCAAAGAAAACGCCATTTTTTTCCGCCATGCTGCTACCATTGAAAAGCATTACGGTCGCTGGCTATTATTTCTTCCTTCCCTCCCACTACACGCATGTTAGTGGTCTAAATTTATCACTGGCACATCCTGATGCCGATCTCAATGTGAACAGCACACCACCAAAGAAGGAAGAGATTATAGCAGCAATCAGCTCTCTCAAGAATGGAAAAGCCCCTGGCCAGGACAACCTCAACGCAGAACTTTTCAAGGCAGATCCAGAGTTTGCATCTAAAGTTCTACAGCCACTCTTTGCAGCTATATGGGAGGAGAAACAGCTACCAGCAGATTGGACAGAAGGAGTCATCGTGAAAATTCCAAAGAAAGGAGCCCTGAACAATTGTAACAACTGGAGAGGAATCACTCTGCTATCTGTTCCCAGCAAGATTCTAGCAAAGATCATCATCGGACGAATCTCAGAGGCAGTGGACCAACAACTCAGAAAGGAACAGGCAGGTTTTCGACCAGGAAGAAGATGCATAGACCATATCTTCACCCTGCGCAACATCATCGAACAGTGCACGGAATGGCAGAGACAGCTGTATATCAACTTCGTAGATTTTGAAAAAGCCTTTGACAGCATTCATCGAGAAAGTGTATGGCGCATACTCCGAGCATATGGAATTCCACAGGAGATTATCCAAGTCATTAAGAGCTTCTACAACAACTTCACGTGCAGAGTAGGAAACAGCAAAATCAGTTTCAGTGTACAAACCGGCGTCAGACAAGGCTGCCCCATGTCAGCACTACTCTTCAACCTGACAATTGATTGGGTGATGAGACAGACAACAGCTGACCAGTCACGGGGCATCAGATGGACCCCTTCTCAACGCTTGAAGACCTAGATTTTGCCGACGATCTGGCACTGCTCTCACATACCCACCATTACATTCAAGAGAAGACATCCCGTCTCAGCACTTTCGCACAGCAAGTAGGCCTGAAAATCAGTCAGAAGAAGACAGAGGTGATGACACTGAACGTTTAGAACCCCTCACCGGTCACAGTGAATGGAGAAGATTTACCAACAACTGAAGAGTTCACGTACCTCGGGAGCACTGTTAGGCATGACGGCGGAGCAGGCAGCGACATCAAGAACCGGATTAGCAAAGCAAGAAATGCTTACAGAAATCTGAACAATGTGTGGAAATCGTCCCAGTACAGCACCAGGACCAAACTAAGACTTTACCAGAGCTGTGTACTTTCCACCCTTTTGTACGGCTTGGAGTGCTGGAGGATGACTGAGAGTGACCTCGACAAACTATCCACATTCCACACGAAGAATCTCAGAAGAATCTTGCGCATCTTCTGGCCTGAGACCATCTCCAACCAAGAACTTTTTGCCCGTTGCAACCAGGAAAGCATGGACACCATCATCATGCATAGGCGATGGGGATGGATAGGGCATATCTGCCGTCGGGAACAGGGAAACATCGCCCGAACAGCCCTCCACTGGACACCAGAGGGAAAACGCAAACGAGGACGACCCAAGAACACTTGGCGTCGGACTGTCAAAACAGAGCTGAAGACCTTCCAACATACCTGGGGAACCATCCGGAAGCTGGCCCAGGACAGACAGGAGTGGAGAACATTTGTTGCTGCCCTACGTGCCAATAAGGCACAAAGGCATTGATGATGATGATGATGACCCTCTGACACCCTCCCTGCATCGCCCCACCAATTTTCAGACACATAGTGTGAAAACCACGAGGTCTGTGTGTGATGGAAAAGTACTGCCCACGTGGGCAGCACCAACTGTCGGCTGCGGTCGTATTGGAATCTAGCGGCAGCCTCCGTTACTGTCGGCTGTGGTCGTATCGGGGTCAAGACGGTTAATGCCTGCTGTCTTCAAATTCATGTTGTAGCCTATTTCATTCTATGCTATTTTTCTTTTCAAAGTCCACTGTCTTCAAATTCTTGTTGTAGCCTATTTCATTCTATGCTATTTTTCTTTTCAAAGTCCACTGTCTTCAAATTCTTGTTGTAGCCTATTTCATTCTATGCTATTTTTCTTTTTAACGTCCAGTCTTCAATTCATGTTGTATCCTATTTCATTCTATGCTATTTTTCTTTTCAAAGTCCACTGTCTTCAAATTCTTGTTGTAGCCTATTTCATTCTATGCTATTTTTCTTTTCAAAGTCCACTGTCTTCAAATTCTTGTTGTAGCCTATTTCATTCTATGCTATTTTTCTTTTTAACATCTACTGTCTTCAATTCATGTTGTATCCTATTTCATTCTATGCTATTTTTCTTTTCAAAGTCCACTGTCTTCAATTCATGTTGTATCCTATTTCATTCTATGCTATTTTTCTTTTCAAAGTCCACTGTCTTCAATTCATGTTGTATCCTATTTCATTCTATGCTATTTTTCTTTTCAAAGTCCACTGTCTTCAATTCATGTTGTATCCTATTTCATTCTATGCTATTTTTCTTTTCAAAGTCCACTGTCTTCAATTCATGTTGTATCCTATTTCATTCTATGCTATTTTTCTTTTCAAAGTCCACTGTCTTCAATTCATGTTGTATCCTATTTCATTCTATGCTATTTTTCTTTTCAAAGTCCACTGTCTTCAATTGATGTTATATCCTATTTCATTCCATGCTATTTTTCTTTTCAAAGTCCACTGTCTTCAATTCATGTTGTATCCTATTTCATTCTATGCTATTTTTCTTTTCAAAGTCCACTGCCTTCAATTCATGTTGTATCCTATTTCATTCTATGCTATTTTTCCTTTTAACATCCACTGTCCTCAATTTATGTTGCAGCCTATTTCATTCTATGGGAAAACAAGTGTGTTCTTTTTCTGCCCATGGTCTTCCATTTCTTGCTGTAGCCTATTTCATCCAATACTATCTTCATCACAACAGACCTCTCTGGGGGATGGAATGCCAGGTCCCTTTTCTTGAAGAGAGAAAGAGAGAGAGAGAGAGAGAGAGAGAGAGAGAAGAGAGAGAGAGAAGAGAGAGAGAGAGAGAGAGAGAGAGAGAGAGAGAGAGAGAGAGAGAGAGAGAGAGAGAGAGAGAGAGAGAGAGAGAGAGAGAGAGAGAGAGAGAGAGAGAGAGAGAGAGAGAGAGAGAGAGAGAGAGAGAGAGAGAGAGAGAGAGAGGGGGGGGGGGAGCATCACCGTTTAAATGAACCCTATTTCTGTCTGTTGGCTTGAGTGAGACAACTTGCACACACCATTACCCTAACAACCCCTCCATTTTTGATACAAAAGTACGCCACCTGTGGATGATGACGTAGGCAGCATGACCATTTTTTGTTCACTCCTCAGCTAGAGCTCTGAGGTTCACCGATGATGACATTCTGCGTATGTGACTGTTTTTGTCCACCATTATGGCAGCTAGCCCAGCTCTGACTCTGGGGTCAGTGTCTTAACACCACACCTGTGTGCATGCCTTTAAAAACTATGTCCTCTGTTCCTCCTGGCATGACATGGCCAACTCTTCCAAAAGGTGGAACAGGTTTTCAATGTGTACACAAGCGGGTTTCTGCGTGCATTTGCACACGAGGCCTCAGGTGATTGTCTCATCTGAAGGCCTTTTAGGGCAGTGGAGTCAGTGCTACTATCAACTCCAGGGCCACATTCCCTAAAACAGGCCAGCTGTGACTCCATTCAATTCCAGGCTGTAAGGTCACGAGCATAATGCTCTAACCACTAGGCTACCCCCCCCCACCCCCACCCCAACAACCATGACCTCAACCCTAACATTCTGAAGAATTATAGGCCTGTTTCTACTACATTTTATCTCTAAAGTCCTTGAAAAAAATTGTTCTGAACAATTCAACAGCCATCTTCACTCCAATGGTCTCCTTCCCCCTTGACAGTCTGCCTGTTGTGAGATAAAGTTGACCTGACAAGGCCCAGCTACAGTTTCTGTCAAAATCATTTTCCTAGTGTGCACAACCTGGTAACAAAACACGCAGGGACAGACAACACTACGTCAAAAACAAGCGTGTAGTGACTGCATCACCTTGGCACGTCCACTAGGAGTTACCTTGCATTTGCTCAAGATGACACAGTGTGAACTGCATGCATTCAAAGCAGGAAACCGTCCAACACTTATCCCACAGATGCTACACCTACTACAGAGACAGGCTTAAATCCCAGTCACATCTTCCTCCTTCTATTTCATGACTGAATTAGCTATCAACAGTCCTGATTATTTCAACGCTTCACTGTACACAATTCTTTGCAGTTTCTCTTTCGATAAAAGATCACAGACCCCACATCCCAACAGTCAGTCCCTTACCTTGAGGATGCCCTGCACAAAGAGGTCGTGGGCATAGGGCCAGTGTTTGCCCTCCACAACCAGTCTGGAGCACGCTCTCTCTGCCTCCCAGCTGAACAGCGCCAGAGTGTGCACAACCTGGCAACACAACACCCAGGGGCAGACAAACGTCGTCAAAATCACGTTCTTCCTGTGCACAACCTGGCAACACAACACCCAGGGGCAGACAAACGTCGTCAAAATCACTTTCTTCCTGTGCACAACCTGGCAACACAACACCCAGGGGCAGACAAACGTCGTCAAAATCACTTTCTTAGTGTGCACAACCTGGTAACACAACACCCAGGGGCAGACAAACGTCGTCAGAAATCACTTTCTTTTACTTTAAGCACACCAAGTAAAAGTGTCGTGTGTGTGTGTGTGTGTGTGCAACTAAAAGTGTCACTTATAAACCCATCTTGTCAACTGTTAACATTTTTTTTCAAGAATGAAGGTGGCAGGATGGTTTTGACATTCACCTGCCTAAGAAGTAAACTGTAAACTTTCTTTCAACTTTCTCTATTTCTGGTCGATCAATCTGGAATGACCTCCCTCTTTCCCTTTGTGAAAAGTCTACTTATGACACTTTTAAATCCAGCCTCAAAACATACCTATTTCAAACCTAAGACTTTCCCCTCCTGTTTCATCTCATATCTGTCCCTGCCTTCAACAGCAAAAATTCCCATCACGCTCCTGAAGTGTATAACCTGTGTATGTGTGTGTGTGCGTGTGAATTTGTTAAAAACTGTTAATCATTGTTGGTTGCATGTGTAGGAGTGGGTTGAATAGAAGCGCTTTGATTTGCTTTTGCAAGATATTGCGCTACATAAATTACATTTATTATTTTTATTATTATTATTAAGTTCTGGGTTTGATTCCCAGCCTAGCCCTTTCTTCCCAGTTTGGTAACAAAACAAAACTGAATGTCAAAGTTTTTCAAATGGGACTATAAACCAAAGTCCCATGTGTGAATGCACACAAAGCATCTTGCACACACATTAAACACCCGTTGTACCTTTCAGAAGAGTAGGCCATTTGGTGGCAGAAGGAACAGATAACAAATGTCATGTTTACACCATCCATCAAGTCTGAATGCAGCAGGGTTTGTTTTTGGGTTTTTTAAAAGATTTAATTGTTAAAGGACATAAGAAAAAAGTGAACTAGCAACCCCCAGATTTTCCTGAACGCTGTATAAGGGATGGTCACCAGTACTATCAAAAATGCAGTGGTAAAAAATGATGGATCCATTTTTCAACACAACACGTTTTTGCCTATAGCTATAAACACACACAAGAGGACAGGACAGGACAGGGCAGGGCAGGGGGAATGACCTTGTTGACTCTGTCAGGAACCCGGCCAACCACGATGCTGCGGCCAAAGGTCATCAGGTGGGAGGCGATGGCCTGCTGCAGGAAGTCCTGCTCCAGGTTGCAGGAGGGACACAGCGCCGTGTACGACAGCTGAAACACACACACACAGGACAGCTGAAACACACACACACAGGACAGCTGAAACACACACAGGACAGCTGAAACACACACAGGACAGCTGAAACACACACAGAGGACACACAGCGCCGTGTACGACAGCTGAAACACACACACAGGACAGCTGAAACACACACACAGGACACAGCACCGTGTACGACAGCTGAAACACACACACAGGACAGCTGAAACACACACAGAGGACACAGCGCCGTGTACGACAGCTGAAACACACATAGAGGACACAGCGCCGTGTACGACAGCTGAAACACACATAGAGGACAGCTGAAACACACACAGACAGCTGAAACACACACACAGGACAGCTGAAACACACACAGAGGACACAGCGCCGTGTACGACAGCTGAAACACACAGGACACAGCGCCGTGTACGACAGCTGAAACACACAGGACACAGCGCCGTGTACGACAGCTGAAACACACATAGAGGACAGCTGAAACACACATAGAGGACAGCTGAAACACACATAGAGGACAGCTGAAACACACATAGAGGACAGCTGAAACACACATAGAGGACAGCTGAAACACACAGAGGACAGCTGAAACACACAGAGGACAGCTGAAACACACAGGACAGCTGAAACACACACACAGGACAGCTGAAACACACATAGAGGACAGCTGAAACACACACACAGGACAGCTGAAAACACACATAGAGGACAGCTGAAACACACACACACAGGACAGCTGAAAACAACACACACACAAGGACAGCTGAAACACACACAAAAGGACAGCTGAAACACACACAGAGGACAGCTGAAACACACACAGGACACAGAGCTGAACACACACAGGACAGCTGAAACACACAAGGACAGCTGAAACAACACACAGACACAACACACAGGACAGCTGAAACACACACACACAGGACAGCTGAAACACACACACACACAGGACAGCTGAAACACACACAAAGACAGCTGAAACACACCACACAGGACAGCTGAAACACACACACAACAGGACAGCTGAAAACACCACACACACAGGACAGCTGAAACACACAACACAAAGGACAGCTGAAACACACACACACAAAGGACAGCTGAAACACACACACACAAAGGACAGAGCTAGCGATGTGTAAGACAGCTGAAAAACACTCTCCAGCTCACACTTTATTTCTGCACCTGCACAGACCTAGTGGAAGTGTTCTGAATGAAATGTGTGATTTAAAAGAGGATGTACAAGTCCTCACACCCACAGGGGTGACAGTATAACACTAGATGACAGACTAAACGGAGAAGGCAGCTGAGTGTGCCTGCTCATGCACGTGTGCTGATGATAGTCCTTCGGATGAGACTATAAACCAAGGCCCCGTGTTCAAACGCATCCAGAACATCTTGCGCACACGTTAAATCCTGTTCCGCCTTTCGGAAGAGTAGGCCATTGTGTGCTGGTGGAAACAGATGACAAAATTTACAAAACCGCATACACACGGGGACTAGATGTAAAAAAGCACATGAGTGCTTATTCCATTATCCTCGATATAAAAGAATAAATAAATAAATAAAATTATATGGGCACACATACAGACACAACACACACACTTTATTCAACTCCTTAAAGTAGATGCACCAGGTATGCATGCATGCTTTAGGAAGAGAAAGAAGAACACAAAACTTTCTAGTTCTGATTCTATATATATGCAAAATCTCTCCTTTGGTGAACCTTGAAGTCTAGCAGAAAAACAGAAAAAAATCACTAAATGTTAGCCTTGCTGCCACTCTCTCTCTTATACTATCACTCTCTTATAATTTCTCTCTACTAAAAGAAAGATAGAATATACCGATGCAGGAAAGGAGGAGCTAGAATTTGAACAAGGGAAGATAGAAGTAGTAGACGAATTCTGCTACCTGGGAGAAATGATGAGCTGCGAAGCAAAATCTGAGTTAGCTATCAGAACCAGAATTGCGAGTGCTTGGAAGAAATGGAAAGAATTGACAAGTCTGCTTGGAAATCAGAAAATCCCACTGGAGAGACGCTGCCTGATATATAAGGCCTGCATTAGACGTGTTCTCCTGTATGGCTTGGAGACGTGGGTTTTCACAAAAACCGTCAAACGTTTGTTGAAGAGCTGTGAAAACCGAATGCTATGCTACATGACAAAGATCAAATGGGAAGACAGGATCACGAATAAAGAACTATGGAGAATGTGCAAAGTTGATGATCTGAAGTCTGTAGCTAGTACCAACGGAAAGCAGACCACCACATCATAAAAAGAGCAATGAACTTCGTAGTGGATGGAAAGAAACCAAAGGGAAGACATAACAAGACCTGGGCTGCCTGTATTGCAGATGATCTTAGAGAAAGGGGCATAAATAAGGAGGAAGCTCAAAACAGTGAGAGATGGAGAAGGCTCATCAATGTCAAACCTCCCCTGGGAGAAACATGACAAAAAAGGAAGAAGAAGAAGAAGACGAAAAGAAAGACAGAAAAGCAATACTAACATCAATACATTATTTCAAGCTAAACTTTTCTCTTACCTAACCTATAGTTCAACATCCACCTTGAAATAAGGATGCAAAACATGAAGCATCTTTAACCCGTTACCATTCGCATATCTTACAGAGAAACTCTCTGTAGTATTCGAAAATTCACATAGTTTTTTTAAGAGAATAAGGTACCTCAAGTACACATAGTGCTGTACAGTTACTATTGTTAGCAGAGCATTCATATTTGGCCAAAGTATTCATATGATGTCATACTTTGTTCTGCACCCCAAGATGTGTGTCCTACCTACATGTGTCATGCTGCTGTCCCCTCTTTGTCACCAAATACAGGTAACATTGCAGTGACATCATGCTGTTAGTTTACAACTACCCTCTAACATGCACAATATACCTATGTGATTAAAAAAATAATAAGTGTGGTCCTGCCTGAATGTGTCCTCCATCGCATCCACCATCATGGTAATCAAATTGACCATTCACACTTGTCACAAAATTACTGTCACCAAGTCTACATTTTTTGAGTGGAAAGTATTCAAACATATTGAAAACAGCGTTGACTAATGCGCATATATACATTATTTACAAATATATGCTCACGCCTACTGTTTACAAAAACACTAGTGTGTCCTTCACTAATAGCCTGTTACATGGCTGTCACAATGCAGGTGTCACAGCCCAGTGTCGCGTCCAGGTGTGTTGGCATTGTTCGGAGGTGAAAATACTGATTAATTTTGAGAAATCTGGTTTTCGTCATAATATTACTGATCCATGACTCAGAAAATCTCAAATCAGTAGACCAGTAGAGATGAAGCCTTGGCAAACGCTTGATCCCCATCATGATCAAAACTGACAGGTAAGCCCTAATTTCATCAGGTGTTGTTTCTGTCCATAATGGATCTATGACTAAGCCTTTCGCGGCGATCTTTTGCCTGGCATAATTGTTAGTTTCATCTGCTACAGTTTGAAAAAAATGTTGGGGCACAAACAAAACAAAGTAATCTAAGGGCTTGGCATTCAGTGGGAGAGTTTGTGCCGGCCCAGTCGGCAGCGTGAAGTCTTGCACTGTGCAAGGCACTTGTGCGCCGTGCCATGTCATCTGCTATGAAGCCAACAGAATGTTATCCTCAGCATCACTTTCCGACTCACTACCTTCTCCTATTTCATCTTCTTTCTTCTTCTACATCTACTTCAACATCGGATTCAACATTTTATTCTCTTTCGATCTGTTCCACTTGAGCCAAAATAGCTTCAATTTCCACATCAGTATATTCCTCCCAAATCGTATCCTCAATTTTTGCTGCCATTTTTAGCTACAAGAAAGCGTGGGAAAGACAAAGCCAGTCACTGGCCAATTTCTTGTGAACGGGAGGCTGTGTAGCACTGCATTTGGTGCCCATTCCTTTCTTAGTTTATGCTGACCTCAGTGGAATGTTCATTCATGGTGTGCGTGTACTAGGTAGAGCTTAGTGTATGAAGGAAATTCCCTACTAGGCTGAAATGACGTCAGGCGGGCTGCGGCGGGTAGAAATAGATGCGGGCGAGCGGGCAGCGGCGGTAAAAATGGGAAAGGGTTAAAACTTTCAACTGATGATCCAAACTATGCTCTATGAACAAGTCTAGGAAATGACTTCAACTCACATGAATTGTGGAAGGCAAGCCGGCCTCCTGCAAAGACGACAACATCTGCAGGAGAGAGTGCAACCAGTCTGACATGATCTCCATCTCTTCATCACCAAAACACCTCTGAAAGTCACCAAAACCACAACACAACCTGTGTTCAAACATGGTCATGCCATCATAAATAACAATAAAGAAATGTCATAGCAAATGTTGTTATCAACACCAGGGCAGCAGTGGCCAAATGTTACTCTGATCTAAACTTGTGTGACAGAGAGAATTCTCCCTTGTCTGAAGGAAGCATCAGTCACTGACACTTTCAGTTTCAGCCCCTGTGTCTTGAGCCAGCTCAACCTGCAAGAGCTGGTCCCTCTCCAGGCCACAGATATGGGTATGTTTGCATCATCCATGCCACCAGCCATAGAGCTGACCCATTCCAAACTAGGCACTGACCAAATGAGATATTTCCACCTAAGTGATACTTAGGTGCTAACCATAGATGGTGAGCAGGGGGAATTTTCTTTAAATTTCTAATTTGCAAACAAAAAATGAAAACAAAGTTCTACAGCAGAGTAGCCGGTAAACCTGTGGCTTGGCTTTGTTAACTGTTCGGCCAAAACACAGCAATACCACAGTGACACTCTACAGTTACATTCACTCAGTCTAAACAGTTAGCTTTGCAAATGCTGGGCACGTTCTAAATGTAATAATTTTCTTCTTCTCCCACTTTACACTCCAACACTCCTCCAAGCAGCAAGGAACAGAGTGTACACTCATCTCACACATTTCTTTTTATGCTTCCAGTGTTTTGATTGAACTTTAATTACAATTTAGACGTTACTGATTTTTGTCTTCAAAGCACCACACAAATACTTAAGTTAAAAAAATCATACTTGTACTATCTATAGAAAAATTTCCAGTGCATAGTTGACATACATTTTATTCATGAACTATCTATATCAACAACGAAAATATGGAGATGGTGTTGCTTAAAGAAGGCAAGATTTGATGAGTGCTCAAAACAGCAACAAGAGAAACCCCCATAAAGATAGCATTACCTGGCTGCCAGTGACATGGAAACATCCATGCAATGCTGGGTTTGTATTCAGCAGCTGTCACATTTCTGAGAGTGATTTTAGCCAGCTTGTAAATGAGTAGGAGACAAGAGGGAGGGGCAATTGGCAGGGGGGGGGGGGGGGGGGGTTGTTGACAGAAATAGGGGTGGAGTTAAGGGTGGGGGATGGTAGACAACCTGACAGGATACTTTGAAGCTCTTGGTGCGCACATCAAACCTTGCTGTCCACACATTATATATCAGACCCTGAGGCTTTTAACCTGTATAACTTAAAATGTCACATAACTAAAACACAAAAAAACCACCAAAAAAGGACAGTAAAATAAAAAAAAACTAAGAAACTATAATGACAAAATAGAAAAAAATTATAGTTTTGAAACAAAGGCAAAACTGTTGGCAAATTTAATAATCATGTTCTGAAAAAATCTGTGCATGGAGAAGCAATGGCAATAAAATGATACCAACAATATCCGATACCTCTACAGAGCAACGGTTTGGCAGTACAGCTCTACAATGTTTGCTATCACTATGATTCTGCAATGTTTGCTATCACTATGATTCTGCAATGTTTGCTATCACTATGATTCTGCAATGTTGGCTATCACTATGATTCTGCAATGTTTGCTATCACTATTGGTCATACTGTTGCACTCACCAGTTCCAGCAGCACACGGAACTTGGCTATGATTCTGCAATGTTTGCTATCACTATGATTCTGCAATGTTTGCTATCACTATTGGCAATACTGTAGCACTCACCAGTTCCAGCAGCACGCGGAACTTGGCTATGATTCTGCAATGTTTGCTATCACTATGATTCTGCAATGTTTGCTATCACTATGATTCTGCAATGTTTGCTATCACTATTGGCAATACTGTAGCACTCACCAGTTCCAGCAGCACGCGGAACTTGGCTATGATTCTGCAATGTTGGCTATCACTATGATTCTGCAATGTTTGCTATCACTATTGGCAATACTGTAGCACTCACCAGTTCCAGCAGCACGCGGAACTTGGCTATGATTCTGCAATGTTGGCTATCACTATGATTCTGCAATGTTTGCTATCACTATTGGCAACGCTGTAGCACTCACCAGTTCCAGCAGCACGCGGAACTTGGCTATGATTCTGCTGCACCAGGCCTGCATGAGGGTGCTGACCTGCAGGAAGAGGCCCAGCTCGGAGTTGGGGACGACCAGGGCGATGGCGTGCAGGCCCAGGTCAGCCCCCTTCCTGGCTGAAAACACGAAGGAGGGGATCACCACCCCTTTGTCCGGGATGTCAAAGAACTTGAAGTCGATGTGACTGGTGTTGACTTCCCGGCAGATCTCCCCGCTCAGCACCTGCGTGGTGATGAAGCGGAGGATGTTCAGGTGGGGCTCTGGCCGGTCCTGGATGTACCACACATGCTCCAGGCGCGGACCCAGGATGTTGTCCCAGTGGCAGAAGACCACGGCATTCAGGAAGCAGTGGGGCACCACCGGCAGCATCTTCTGGGCGTAGGCAGAACTGGGGCTGAGCGGAGTGGGACCGACCTTGTCTCCTGCCGAGTCTGCCCGCAGAGACCTGGACATGTCCACCACACCCGCACTGGACTGTCCAGACACCAGGTCAAGGTGACGCACGTTCTTCTCGCTGCTCATGACTCGCCCACACTGGCTGCTGGCAGATTTAGGTTTAAAACAGGGAGCACTGCTGTTAGAATACACAAACACAAACGTCAGCAAACTTCTACACACTGACGTAGTTTTTTGTTTACACACAGTCCAATCTTTGATTTACAGCACCAATCCCTTCCAGCAACACCAACTTTTGAGCTTTGGATAACTGATTTTAAAAACAAAGTGACACACAGGAAATGATTTGTCTGCACTATTTTAAATTCTCCAAAGAAGTGATGTAACAATCCAAGGCAATGAATAAAAGATAAAGTCATCACAGTCCACTGAGCTCACGACAGTTACAGGATGAGCTTCACCTCCATGTTCATGTGCATAGTCTGGACGAGGAAATTGGCCACGATCAGGTCAATCAGCACAAAGCACATGGCCATGATGGCCATGGAGGTCAAGAGGTCATCCTGTGAGGAGGATGTGTGGGTCAGGATGATCATGAAGAGAATGAAGGACAACACCACTATGGAGAAGAAAGCATAGTTGATGCACAGGAAGACCAGCGCTTCTCGGTTCACCAGCTGCCAACACAGAACAACACACAAGTCGTTACACAGGACCGATACATTACCAGCCACTGAAAATACACTGGGCAGTAAAAGCAACCTGTTATCAGCCTTTCAGAGACAATATTTTGCACAAAACACAGACTGCATTAAAACAGTTTATGTCCCTATGTTTAAAAACCAACAGCTGAGTTACAAGTAACTCAGTTATAGAAAGGCTCTAAGTCTTAAACTTTCTAGGCCTACTTTATATTTATTGCAGTAATACAATAGTAAATCAACCCCCCCCCCCCCCCCCCCCCTATGCATACACACCTATTAGTACTAAGTAAACTACATAAGCAACTACTTATATGTATAAACATTCAAAATTTGTATAATAAAAAAGTATCCTATCCTGCACCTTTCCCCTATCAAAAATCAGACACAAGCATGCATGCGCACACAGACAAACACATTTTGAAGTTTTCTTTCATCTGCCACCTTCATATTTAAGAAATATGTAAACACAAGTTTTTTTATTTTATTTTATTTATTCTTTTATTTAAAGGATAATGGAGTAAGCATTCATGTGCTTTTTTTTTCATTCAGTCCCCGCATGTATGCAGCCTTGTAAATTTTGTCACTGTTCCCACCGACACACAATGGCCTACTCTTCTGAAAAGCAGAATGGGTTTTAACATGTGCGCAAGATGTTCTGCAAGGATTCGCACACGGGACCTCGATTTACAGTCTCTATAAGTACATATATATATGTTTATAAGTCTCGAGTAAGTACAATAGAAGACTGGAGAGAAAAAAAAGAAAGCAGAAAGCCTAGCTCAAAAATCAAACATGAACAGCCAGCCTGCAAAATCATAACTCTATTAAACACATGAATACAGCTCAAGCTCACAGGGTAACCTGCAGAGCATCACCACATTGCTTTCTCTAACAGGAACAGTAACTCCCTTTGAACACAGTGCATCACCACATTGCCGTATCTAAGTCTAACAGGAACATCAGCTGCCTTTGAATACAGAGCATCACCACATTGCTTTCTCTAAGTCTAACAGGAACAGTAACTCCCTTTGAACACAGCGCATCACCACATTGCTTTCTCTAACAGGAACAGCAGCTGCCTTTGAACAGACCCTCTCCTGTCCTGTCCTGATCCAGCAAGAGCGGAACACCCACCTGTGATCCCCAGTCTCCCCTCATTGAGCTGGCTGGTGGGTTGTGGAACACAGTCAGCGAGTGCAGCTGTTCGCTTGCCAGTCTCCTGCTCATCAGCATTCAGCTACGATGGGTCTGTCACACAATCAACCACAATCCATCAATCATTCACTGCACAGGACTGAAGCAGTAACCCACATCTTCCCAATGCTCACTCACTCGGACTAAAGCATTAAGTTACAAGTTGTCCTGTCAAGCAAACTATCTGACTAAAGCAACACCACTTTATTGTAGGTATGCATTATTCTTTTAACAGACTTGCTGTAACCCACAGCAAAGTCAGATAAACTATTCAAAGTTTCTGACTTGATAAATGGCAAAAAAAAGCAGAATGGAAACTTGTATATGTTATTCCCCCCCCCCCCCCCCCCCCCCCTCCTCCAAAGGATTTGCAGCACACTTAATACAACTACTTGTCAGCCTTTCTGAACTAATGCCAAGTCCACATGATGTGAGAACCTTGGTGCCACCCCACTAAGAAAACAAGCACACAAAACAAAGCATTCATACCATGTGCTGTAGCAGGCCTACTCTGATTGAACAAACAAAAAATGTGTGCAGGTTTTTAACTCATGTATATGAACAATGTTGTGGATGTGTCTGGGCCTTGGCAAAGAGTTTACAGTTTGCACAGCTGGAGCCAAGAGGGCTAATCCCCCCAAACAAGTGGTCCTGCAACAGTTCTAATCTAAATCATCAGTTTCCTCACATCACCAATATAACCACCCCCCAACCACCACAGAAATTATATGTCCTATTTTTCTGAAGGACATTTATAATCCCTACTGACAGTGTCCTATGGGTAGCTGCTGGACAAACCTGATCATCAAAAGTGGGAACTACAACAATAACTTGGTGTCTTCTCAAAGACCCAAACACACCATTTCAAAGCCACGGTGGAGACCTACACTATTCACCTACCAGCCGGTAGCACACAATAAATTACTAGTTAGATACAAAGAGGGGAACAGAGTTTAGGAAACACTCAAAGAATGAGGCGGCAAGCCGTCCACTGTCCATGTACCAACTGTTTACTTTTAATAACAACAAATACGGAGTAAAATTAGCAGAAATGCAAACATTACTTATTGAAGTTATTCAAGTCAGACGCGAAGTTAATGAATTTCGATTGGCCCAGGCCAAAAGCTGTGTCAGTTATTGATGTCTGCTAATTGCCAAGGCCTACACTAAAATGGTGTTATGTTGTAAAAGGTTGTGTTCAGATTGCCTTCAGCCATGACAAGCTCTTAACATTACAATGTGCAATCTCCTTTAAAGGAGAAAAAAATCCTCTGAAGTTGGAGTATAGCTGCCTATATGGTGAGGTACTTATAAAGTCATACACGCAAACTTCTCATTCAGTGTGTAATTTCAATGACAGTGATTCCCAGGTGGGATGAGTGAATCAGAGTGCACATTCTGGGTGACCCCAGTGTTAAGCTGGGGAACGCACAACAAATGAATGCCTTTACCTGACTGGGAAGAAACAAAAACTACAGCTTATTATCATAAACAAACAAAACACAAAAACACCTCCAGGGCTCATCATATTTCTCTTTTTTTTTAAAATTAAAAATGATGCCTCAGTGATGTACTGCTTTGTTGAGAGAGAGAGGGAGAGAGAGAGAGAGAGACAGACAGACAGACAGAGACAGATAGGGCAGGGATGGAGAGATGGAGGAAGAGAGAGGGGGAGGGAGAGGAGAGGATAGGAGAGGAGAGAAGAGGAGAGAAAGAGAGAGAGAGAGAGAGAGAGAGAGAGAGAGAGAGAGAGAGAGAGAGAGAGAGAGAGAGAGAGAAATTCTTTTATTTTAAGGATAAATGAATAAGCACTCAGGTGCTTGTATACATTCAGATGTCACATGCAGTTTTGTTAACTTTTTCACCCATTCCCAATGGCCTACTCTTATGAGAGGCGGAGTTGGTTTTGGTTGCATTCACGCACAGGACGTCAATGTGAAGTCTCATCTGAAGGACTTTCTGGGGACTGAAGTCCAGTTTTAACTCCAGGGGAAAAAATCCCCTCGACTGGGTGTCTCAGTGCTGGCTCAAACCCAGAGTGTCAGATCACAAGCATGATGCTCTCACCACCAGGCTACCCTGTCTGTCCGTGCATGCGTGTGTGTGTGTGTGTGTGTGTGCGCACGTCTGTGTGTTGTTTTCTCTCTTTTTTTTAAACATGAATTTGTTATCAATATAAACCCCATTCATGTTCACTTTCACCCTCTGCCTTCTGTTTTTTCCCTTTGATTATAGAGTCCCCATGATCAACCAATCACCACTCTAACAGCATCAAGCAGCTCTGACTACATGTCTCTCAACCGCAGCATTTTTCTTCTACCTCTGCTGCTGTGCATGTAGAATGAAAGGTAAGAACAATTTTGTCTTTCATTTATGGCTTGATGTTGTGTATCCATTGATTCCTTCTTCTGTAGCCAGGGTAGCCTACCAAGTATCATTTGATTTACCAGTACAAACATGTGATGTGTGGTCACCTTTGCGCCTAGCGGCAGCGTGGTTTCTGTCTCTGTGTTGGAATGCCAAGTTTTTGTGTTTCTACTGCGTCCTTTCAAGAAAGTTTTGCATCCTTGTGTTTGTGTTGGAACCCAGAATCGTATGTTCAGAACTACTTCATTCATCATCATTGACTTTTCGAAATATTTCAATTAATAGTTTTTATCTTTTTGATATATATATTCTTTTTTCAAATCTTCAGTGGACTTATGGTTTGTGTTCACCTGATCGTGCTGGTCCTTGCAACCCGTTATACTCTGACCCTGCCGCGGCCTGAACTTTTCCACGTGATCCACGATTTCAAATCTCCCCCACCACCACCACCACCACCTCTACCCAGTGTTCACCACCCCACAACTATGACAATAACTGTTGAAGACATAAAGGCATTGTCCTCACGTGGGTTTTACCCCATACACTACGAACTTAAACAGCGTATTTCAAACTTGGGACTCTACCACCGCAAAACAAGACGAGGAACACACGCAAGCAGACGTCATCGCCTGTGGCCTGTTTCCCCTACATCTGTCTCCCCCATCACCTCTGACGTCACTGCCACAACCACCACAACCAGCCGCAGCACTCCTCCACATCTTTGTCCTCCAGATGCTCCATCCTCTGCCTATGACTCTGCTGTCAGCAATGTGTATCACAGTGTGCATGAAACTATAGATCCCCCTGTTAAACTATACCTAGATTCAACCAATCTACTGTTGGCCGCCGCTCTTTCTCTATTTCGGGTCCATCGACCTGGAATAAGCTCCCTCTCTCTTTGCCAGAAGCCTAGCTATGACACTTTTAAATCAAGCCTCAAGACATATTTATTTCAAACCTAAGATTTCCCCCCTCCTGTCTCATATCAGAACTATCCCACCCTTCACTAACCCATGTCCTATCACCCTGCTAAAGTATATGACCTGTGTGTGTGTGTGTGTGTGTGTGCGTGTGTGCTTTTGAAAAACATTCGACTATTGCAATTTTATTTCATAGATTTGGTCTGCAATACCATGTTTGTAATATCTGTTTGAACTATTGATTATTTGTCATTGGTTGTATGGCTGTGTAAGATTAGGTCGAATGCATGCGCTTTGATTTGTCTTTGCAAGATATAGCGCTATATAAGTTCCATTTATTATTATTATTATTATTATTAAACCAGTCCTTTCACCGTCTTTCACACCTGACTCACCATCTCAACTGTGGTCTGCCCTTCCACTGCACACATCTCTACCATCATCCCTGTCCTCTTTCTCTGAAAGTCACCCTCACTCACCACTGTCATCTTCAGCCTCTCTCAAACCTTCTTCACATGTGTTTACTCAATGCGCTGTCTGTTTGTTCAGATGGTAAAGTTGACTTTCTTTCTGATTTTATATCTGAACAGAACATTGATCTTATCTTTCTCACAGAAACCTGGCTTAACCCACAAGGTCATGAACCAAAGATAAAAGAGCTGACTCCACCTGGCTATAAAACTGTTTCTTTCCCCCGACCCTCCCGTGGAGGTGGCATTGCCATCATCTACAAAGACACACTGCATTCAGCTCTTTCTTTCTGCCACTCCCTACCTTTCTCATCTGAATCTTTTGAAGTCTGTGAACTCAACCTCACCTTACCCGGCCATTCTATTGCTTTCTGCTGCCTTTACCAACCACCTCCCAGCTGTATAAACAATCTGACATCTTCCCTTTTTCATCAAGAATTTCAATCTCTCCTCGATCACTGCAGCTTTTCTCCCAAGAAGCTTATCATTCTTGGTGACTTTAACTTCCACTTCGACAACCATTTCTTCTTCTGATGCCAAAAGTCTTTCTCTTTCTTTATCAAACCACTCTCTGTCCCAGCTAGTAAACGAAGCAACACATAGGTCAGGTCATATCTTAGACTGGCTCGTTACTGATATTTCACAAGATCTCGTCACCTCGGTCTCCGTCACTGACCATCTGCTTTCTGATCATTCCGCTATTCTTTTCTTCCTTAATATCGCAAAACCTATCAGAAAGAAGAAGTGTATCACCCATCGTAACCTCAAGGCCATAGATATCCAAACGTTCTCTTCAAAAGCTGCTGAATACCTATCACAAATCCCTGACCACACTGACCCTTCAAAACACTATAACACTGTTCTCAGCCAACTGCTTGATGAACACGCACCTCCCATTGACCATTTTCTTCCCAATAGGCCCTTTGCCCCATGGTACACCCATGATATCTTGGTGGCAAAGCGCAAACGCTGAAATCTAGAATGGCAAAGGCGAAACACTAAAACAAACAAACAGCTCTTTCAAAAACAAACCAACAAAGTCAAAACCTTAATCCACTCAGCAAAGACAAACTACTACACTGCTCAAGTTCTTGATGCCACGTCCATGAAATCTCTTTTTTCCCTCACCTCAACTCTTCTTGGATCTGCAAAGACAAGCCCTCTGCCTCCTGTCCACAGTCACTCTGAACTTCCTGATATATTTTCCTTGTTCTTTTCTGACAAAGTCTGTAACATTCACTCCAGACTGGATCAGGGTCCTTTCCAACCTGTACCTCATGATCCCCAATTCACTGGCACTCCTCTCCTTTCCTTTCAGCCAACAAGTGAGGAAGAAATCAGGAATATTATGAATGAAATGACCATAAAATCATGCGATCTCGATCCTGTGCCTGCTTCTCTTTTCACACAGTGCCTTCCGCAGCTGATACCAACTATCACAAAACTAGTAAACTCATCTCTTCTTTCAGGAATTTTCCATCAGCTCTTAAAACTGCAATGATTACACCTCTACTCAAAAAGCACAACCTCAACCCTAACCATCTGAAGAATTACAGGCCTGTTTCTAACCTACCTTTCATCTCCACGGTCCTTGAAAAAGTTGTTCTGAAACAACTCAACAGCCATCTTCATTTAAATAGTCTCCTTCCCACATTTCAATCTGTCTATCGCATCAACCACAGCACTGAAACCACCCTAGTCTACACGTTAAACACGCTTCTGACTCAGGGAAAATCTCTCTTCCCACTCTTCTTGACTTATCTGCAGCATTTGACACTATAGATCACTCTATTCTTCTCGCCTGTCTCCAAAAAAGTTTGGTATTAAAGGGGCAGCCCTCACCTGGTTTAGTTCATACCTCACAGACCAATTCCACACAGTTGCAATAAACTAGATTCAATCACTACCTGCCAAACTGGAATGCGGAGTCCCGCAGGGATCTGTTCTGGACCCTGTTTTTTTCACTCTCTACACTGCTCCACTGTCACATATAATAAACCGTCACCAGATCAACCATCACTTCTACGCTGATGACTCTCAGATTCAAAGCAGTGATACTCCTAAAAATCTGCCTTCTCTCTTGACAAATGTCACGCTGCCTCCAAGATATTCAAAACTGGATGATACAAAACAACTTACAGCTAAATGCAGATAAAATGGAAGCCATGATTGTAGGGACCAAACACACTCTCTTCCATCACAACAGCCTCAATAGAATTTGGCAATACGACAGTTCCTCTATCCACCACAGTCAAGTATCTTGGTGTTGTTATCGACAACACGCTTTCTATGCAAAAATTCATCGCCCAGACCTGTCAGTCGTGCTACTATCAATTACGGCGTTTAAGAGCAATTCAAAAGTACCTGTCCACTGATGCAACATCCAAACTTGTCAATCTCTCATTCTTTCATGTCTGGATTATTGCAATTCTCTTTTGGCTGGTCTACCAGCATCATCTATCCACTCCCTTCAACGCATTCAAAACTCTACTGCTCGACTTGTTCTCAAAAAGAATAAATCTGAGCATAGTACTCCTCTCTTGTGATCTCTCCACTGGTTGCCTTTGCCACAGAGAGTAAAGTACAAGATCTGTACCCTCTGTTATAAATGTCTCCACATAACATCACCTTCCTACCTCTGTGAATGTCTTCACCTGTATACTCCTTGTTCCCTCTGCTCTGCTGCAGATACCCTGTGCTTACAAAAACCTAGATTCAACCAGTCCACTGCTGGCCGTCACTCTTTCTCTGTTTCTGGTCCATCAATTAATGACCTCCCTCTCTCCCTTTGCGAAAAACCTACTTATGACAGTTTTAAATCCAGCCTCAAGACATACCTATTTCAAACCTAAGACTTCCCCCTACAGTTTCATCTCATAATTATCTGTCCTTGCCTTTAATGGCCTAAATTCCCATCACCCTGCTGAAGCATATAACCTGTGTGTGTGTGTGTGTGCGCACGCGTTTGTATGTATTTGAATTTGTTGAACTGTTTATCATTGTTGGTTGCATGTGTGGGAGTGGAATGAATGCAAGTGCTTTGATTTGGTGGTGTGTTTTTTTTACAAGATATAGCACTATATATATAACTTCCATTTATTACAACAGGCTAATCATCAGCTTTGGCTACTTTGCCTGAAGCCAAAAAGTCAGTCAAAGTCAAGTAAAAAACACTTTAATCATTTCATGAGGGGCAATTACAATACTGACAGGCACAATGATACTTATCATAATCTCAAAAAGACACAAGAAAGCTACACTTTACATTGGCTTAAACATTCCAAGATAACTTCAAATAAAAAATATCACACACACTGACACAGTGAAAGTGACAGTCACACACACAAAATATAGCCTGTAGGAATAGATTAATTATCATTATTATGCCAATTTATTGTAAGGACCATTGACTAGAAAGATATGAATATATCATATTTTTATATTAACATTCAAAGATAATTCAATGCCAAAAACAAGATTTATTATACTTATGCACCCCCCCCCCCCCCCCAAACACACACACAGTGACACACACCCTTAAAAGTCCTTTGGATGAGACTAAAAACTGAGATCATGTGTGCGAAACACCCGGAAAACATCTTGCGCACACATTAAAAATCCATTCCCCATTTTGTAAGAGTAGGCCATTGTGTGCCTGTGGGAACGGGTGACAAAATGTACAAAACTGCAAACACATGGGGACTGGATGTAAAAAAAGCCCTTGAGTACTTATTCCATTATCCTTGAAGTAAAAGTATTTATGAATAATTTTTTTTAAAGGAATAAACACACACTTGTGATGTATACACAGTAACACTCACAATGTTTCTTCAAGTTGATATGTGGTTGATGGGGGAAATGAATAAAAGTCATTGCAATGCAAACACAATACACCCTACTCTATACTATAGCATGATGGCTGGAACACAAACCCACACACTCACATGCCCATGCAAGTGCATTACATCTAATGACGCCCACACATCTTGACAGCACTCATGACAATGACAATCACGGAAGAAAGAATACTTGTCTACTGTTTCAAAACAATTGGCACGATCATTGCTCATGTATACTAACTAGTAACTAAGCCTGAAAGTATGAAAGTAAAACTAAACATAAGCTAAGGGGCAAAATAACAACCATTTTGTTTTCATTTTGAGGAATGCACTTGGGTAACGATATAGGAGGCTAGCGATCTGTTACCAACCTCCTTTTAAGATCAAATTGTAAACAGACAGAAGTCTGCACTTGGAACATAACGCAATCAGGAATCAGATCTTCGCTGCTCTGCACCTCGACGGAAAGCCTAGACCGAAGGTCCCATGATCTTTTCTCTGCGAAAATATAAAAAGTGGGGTAGGGCCTACATTCCGGAAACGGAATATACTCGTCGTTTCGTCGAAAGGGAGTTATTATTATTTATCAGTTTAAATAAAAGCTAGCATAATTCCAAAATAAACTTTTCCCCGACTTAGCGACATCAGAAGGTCGTAACAGCTCTGTTATCAGACATAGCTATAAAAAGAATATATAAAACGAGCAAATCGTTCGGAATACCGCCATTATACTTCATACAAAATGCTCCTGACGTCATCGTTGTGCAACACTCGAGTCCACGTGCGGACGGTCACACTGGGAAGGGAGGGATCTAATAATTTATTGTTTTAGCCTAAGTGTTGAAGATCGTAATCTTTAACCACCATGACGACAATGACGACCACACAATCCATCGGAGAAATAGGTAGTGTTTTGCAGGACAAAACGAAGCCATTGAAAGATCGCTTTCGGGCTCTGTTTACATTGAAAAATTTAGGTGGACACGATGCAATCAACATCATTGCCTCCTGTTTTGATGACCAGTCGGCGTTGCTCAAGCACGAGTTGGCGTATTGTCTGGGCCAGATGCAAGACAAGTATGCCATCCCATCATTGATAACTGTTCTCGAAGACAAATCGCAGGAGCCGATGGTTCGTCATGAAGCAGGTTTGGACTGTCTCTCAGTTCTGCTTGTGATCATGTTTTGACATTTGTTTGTGGTCATTTTCTGCTCTGTGTGTGTGGTCTTGGTTTCCTTGGATGGGGATATAAATTTGTACAGCCCCTGCACTAAACGATCGTCATTTACTGGTTATTTTAGGATATATCCTTACAGGCATGCAGATTGTATTACTATTACTGTATTAGGCCTAGTAAATTACTAAAATTAATTGTATAATAATACTAATAGTGTTAGTTTTATCCATACCATTCTACCAGTATATCTGTGATAGATTTAGCCCACTCTTCTAGTTCTAGTTCTATAGACTGTTACTCAGTACTAGTAGTAAAGATGAAAAGGGGGAGGGGGTGTTAAATTATGTGCAAGTTACCCTGTACATTAAAGTTTCATGTCAGGAAGTATGCAAGGCATCTTGCACCGAGTTGCAGACACATTTAAAACCCATCCAATCTTTAACTCAATCTTTGTAGATGAGGAGATCTCCAATGAATGATGCTATAGAGACATCTACTGATCTAGTGAGTACTAGTGTGTAATGGACACTTGCATGTTATTTGTGTGTGAGACATGATAGTGTTACACAAGTGTTAATGCTGAACATTATGACAATGTAATCAAGAATATCTGGAAACTTTGACATCAATGACTCTACAGTGAATTTAAGGAGAAAAAAAGTAGTTAATACACGTTATATGTATAGAAGAGAAATAACCACAGAACAAGTTGTAACATGAATGAGATGAATTTAACTTATTGCTCATGTTCTTTCATTGTTTAGTTAGTTTCATGTAGTTCATTCTGTGGGTGTTTTAATTGCCACTCAGAATTTATCCTTCTTTTTTCTTAAATTAAAGTAGTCTTGATTCTTGATCTTGGTTACTTGCTCTGTTTTACTTTTAGGGGAAGCTCTTGGTGCCATCGGGTCACCAGAAGTGTTGGATCTTCTCAAGACATATTCACAAGATCCAGTCATTGAGGTAAATACTCACCCTATCCTATCTTAAATTATTGTGTTAATTTTCATTTGTGTATGATTATATCTTCATAAGTAGTGCCATATTCTTTATAATGTTCAGAATTCTGCTTAAATTTACAATTTGTCATTGCCATTGTATCATTTATTTTTGCTCACAATAAATGACATTCGTTTAGAACTTGAAGTCATTGATGATGAAATATTGAACAGGAAGAAGCTGGGTCTTGGAGCATACATGTGTGAAGTGCTGATTTGTCAGTAACTGCTGGGTCAGCTTTGATCGGACTAAACCTGATGATTTAATTTTTTTGTCTGCTTTGAGTAAAACTAAAAGTTATCAGCTTTTCAAGCCTGGTATCTATAGAGTATAGTATAGCTCACAGGAGCTCTGAGTGCTAGAGGGATTCTTGCCTAAGTTGCAAGCTGGTGTTGGCGAACTGTGATGCATCAGTTTGGCTGAACTATTCTGTATTCAAACAGACATTATACACAGTATTGTATTATACACAGACAGGAAATTTCAAACATTCTAAAGCAATTTTTTAAATACTGGAAAACATCTGTGAGAGAGATTTCTGTCAGTAAAACGAGTCAGATGAGAAAGCCCAGCAGCATGAATTGATCAGCCTTCACCCATTCCACTCTTATTCTGGTCATTAAACAGATTCCATTCGCTAGTAACTAACTTTTGTGTTGTTCTGGGCAGATCAGATAGTAGTATTATTACATTCATAGAGAATGGTGTGTCATATTCACAAGAGAGGAAATTGCCAGTGAGGATAATCATTGGAAAAAATACTTGTGTTCTGGGTTGTCCTATTGACTGGCGCTTATTCCAAAGACAGAGTTTGTGAAGAATAAAGAATTAGTTACATTTGTAAAGTCCTGATCATGGAGTTAGAGCCTGTCAGTATCAATTACTGTATTATAAGCTAAGCAGAGGTACACCTGTAGAAAAGTGAACATACAAGTTTTGATCATATTGGCTCAGAGAAATAGTTGATGTCACTGTGTCTGTATGTCCAGGTGGCAGAGACATGCCAGTTGGCAGTGGAGAGGATAGCCTGGCTGGAGAAGCAGCGGAGAGAGGAAGAAGCCGGTCTGCTGCCCAACCCTTACTCCTCGGTGGATCCAGCCCCACCAGCGTCTGACAGTGATGTGCAGATGCTAAGGACCAACCTCCTGGACGAGTCGCTGCCTCTGTTTCAGCGGTACCGTGCCATGTTCACCCTGAGGAACATCGGATCCAAAGATGCAGTTCTGGCTTTAGCAGATGGTGAAGTTCATTTTGACATATAATTCTATGTACCATCCGATGAATGCTTGTCTACTGCTGATTTTTTTCCTCAACACTTAAAAAAAAAGTTTTTGGAGGAGAAGAAATGTGTAGTGCAGCCCATTAAATGATACCTTTATATTGATTCATTTACTCATACAGACACATGTGTTTACAATCACAAGTCTACTTTTGCTTAAAGTCAGGTTGATATCAAATTATTTACTGTTGCAAATCTCCTGTGTTCATAACAATTTATTTGCTGCTTAGCATAATTTTATTTCATTTACTTGATGCTAACTGAGAAGTTGAAATGAAAAAATGGTACATTATTGGTAAGTAACATATGAGAAATATTTATAAGGCATATTCTGAAAATGACATTGAGTGAAGGTCCAAAATTATGTACATTGTATAGCATTTGTCATACATAGGCAAAGCGGGTTTGTTGGTGTATGCCAAACAGCCTTGTTTGGCTAATGTGTCCATGTATTGGTACACTTGTAGTATATTTATCATGGGCATATCAGGTGTTTTTATTCATTGATTCTTAAAAAAAAACCCACAAATGAACCCTTAACTCAAACCAGTTGCTGAAAGGAATTAAGATGATAAATAATTTTTGAAGACAACACGGATGCAAACATCTCTTGATGAAAAATAACACAACATAGCATTATTCAGAAAATATCACAAGAAATTTTACTCTGCAACTTTACCCCAAAATTCATGGCACATTTATTGCTTTATAATATTACAAACATTTCTCTACAGCGGTCATACAATTATCTGAAGACGTCTATCTTTTTTTTGAAAAATAAGTTCGTAGAAATGTAAAAGTGTTACTTCTCTCTGTTCTGCTTATTTGTTTTTTTAATGACAAGTTTGTTGTTGTTGTTGTTGTTGCAGGACTAAAGTGCAAGAGTGCCTTGTTTCGCCATGAGATTGCCTACGTCTTGGGCCAGATTCAGAGTGATGCCTGTGTGACACAACTGACAAGCAATCTTGTGGACGAAAAAGAAAACGCCATGGTGCGTCACGAGTGTGCAGAAGCCCTGGGGTCTATCGCCACAGAAGAAGCCATGGCGGTGCTCCAGAAGTACCTCAAGGATTCAGAGAGGGTGGTGCGTGAGAGCTGCATCGTTGCTCTGGACATGAGCGAATATGAAAACAGCGACCAGTTTCAGTATGCAGATACCCTGCAGAAAGTGAAGGATGGAAAGGTGGCTGAAGTGACTGGATGATGACCCTGTGCTTGGCATCAGAAAGTTAAAGGCTCTTATCTGAAGAATGATGGTTTCTTAAAAAAATATCTAGATAAAAGTGCTGAACTGAATAATGGTCTGTTTTTTTCTTTCTCTGTGTTGTTGAGGACAATTGTATGCTTCTGAAGACTGTGATTTGCCTGATCATGTGTGTACTACTTGTTGTTATTAAGACAGTAGCCTGCAGACTTGAACCCTGAAGAAGATGGGCACTGCTACGGTTAACTTGCCCATGGCACAAGCCTCATACTGTGCTGCTGCACTCTATCATTTCCTGAAGGAAGTTGGGGAGAGATCAACTCCAGAAAAATAAAGGACAGTACTTTTCATTTAAAAAAACAACAACTACAAACAACAACAAGCGTTTGCTGTGAAGATGTTTTTGCCTCACGATTTTTAAACGATCAGTTATCCATGTCAGTCAATCCATTCCATGCTTAAACTCGGGGAAAACCTTTATGCTTTGTTCAAGTTTTGAGAATGGTCATCCAGAAAAAGTAAAGCAATGTTCAGCATTGTGTATGAGGATATTAGCTTCCATATGTGAATCACAAACTCATGAAAAATGTGTACAGGAGTTGTCTATTGTCTGCCTTCTTCGTCCACTCTCCTGCCATTTTTCCAGAAAGACTTAAAATATAACAAGTCTCTCTCACACCGAAGTCAGATGTGCTTGGCCTGACTTGTCAAGCACTTAATGGCTGTGCAATGCATTGAAAAACATCAGTAGTTGCTGTCTGATCCTTTGACAAAGAAGAAGAGATCATTACTTGCAGGGCACGTTCTGACATATTTCTTGTTTTTGATGACTTGATTACATTGTCCGAGTCAATGTAGGCTCTCTCTTGTTGGATGTACTTTGGAAAAAGAAAGATCAAAACATTGTGTTTGAGTGTACATTTTGTTTGTTAACTTGTTTGCATATCATTTAAAGATGACTTTCTATCAACAGCTGACTGTTTCTATTGAAACAAAATTCAACATTTCTAGTCTATAATTTACACGTTTGTACAGTTATGCATAGATGTTAACTCTACAGTAAGCCAGACAGACTGCAGACCCCATCATCCCAGTGCATCTCTCTGGTGGTTTGCACTGTTTTTGAGCAGAGGAGGTTTCCTTTGATTAGATATGAAAACTTGATCAGGGACCTGAGGGGCACATCTGCACAGCTGCATCTGAATACAACACTACATTTTTTGTTGTTGCCAGACGTGGCAGCTATTTTTAAACCAAAATCATGTTAATTTAAAATCTAATTGATTTTAATAGATGGACACTGGTAAGCAAAGCTATAGGAATTTAAAGTTAAACTCTTCAAGCAGTGGTTACCATGGATGGAAATGCTTCAACAACAAAAGAAACGAACAAACCCTACCAAAATTTGAGTAAACCGGAAAAACTGCCACATTGTATATTCTTTGGGTGGTGGTTTTCTGTTTTCTTTTTTGTTTTCCTTTCTTCGGTGATCTGCCATGATGTAAAATTCATGTTTCTTAAATGTTCAAATATTTGGACCCCCACTTTTTATTTTTAATGAATAAACAGCTACAATACAAAACTTTTTGGGACAAAGCTGCCTAAACAAAGACATAAGATATGTATAAGATGAAAAAGTAGCAAATTTTCTAGTCTGCATACAAGTTCACTCCAAAGCCTATGGTCTATGATGCCATGAGAAAAAAGACACAAAAGTAAACCCAAAAAAATAATGCAGTTGTCCTTCATGAATATGTAAAGTGTTATCATCAGTTACACAGGAAAACAACCCCCTTACATGTGTGTTGTGTTGTGTTAGATACTGTAAAAAGCAAAAGCAAAACACAACCTCCCCAACCCATTAAAGTGTCAGAAAATCCCAAATTTTGAAGTCACCAAAAAAGCCTTTATTTTGACTGCTGTTTCTGCCCATGCATAAGTAAAGTAATAAATAATCTTTTGGGTTAGAATTATTGTCGTTCGTGAGTATGGATTTGCTTCTTTGGAACAAGTGTGTGCGTGCATACATGCTGGGGAGTGTGCTGTTTCTTTGTGTGCTCAACTGCATGTCTTCCTACCTCATACCATCCCCCCACCACCCCATTCCATCACCTTTTCAAGTTTCTTCTTCCCCAGTGTTGTGATCATACTCTTGGGTGTGGAGGGTTTACTTTTTATGTGCTTTACAAATCACAGATTCATTCATTCAGTTTGCTTTTCAGTTCATACAAATGTAATGCAAAGTCTAAGTATGTACACCTTGATGGTGGCCTTAGTCTATAGGTCAACTGAGCTGCTATGTTAACACTGGAGTAAAATTCCATGATTCTAATTGAGTTAAGTCAAAATATATGTTGAAACAAAAAAAGATTAGAGTAGGCATGCACACAAACACTTGCACACAGTCGAGCATGCATGCACAAACCTCCCATTGTGCTGGTCTGAGCATGTTGTGTAGAAATATTTTTTTAAAAATGACTACTTCAGTATTTGAAAACGATCCCTTCCTACAACATTGAAAGATATGTAATAAGCCAGACACGATACTAAACTTGACATCAGTGACATCTGTAATAACAGTGAGTAATGCTCAGTTGGATCTTTGTTTCATACACACACAACACATAAATGCTAACTGTGCAGACAGAATGAAGAAAATTACAAAATCAAATTCTCCGTGAGTACCACTAGCACTTGATCTCTCTCTTTCTCTCTCTCACATGCACACAATCAAATCACCAATTGCTGATCATTTCAATTTAGAAAATAAAATATGGTGTAAGTTTATGATATGGAAATATTATAACACACATAATGTGCTTGGAAGAAATGGAAAGAAATGGCAAGTCTACTCGGAAATCAGAAAATCCCACTGGAGAGACGCTGTCTGATATATAAGGCCTGCATTAAACCTGTTCTCCTGTATGGTTCAGAGACGTGGGTTTTCACAAAAACAGTCAAACGTTTGTTTAAGAACTGTGAAAACCGAATGCTACGCTACCTGACAAAGATCAAATGGGAAGACAGGATCACGAATAAAGAACTATGGAGAATGTGCAAAGTTGATTATCTCAGAGCTTTAACTTTGGTGACGGACATTTTCCTTAGTCATCCCAAATAACATTCATCTGTTATTTGTCAGTTCCCTTAACTCACTACAGCTGGTCAAGTTTGCAGATGCTGGTCATCTCTCAGAAGCAACCCAAATCTTTGCATTACACTGTTGTTAACAATGACTTATGAAATTCTCAGATTCTGGACCCTTCAATTTTGCTCCAACAGTATACACATAAAAATTACTGAATGAGCCCAAGACTTTGCTTCAATTATCAATTACAACCCAACTGACCACTACAGCCATATGAATTCAAAATTTACCAAGTCAATCATGTCACTGTCTCTGAAACAAAACAACAACTAAGAAAACTTTTAAAATATTGACCAGCTGCCAGAGTGGGGTTAACACCATGGGTTTTGGGCTGGAGATTGCAGGTTCAAGTCCCACAAAAATCATAGGGATGGGGTAGGGGGGCTCCTAAAGAGTGAGTTTGCAATGGGCTCATTGGAAAGACCAGGGCCATACAGTTGAGATTTATCCACTTTACAGATGCCAGTTTGAGTGTTGCTCAAATTACCTGACCAACACTGCAGGTGTCTGTACCTCTCAGTCCAAGTTGACGCTGAGGTATGTTATGATAGGAAGCGTACAGTACAGCCCTGTCATGCAGTCTCAACGCACATGCACTTAACTTTCAAAGCAGCTCCATTTTATCATCCTCATCACCATTACTCATCACGCAATAAACCAGAATTGTCTCTGATTTGGGGACACTGGCAAATTTCTGTTTCCCATGCACCTCTATGCCTGTGGTGAATTTGTGTCAAACTCAACTCAAAGCCTGCAGGGGTTGGAGGTTGATGGGAGCAGGTCGATGGAGGGACACTATGATGGGCACCACCTGGGTGGAAGTCTCACTCAGTCTGGCTCCCTGACTAAGCTCCCCTATTACCGTTGGACAGACACTGGTGGGCGCCACCCTGGGTGGGGTCTCACTCACTCAGTCTGGCTCTGTGATGGAGCTCACCTCCTATTGTAAATTTAACAGGGAGTTTATTAGGTGGTGTCCTGCTTATGTTAGCTCAGAACAGGCACTATTGAAAATCACCAAAGTGACCCAGCATTAGTGCAAGGCCTCTCCGGCTGGTTACCCCCTGGTGGCCTGACACTAATAGGTTTCCTGTTGACTTCCGGCACTGAAGATGGGTTATAACGAATGATCGAGTCTGGATATGAGTGACTGAAGCAGAGTGACACAGATGAGGGGTGTGGGAAAAGCTGGACAGGAACGTCACAGAATGATGAGGCAGCAGCCCCCCACCCCCCAAAAAAAAACCCAACCAAACAACAAAAAACACCTACACACATAAACCCACCAAAATACACAAACATTCTATTAACAATCCATTCTCATACTTCACTCTTGACATCTTGAAAAGAACACTGCATGGCATCTTCACCACAAAATAGGGAAGAGGTGGGGGAGTGGTGTCAAGGTCTTCTTGAAAAAGATGACGGGATACAAATATATAGTGACAGGAATCTCTTGCACGAATTTTTAAAAGGTGGCATCCCTAAAGGGGAAACTTTGATATACAGAACAAAAAGTATTTCACCTGATATAAAAATACAAAAAAACATTTTGATGTTAAGGACACTTTCTTGTATTTATCCGTTCTTCCAATATCTGAATTTCACACACACACAGAGGTAAGACCTTTTGACAAAATTGTGACAGCATAGTGTCAAAGTTTTCCTGCTAAAACACGTTTCTTACCAAAGTGTTTTGCATTCTTGAATAATACGTCAAAAAGACACGCTGATCCCAATTGAACGTTAAGCCAAATTTTCAATTATGCCAAAAATCTGGTTAAAATTATCTCCCCTTCCTTCCTAATGCTTCTCCCTGCTTACATTGCAAAGAAACTTTGCATTCACTTTTTACTTTTTTAAAATTCTCTTTGAAAACAAGGCTGAAACCAATTTTTATGAGGATTATTTGCCCACTCCGCTTGTGAGTTGAAAAATTTTCTTTTTGTTGCTCTTTTGTATACAATTTAATAATAATTTTTAAAAACCTTTACAAATAAAGCAAGCAAGTAAAACACGACTCCCCCTCCCTAAACTAAACCAATGTAACAATGTTCAAGATTTCATTTTATCACCTGATTAGAGCAATCAATCTGACAACCACCACAAAAAAAAAAAAATCACTTGATCATCAACTTCAAAGGCAAATCCCCCCCAAAAAAAACCCAACCCAAACAACGCCCCCCCCCCAAAAAAAACCAAAAAAAAACCCCACAACAAAACAACCAACCAAACACCAACAAAAACACACACAAATATCCAGTCACATTCACACATAGCACTGTATAAACTACAGACAAGATATACAATATCCATTTACCTACACAAATTCAATTAATTCTGTCTCTGTGCTTGATGTGGCTTGGGTCCCTCCTCCTGCGCAGAGGTTCCATTGGGTCGGTGTCTTCAGGATTGTCATACACTGTTGAAATGAGAACCTCGCCATCAGCTTTTCGTTTCCGCTTGGCTGACGGACCATAACCTCACAAGCTTCTCCCCGCGATAGCCCAGCCCTTTCCTGTCTTTGGGGTGCTGGCCCTCATTGTCCAAAGCATCAGCCATTCCCTCCGCTGAAGAACCCAGCCCAGACCCTTCTGTCCACCCCTGCTTTTCCATGATCTTGCGGCCAAAACCTTTGGTGTGCTGCTCAAACTTCCCGATGCCAGCAGAGAACCGGTCTGTCTTTTCTAGGCCACGCCGCCTCCGCTGTTCCTGTCGAATGGTCAAGAAGTCACGGATGTCCTGGTCCCCGGCTCCTGGTTCATAGTAGGCACTCATGTCCACATCCAGGTCATCGGCAGTTTGCTCATCAAAGTCCCCTTCTTTCTCCTGCCAGTACTGAGCATCTGTGTAGAAAACGAGTCCGCTGCCTCCTTTCTCCCACACCACCTCCATCTCTTCTTCAAACAGGCGCTCCTTCGTGCGGCCCTGGGTGCTGACATCATCGTACATGGCTTCGTGTCTCTCCCATTCCTCACACCTGTCGTCATCCTCTCCTGAATCGGAGCCTCCTTTCTCAAATTCTATCATCTTCTCTTCGATTCTTTCTGCCATTAGTCTTCGCCTCTCTTGCTTGGCCAGCTTCTTGAGACGACGCTTTTCTTTGTAGTCAGGAATGGTGTCTGAAGACTGGGGACTCTTTTCGGCTGACTTTGGTTCTGTGGCATGTGTCACAGGACCGGTATGACTGCCAGCTTCTTCTGAGGTATTGTTTCTGTCAGCACTTTTCACATCAGACGCACTCTCCACACACTGTAATTCATGCTGAGCTTTTTCACCTGTCTCCTCTTCTTCATCAGAAGGCACTGGTATCACTTCTGTCTGGTAGTCAAAGGGAACACTTCCATACTTGCCTTTATTTTTGGACTTTGGAAAGTCTAACTGCAGTTTCTTGATGATGGAAGGAGGCAGACGGCACTCCTGGATCAGTTTCATGAAGCGCATGGTGGCAGTTCCCACATTGCCCTGGGGCATGACAGTTGGTGGACGCAGCTCTGGAAGTTTGAGGAGATCCTCTTCACAGAACTCTTCTCTGTCTGAGGGAATCTGCCGCATCTCCCCTCTGGTCTGGTATTTTGAGACATCTCCAGAACTGCTGCTTGTGCTGTCTTTGGCCACACTCTTGCCGGGGTCCAAGGCAGGTGAAGGTGATGTTTTCAACCTGTAAGCAGTAACAAAACACACAGAGGTATATAAACTAAAGTTGATTACTAGTTACTGTATTAAGTGTCTTGTCTGCAATCAGCAAAGTCTTTTGTAATTTGGTGGTAATAGGAGAAATATCATCTAATATGGAAAAAAGATCTCAGTCTATGAATCAAATAAGATTCAAATAATCATTAAACCCACACACGGCCACTTTATAAATGTAATAGTTAATACTACAAACAAACAAAAACAACAGCTCCTCCCCCACAAAAGGGTCTGGGATTCAATGTAGTGAACATGGAACTGTGAGTTATTTTATTTTATGTATTCCTTTTTTTTGTTTTTTGTTCCTCAGCTAGAGCTCCAGGGTGAGATTTTTTACCCCCCCCCCCCCCCAAACTATTTAGGTAGCTGCAATCCAGCGTCAGGGATGGTGTCTAAACACAACACCTAGTGTGTGCATATATTTTTATGGGTTTTAAATTTTTGTTAGAATCTGTTCCTACCGACACGAAATGGCCTACTGATGCTACTCTTCCAAAAGGTGGAACAGGTTTTTAACGTGTGTGCAAGATGTTCTGCATGCATTCACACACAAGGCCTTGATTTACACTATACTCCTCTATAGTCACACTGAAGGACTTCACATTCAGTTCCATTTTCTTGTCAAACTGGGAAGAAAGAGCAAGGCTGGAATCGAACCCAGAACCTCAATCGAATTCAGAACATCACAGTTTACTTGTTAAGCATGTGAACATTTTCACCATCCTGCCACCTTCCTTCTTGAGTTATCTTATTAACTGATAAAAAGTGATATCAAACATTTTCCATTCTTAGCTTTGCACTGAACAGAAATCTTAACAAAAAGTGAACCCCCCCCCCAACCAAAAACAAAAAAAACAAACAAAATAAATGCCCCCTCCTACCTCCCCAAAAGAACAAAAACAACAAAGATTTTGAATTTTTCTCTTCCTAGACTAACTGAAATTAGATAAAGCAAAACTATATATTCTTGATCACAATACATACACATATACACACAGTGTGACAGGGGAAGAATCTGACAAGTCTTTAAAATAATCTAATTTCCAGAAGCCCCCCCAAAAAGTTTTAAATTTAATAATTTCTGTCACAGTGTCAGCAAAATATTCAATAAGATACATAAAAAAATTCAGTGACTCAGTGATTTAAAAAATAATCATTTGTATATACTTGAATAATGGTAACAGCTGACAATTTGCCACACCTACAATGAAGCCTTTACTGCTTTAAGCTTTACAAAATTACTGCCAACTCAATAATACTACATAAATCAAGGATCTACATTTTCTGAAAAGCTTTTTCTTCTTTTCCTGTCCACCTTCCCTATGGTGCTAAATTTATTCTTGTCTGGACCATGGCCAAGTCAGCAGTCTGATGCTGCAACCCCACTATTCAGTATTCTCCAGTTTTTTCTGGAGCTCTATCACTGTATCACTATCACTGTATCAGTCTATGAGTATGACTATAGGCTGGGCCATGCTGGTTTTCTCAGCATGTTTCTTTTACAATTTTGGGACTTTCTTCACTATATCCATTCTTGATGAGTTCCAGTCACGTGGTAAACAAGAAAGTAATCAATATGCATTATTAGTGATGCAGTTAAAAAAATATATATTACCAAAGAAATATATACATGACTGTACTCTGTGTGTATGTGTGTGTGTTTGTTTTGTTTTGGTGTGTGTGTGTGTGTGTGTGTGTGTGTGTGTGTGTGTGTGTGTGTGTGTCAAAGTCAAAGTCAAAGTCAAACTTTTATTTTCAGATGGTATATTGAATAAGCAGTGCACTTGCATTTTTTCATCAAGCCATCTATCTAAAGAAAATAAAGCGAGAAAAAAAGATAACGTATATCCAGACATAGAATAAAAAACCTATTCTATGGTAAACTATACAAATCAAACAAGAAAAGACAATAACATATGCATATATGGAATTAAAAACAAAACAAAAACCAGAAAAATATTCAACCATACAATTCAAATAATTCAAAAATCTTTTTTTTTAAAAAGTCATAATACAAACAAGCAACAAAGAAAAACCAAACCAAAACAAACAAAGAAGACAAAATAAAAAAAAATAAAAAACCACACCAGCTGCTCCCCCCCCCCCCCCCCCCCCCTCACACACACACAAACCTTCAACCATACAAACAACTGAATAAAACAACAAAAAAAAGATGAATCAACAAGAATAACCACAACAAGGAAATAAACAATCAAACAAACATAAACATACGTACACAACAACAACAGTGACAATAACTAACAATAACATAGGACAAGAATAACAGCCAAGACAAATGAAGAACAATATAGAACTAACAAAAGACGAGAAAAAGAGTCCAAAATACCCCCTCCCCCTCCCCAAGAAAACCACCCTAAACCCAAAACAAACAAAAAGCAAAATAAACCAGAACCCTACCCCAACCACCACCAACAATAACAACAACAACAACCAAATGGATATAAACAGAGGAAACTGATGTATCATTTAAACACTTACATACACATCCTCACCCATATCCCCTTCACCACATTATATACTCATATATAAGGAAAACAAGAATAACCAACAGCCATTGGATTCAGAGTAAAGAAGTATAACAAAGACATCCATTCCCTCCCTATGTGTGTGTGTGTGTGTGTGTGTGTGTGTGTGTGTGTGTGTGTTCCTGTATGCCACTGAAACTGGTTTAATTTAAAACTGCTAAAAATAAGTTTGATTAACTCTTGTCTTAGTCTTAACAGCTAACACTATCCAGCTATGACCTTACTAAACACTAGTAAATTTTCTGGATACTTCCCATCAGAAGTTTCTTTACAAATTACAGACTTACATTAATTTAATAATATTTCAAATCATCTCTTTTTCTTTTCACTTTACGTGCTATGGAACAGACCACACAAGAGAAATTATTCAAAAGTAATAAAATGATAATTTTTTATATGTTACCTTGAAATAAGGCACTTGCTGGACAATATTTCCTCTTTGCCATTTTGCCAATTCCTTTGATGGTAGGTCCTTGTCAGCTCAACAAACTTCACATTGGATACTCGAATGATGCAACAAAACGTTTCCCTTTTTGTGTCACTGACGTTTTGGTCGAGATTCCTTTCAGTAGACACGGGGTCAGCTGCTGAAATGAGACTGGTTACTTCAGAAGTTTTCACTGACTGCTTTTCTGGTCGGTGTCGGAAGTGGAAGCAATCAAACCCTCCCGTTTCCACAAACTGTGAGAAGAACCGCCGTAAATCAGCAGACCGATAGGATGGTGGAATGTTGTTAACAACCGCGTACACCCATTCTGTGTCAGACTGAGAAATGTTACTCTCTTCATTTTCCATAATGTTAGGCCTATCAAGCCTACTTGTGTAGTTCCAACGTTGTTGCTTGAAGGGGACGCTACTCTAGTGTACAACTGGAGAATAACAACCCCTAGCATTTCCTGTTGGGATCGTCTTCTGCACAACAAACTGTATTTAACTTATTTACATAATTCCAGACATTTCCCTGACGCTCTAATGCCTTGCCATTGTTAGACACATCTCCGTTTCAACGATCTCACACAGAAGAGCTTACGATGCGTGAGCAAGAAGTGAAATATTTGGACAACTTTGAATACATAAGGAGTCGTGGCAAGGCTGTCAAAGAACTGTGTAAACAATAATTAATCGTTGGATTGTTCCTTAAGTTTGCAGCTGGCTGATTCTGCTGGGTACCATACATGAAAAAAAGAGTTTATTATGGCGCGCCGAAACAGAGAAATTCCTGAACCAGTGTGGTCATCCATTGTGCTAGAGGACAGTAGCAACGAACATGCCCAACTGCTGCAGGCTATTCATAACAATGACTTAGAAAAAGTGTCAGATCTTTTAACAGTGCATGGTGTAAAGCCACAAGGCGGTGGTCATGGAAACTCTGTGGTGTGTCAAGCAGCACTGAAGGGAAGAGCTGAAATTCTCACTTTGTTGTTGGATAATGAGGGAGAAGCTGACCAGCCAGACCTGAATGATTACATGTGGCGGCGACGACCCATACACCTGGCTGCATCTCATGGACACATCGATTGTATCGACATCCTCTTGAGCAGGGGCGTTGACGTCAACAGCCGGGACAGTGATCATCGTACTCCCCTTCACTGGGCATCAACCTACGGCCAGAGCGAAAGTGTGGACTATCTCATCACCAAAGGGGCGTCTGTTAACACTGCACAGATCGATGGCTTCACAGCTCTGCATGCTGCCACTTGCCTAGGTCACACAGAAGTGTGCAAAATACTTATTCAACATGGTGCTGATGTCAATCGAGCTGACCGTGATAACTGGACTGCGCTGCACACGGCCACCTGCTATGGCTACGCTGATGTGGCCAGAATCATCCTGGATGCAGGAGCCTCCATCCACCAGAGGACCAGTGATGCAGAAACAGCATTCCACATTGCCTGCAGTAGTGGACATTTGGATATTGCCCAGTTGTTGTACAACTATGGAGCTCAAATCAACGCTGTCAACATCAACGGCTACACTCCTTTCCACCTCTCTGTCTACTATAACAAGTTTGAGGTGGCACATTTCCTGATCACCATCAATGCAGATATGGACACATGGAACAATGCTGGCCAGACTCCCTTTTATTTGGCTGCTTTGCGTGGAGAGGAGGGGGTTTTGCGTTTGATGGTTGAAGCAGGGTGTACAGTCAATGTGCACACCCTGTTACCCTTCTCCACGAAGCCCTGTCAGACAGACATCTGGGAGTACGTTCAGTACCTGGCGGTCAATCCTCGTCCTCTGAGAGACCTGTGCTGTTTCAAGATCCGTAGTTTGTTGAAGCACACTACACTGGATGATGTGGTGGTATTGCCCATTCCCCAGGCCTTGAAGGATCTCATTACATTTAAACACCTTGATAAAAGTTCAGTGCGGTCTACAGTTTCCAACATGTGAACAAGTTCAGTAAGTAAGTGAAAATGAGGAAGGAACTTACCACCAGAGTATATGTTCTTTGTGTTCTTTTTATGTGTTTTATGATTTTTACAATTGTACTTTTTAGGCTTAGGAACCTAGTATGAAAGTTATTCCTAATCTTGTCAATGTAGCATCTATAGGGTTTTCAGGCATCCTTAATAAATGGTCTAAGTTAAATTAATAATACAAGTACAGTAATTTCTTCTTTCTATCCAAATGATGTGACCAGCTTAAAATTTTTTTTTAATGAAAGTGCAGGGTTTCAAATGGGTACTTTATATTTTTCTCTGTGTGTGTGTGTGCATGCGCGCACACTCTTGTACTGTGTGTTTTGTTTTGTCTTTTTTTAAGAGAGATAGAGAACAATACATAATGATATGATAAAATTATGTTGTCTTGTATATAATTTGTATTATTACATACATGTACATAGTACATTGACAAACTAAAGTCGCTTTCAGTTTCATGGTATATTCCCTGACTATTGAAAAATCTCTTAATTAATATAATTCATGTTGCGCCACATCTTGTCAACAGTTTATAAAAACCCAGTGGCTGTGTCAGCGTGTGACATCAGTCCATTGACTTTGTTGCCACATGATACACTTCAGTCAGCCAAAAAGTGAAATATAATATCATTAGCAGTGTTTCAACAAATGTTCAGTGTGATTGGCAAGTAGAAATGACCATTCTCAAACCGTATACATTGACACAGTCATCTTCTGAAGTTAGAGTATGGCTGCCTATAATAATTATTACATGTGGCAAGGTATTGAAAACAGTGTGTGCATATTGCACGCAATTACCCTTGTGTAGTTTGTGTGTGTGTGTGTGTGCATACTTCTGTACAGATTATGGGAATTCTCTTCTTTTTGAGCGGACATTTCAGTGTGCCCATCTCTCTGGACACTAGTCTCCATGTACTTTTGTGCCTGTGTGCATAACACAAATTAATCAGAACATGGTGTATGGCATTCATGAATATAAAATTATCTGTTTTGTGCCTGAACAGTGAAGTTTGTTTTAGCAGGCTATAGTATAACTTTTGTAAGACTGCACAGAAAACAAGTTGGTGTAACTCAAATGCAGTAATTGGCCAAAGTGTGTGTGTGCATGCACGCACATGCATGTATACTGTATCAGTGTATGCATGTGTAAAAATTGACAAAATATGAATTCAGTTTTCAAAAAGCTTTAAGTTCTTCAGAGGTGAGGGTTTTATTGAATTTAATCATAATGAAATAGCAGGTGACACTTGGTTGGAAATAATAGTGAAGTGTCCATGACAATCTACAAATGTGTGCTGCACACATGGTTAAAAAGATGGGGGGGGGGGGGGGGGCAATAAGAATACATGTATAGATCTTGATCTTGTGTGCATGCTGAATCAGTTTCCTGTGTTAATAAAAGAAAAGTTGGAAACCTTTTTTGGTTGTTGTTTTTTTTAATTTGTGTTCTTTCTCTTCTTTGTTTTGTAACATAATTGTGATGTTTCTCCATGAAATGAGTCGCTTTTCACCTGATCCACTTTTCCGCTAGGAGCCATTTTAGGCAGGTGGGGGTCAGGTTGTCGATTTTGATTAAAAAACTATAGCCATTATTCTGCCTTGTACTGAAATAGGGTGAAAGTTTGTTTCCTTTAGCTTTAAAACGTGTTTTAAAAATCCCCAAGGCCTCATTCTGATCAACTATTAGTATTATGACGCTAAACTTGTCACAATTTCTCATTTTGTCACATTCTGCAATCTATCATCTAAATTGTAATAACTGTTCATAGAACTGTCCAATTTTCAATCTGTTTTTTTGTTTGTTTTTTTTGCTTGTTGTTGGTACTGAATAGCATTTTTATTGCAGATTAATACCATTTGAATAAAATAACTAAAAACTGACCCCTGGTGCAATGCGACTCATTAACTGATGGAGCGTCACAATTTAGTATACAGAAACTGAGAAAGTGGCGTGCTTTCTTTGTTTAGCAAGCATTTGTTTTCTTTCAAGACATTTTGGTCTGTGGATAGCATCAGTCAATACTGATAGTTTGTTTGTGCTGAGTAGGACACAGCCGGACTGACAAAAAAGGATGGCAATCTTTTCCCGATTAACCAGTAAACTTAAGATAGATCTATACTGAAGCCAAAGAAAGTAAACGGGAAAAATCATCTCTGACTTGAAGATATTTTTGTGTAAAAGTGAAAAGATACTGTTATTTTTTAACATTTTCATAGTTAACATTCAACATCTCTCTCTCTCTCTCCCCCAGTATTTCACTCTAACACACTTGACAATATAACACATTGACTTCAGTCTCAAGATGTTGAATACAACAACAAAATTCAGATGCACACATTTGCTCCATTCATTCCTCATGAGCAGATTTGATTGAGCCTATAAATGTACAACACTACTGAACAAGTCCCTCAAAAAATGATTGTATTGGGTAACAATCAAGAACAATATCGAGTAATAATATTAATTAATAACAACCCTTATTCACAAATTCAGCTTAACATTTCAGATTTATAAACAAAATAACTGTATTCTTATTTTAGCTGCCGATTACATCTGCAGATATATACTCTTTTGCTACATGGGTTTCATTTATAAATCACAAGTGAACAACAATGATGAATCCCCCCCCCCCCTCCCCTCACATTACATTGGTAGCACAAAAATGATAAATCCAGAACAGGAACAAATCTGGTATACAGACAAGCAAAAAAAAATCATGGCTACTATCATTTCACTCACATCTGGTGACAGAAAATTATGATTTGCGCATCTTGAAGATGATTGTATCCCATTCCCAATCATCATGGAACCTGACTGACAATTTCAATTTAAACAATCAATGTATCAAAACAGCATTCTAGCACAGAACCACTCATGGTAAAACTGGTTTTAAAAAAGTTTGCAACAAATTCACCCCTGCCTTTGTCAGTTTGTGTACTTGTCTTCACATAGTAAGGCAAAGGTGTCTGTCTCATAACCTATACAGTCATTGAGGAGCAAGGTGTCAGGCCACAGCTTTCCTAGAAGCCAACATCTTCTTCACACATTTCTTCCCACAGCACGAGTCCCTCGTGACCTCTTGTTTACAAGAGACCGCAGCACGAGGGACTCATGTCCTATTACTTTCGGCGAATAGTTTCAGTTAGAGTTAGCCTTGCCAACTTCCTTTTATAGGAAGTAAGATTACTCTTGGATCTCCCTGTGCCACATGTCAACTGTGGGTTCCAACAATCCATTGAGAAACAAAATTTTAACAATTCTTTTTTTCTGGCTTCACCCTCTTTCAGCAGTGACAGCTTGAAATGTACTTGGTCTGGAGAATGAGATTGTTCAGTTTTATTTGGGAGGAAAAGGGTTAAAGGCACCCATCTGCTATCCCTTGCTGCTTCACCTTCTTGTCCCTAAAGAGGGCAGATACTATTAGGCTACCCATTTACAGCTGGGTGAACTGGGGGCACACAAGCCACTCATCTGCGATGAGTGCTCAGTGCTGTTTGGGGAGGGCAAGTGCTCTGACCACAGAGTATTTCCTCTCCCCTGATGCTTGGTAAAAAAGGAAAGGTAAAGGTCTTCCCTTAACCTATGAGGTCATTGGGGAACTTCAGCTTCTCCAGGGGCCAGCATATTGAGGGCATTGCCCATCTCCTCTCCTTTACTGCTTTACCTTCCCTGTCTCTATAGAGGGAAGGTAACCATTCATTGCTGGGTGAACTGGGGGACTGTACTGAAGCCAAGGTGCACAAACAGTCCCCCATCCACTTGCTAACCACGCTCAATGCTGCTCAACATTGGCCTGGGGAAAGCGAGTGCTCTGACCACTGAGCTATCCCGTCCTCGTGCTTGGTACATGACAATAAAAAGCAATACTTTGTTGATGACAGACTAAGTCCCTGCCATGACTTGTAACTGAACACACTAATTAACATTACAAACATGTTTCTGCTGAAAATAAAAAGACTCCAAATAGAGTTCTTACATGGAAACTCGGCTGAACAGTTACATGTGACTTTCAATTAACCGTGACGTTCCAGTTCATTATTATTCAAAAGTAACTAGTACTCTTCTTCGTTGCTGAAAGAATACAAACTCTGGCATAAATAACAAATAACAAGCATCTTGTTCTTTCCTCGATGATTCTATCTCAGGTGAGTGTAATGTATGCAGGTCACTCTTTGCACACAATCACATGCCAAAGGGTGGCGTGTGATTCAAGAGCTCAAAGTAAAATACACAACTTCATTAAATGTATTGGTACTTGTACAAATGAATACTTCATGCTTAACCCTCTTGTCCCCGATCCGGCCGCAGCCGACAGTAACGGAAGCCGCTGCTAGATTCCAATACGACCGCAGCCGACAGTTGGTGCTGCCCACGTGGGCAGTACTTTTCCATCACACACAGACCTCGTGGTTTTCACACTGTGTGTCTGAAAATTGGTGGGGCGATGCAGGGAGGGTGTCAGAGGATGCCAGTGATAAATTTAGACCACTAACATGCGTGTAGTGGGGAGGGAAGGAAGAAATAACAGCCAGCGACGGAACGCTTTTCAATCGTTGCAGCGTGGCGGAAAAAGATGGCGTTTTCTTTGGAAGCAGATGACTCATCTGATTAGTGAGACGATTAATTGAATGTTATTGTCTTGGAAGTAGAAACATTTGAACGAGAATGGTTAAGTGAATCCGATATTAAACACTTACCAGGAAGAGGAGGATGGAAATGCTGCAGTTAGGGAGAAGAGTGAGCCAGAAAATAACGTGCTACACAGCACATTCCTGACCTGTGCTACACACACACAGGGACTGTGGAGAAATTTGACCTCCTGACCGGGTCCGCGGCATAGACGCCTGAAAATGTGATGCCTTTTGACTGTTTTCTCATTATTACCACACTTTTGCTTTGAAACTGCAATGGCAGAAACGAACAGATATGCCGATAACGAAAATAGTAAGAAGGAAAATAAAATAGGTCTCTGGTCTGCCAAGGTACGACAGGTGACAGCAATGGGTACAACCCCCACACATCTATAATTTGTGCTTTTTGTGATGTGATGTGACCCTGTGCCACCACTACGACTACTTTAGAGACTACCAACATTAAAATTTTGTAGGGTTACAGAAGTTCTGTGTTGTTTTGAATTTGTCACCTGTGCTGTGACACTGGTGACAGTGTGACAGTCATGTACAATAATACACTTCTGTACACTTAACAAACATGTGGTAGCACACGCAGATATGAAGTACAGTATAAAGGTCACATGTTGATTGAATATGACTTGTTTTCAAAAGAAAAAATAGTTAAAACTTCTGTCTCCTTGAGACATACCATAAAACAACAGGTGCTATGGGGACATTGTGTGACACATCCTTGAAGTACTATTGCACATAACCATTGGTAAACACATCAGCTGGGTATCAGTTCCTTATTCGACACTAACATGCTTGAACTATTGTCAAATCCATGCAGGACTTGCTGTTTTATCATATATACCATATTTTTACCTGTGATTGGTGACAAATAAGGTGACAATGACAAGACATCTGGTGACCAGACACATAAACTTGCGCCTAAATGCAAGTACAAAGACATACCTAGCTTGTGACAAAATTTCAGCTTGATAACTTGTCATGCACACACACAATTGTCTTAGGAGTAAAGTAAGTGAGATGGAGGTAGAAAACCTTCAAAGAATTCAAAATCTACAGGCAGTTTAGCTCTGTAGAATCCAACAACAAGAGGGTTAAACAAAAAAAGGTTTAAGCTGCTTAAATTGGTACTCGAACAGTTCATGCTTTAAAAAAAAGGGCCTAAGCCGCTTAAATCTCTTTTACGTCCTTGTGTGTTTGAAGTTGTGTTTGTTTGGGGTTTTTTTTGGAGAAAAACACAGATACATGCAGCCGTAAGGAAAATGACACCTTTCAATAGAATGCATTCAACAGTATAGGAAGCAAAACGATAAAACCTACATCACTAAAACTAGAGATCATTTCAGGAGTGGCAAAATCTTGGCCAACATTAACACATCCTAATTAAATGAACATACTTCCCTGCAGACGGAATGCAGCTACTGTAATGGTGGGCAAAAATGGTTGTCTATATATGCAAAACCTCACCATGGATGAACCTCAGAGCTCTAGCCGAGGAAAATAACAAAAAACCATATTTACTCAAATTTCCGTTATATTATCCGACTTGCTGATTTCAGGAGCACATCAATTTCTATGCAAATGAATTTAGCCTCCACGTGTCATCACAACACATATATACATACAAGTTATTATTTATGTATTGTCATGTATTGTTTTGTATATCAATCACTTTCAGTCACGGCACATTTCTCTGCATGAAATGCGGGCTGCTTTCCCCAGGGAGAGCGTGTCGCCACAAGAGCAGCGCCACCCATTATTTTTTGTCTTTTCCTGTCTGCATTTGTTTCCCCATCAGACTGGCTTTTTTCTACAGAATTTTGCCAGGAACAACTCTCTTGGTGCCATAGGTTCTTTTACGTGTGCTAAATGCATGTTGCACACAGGACCTCGGTTTATCGTTTCATGTATTTTTATTTGTTTATAATTATTTTATATCGAGGATAATGGAAAAAGCACTCATGAGCTTTTTTTCATCCAGTCCCCGTGTGTATGCAGTTTTGTAAATTTTGTCATCCATTCCCACGGGCACACAATGGCCTACTCTTCCGAAAAGTGGAACAGGTTTTAACGTGTGCACAAGATGTTCTGCATGCGTTCGCACACAGGGCCTCGGATTATAGTCTCATCCAAAGGACTTTTGGGGAGAGTGGAGTCTGCACGGATGTTAACTTCTGGGGAAAATATCCCCTTGAACGGGAATCGAACCCGGGTCGGGTCATCCGAAAGACTAGCACCCAGACCACCACTCCTGGTCTAGTGGATGGAAGAAAAGTTTTTGGCACAAACCAGGGATCGAACCACAACACCTTTTGAACCTGACCATTCTCCCTTGCTAGGCAGGTGTGTTCCCTCTAGACCACCGATGGCCCGTTTTTGTAATTGGTATTATCATCAGGTAGACTGCACTGTAACGGTTTGCTGATTTTAAAACTGCTGATTTAATCAACTGACTTCCTGCAAGCAACTCTTCCCTTTCTTCCTGGTGTCATGGGGGTCCTTTCTTTGGAGGGGTGGGCAGTTCTCTCTCACCTGCCCCACTTCACATTTCTATGATCTTGAGGAATTCAGAAACCAATAATCCTACATAAAGAGACACTTTGCCATCAGCCACACATTCTGAAAACTATGGATTTCTTCCAATCACAGACCTCTTTACGTGCAAATCCAGCATCGTTCAGTTAAGGGCCCAGTACTAAAATAAGCACACCCCTTCCTTTTACCGTGTGGTCAGTTCCTGCTATAATAATTAGCACCAGCTGTAACAGGACGGGATGGACAGCAGCTGAGAGTAGTGGAAAGTGGGGGACACTGACAGCTGTGTCTGCTGCCTACAGTTAACACCTTGTAGTTATATGTTAACAAACTCATAACACATAAGTAAGAAACTGGTACTCAAGTCTATCGCACATAAACCTGCTGACATTCCTTCTATCTCCTATCCCCCCTAATCCTGAATAGCTCAAGGCATGCACTCCAAGATTTCTAAATAGAGTGTTGCTTCTTCCGGACTTTGCTACTTGGATACGTAAGCTCTAAAGTCCACTGTTGGCGATGTTTTGCACAAACAACTGTTTTAAATCCTGCCATCAAAGGTAGCCGCATTGTGCCTAACTCATGGTGTAATAAATATTATTTTGACATTTGAGAGTCTAGATACCCTGATATCAACATCTTTCCTGATACCGACTGGAAAACTGGAAAAAAAACACACACACACAAAAAACCAGCATTGAAGTCCAATAATCAGCCTATGAAAACGCTCTCAAATGGATTGAAAAAAAAACAACAAAACAGATGCTACAAAAATACACCTGAAACAAAATGAATACCCCAACAGAAATACAGATTCCCCCTGCCCCCTTTATCATATCATACCATGTTTCACAAGAGACAAATACCTGGGGAAAATGTTTAAAAGAATATTAATGATGAAGCTGCAGAACTAGATCTGATAAAAAAAAATCTATGACTATCAGATATGACCCGAAAATTCAGTATGCTATTTCTATAAATCTCTGGAACTTCAGTGTGCAATAAAAACACAACTATGTTCAACTTCATTTCTCCTTTTATTTTGCCACAATTCTGCTGGGCACCAGGGAGGGAGGGAGTGGTGCCCAGCAGAATTGTGGGGTTTTATCAAGACAATTATATATATAGCTACTTTCAGATTAAGAGGAAAATAAAAATGTCCAGCGACACTGACAGCTACAGGGCCAGTCCTGTCAACACATCTGATTAACAAACTAAGACAGCTACAGGGCCAGTCCTGTCAACACATCTGATTAACAAACTAAGACAGCTCAAGGGCCAGTCCTGTCAACACATCTGATTAACAAACTAAGACAGCTACAGGGCCAGTCCTGTCAACACATCTGATTAACAAACTAAGACAGCTACAGGGCCAGTCCTGTCAACACATCTGATTAACAAACTAAGACAGTTCCACTTCCAGATTACAGTGTACCAAGACCATACAAAACAAAAACAGAGCAGATCAATACTGGCAGTGCCAACGTGCGTATCTGTGCAAACAGTTTCTTGCACCTCTTGCCGCCACTTTGGTATCAAGTTATCTTTGATTAATACTTTATCAACAATAAAAAGTAATATCATTGATATAAATTGGAAAAAAAAGTGGACAAATCATTGTCAAATATTTTTGTAGTAACTTTTCAAAGAGACACTTGCATAACAAATTTCGAAACTAGCATAATTGAGAAACTAACATTTTGATGTTATAATTTTAAAATCTTCTCAAATCCTGCACGCTTATAAAGAAATACAGGCAAAGTTTGAAAAACTGACACACACAAAAAAAAAAGAAAGAAAACAAACACCCCACTCTCAAAACACCCAATTCTAGTCCAATACTTGCATAGAAAACATCTTCCACATCGGCTAGGGAGCAGAGACTTGTGGTCAAGATATGTTACACAGTAATTGTCTGCACAGAACATAGCTTCCTAACTTGATGTGTTACACAGTAATTGTCTGCACAGAACATAGCTTCCTAACTTGATGTGTTACACAGTAATTGTCTGCACAGAACATAGCTTCCTAACTTGATGTTTACACAGTAATTGTCTGCACAGAACATAGCTTCCTAACTTGATGTGTTTACACAGTAATTGTCTGCACAGAACATAGCTTCCTAACTTGATGTGTTACACAGTAATTGTCTGCACAGAACATAGCTTCCTAACTTGATGTGTTACACAGTAATTGTCTGCACAGAACATAGCTTCCTAACTTGATGTGTTTACACAGTAATTGTCTGCACAGAACATAGCTTCCTAACTTGATGTGTTACACAGTAATTGTCTGCACAGAACATAGCTTCCTAACTTGATGTGTTACACAGTAATTGTCTGCACAGAACATAGCTTCCTAACTTGATGTGTTACACAGTAATTGTCTGCACAGAACATGAGCTTCCTAACTTGATGTGTTACACAGTAATTGTCTGCACAGAACATAGCTTCCTAACTTGATGTGTTACACAGTAATTGTCTGCACATAACATAGCTTCCTAACTTGATGTGTTACACAGTAATTGTCTGCACAGAACATAGCTTCCTAACTTGATGTGTTACACAGTAATTGTCTGCACAGAACATAGCTTCCTAACTTGATGTGTTACACAGTAATTTTTCTGCACAAACATAGCTCCTAACTTGATGTGTTACACAGTAATTGTCTGCACAGAACATAGCTTCCTAACTTGATGTGTTACACAGTAATTGTCTGCACAGAACATAGCTTCCTAACTTGATGTGTTACACAGTAATTGTCTGCACAGAACATAGCTTCCTAACTTGATGTGTTACACAGTAATTGTCTGCACAGAACATAGCTTCCTAACTTGATGTGTTACAACAGTAATTGTCAAAAAACCAGCATTGAAGTCTAATAATCAGCCTATGAAAACGCTCTCAAATGGATTGAAAAAAACAACAAAACAGATGCTACAAAAATACACCTGAAACAAAATGAATACCCCAACAGAAATACAGATTCCCCCTGCCCCCTTTATCATATCATACCATGTTTCACAAGAGACAAATACCTGGGGAAAATGTTTAAAAGAATATTAATGATGAAGCTGCAGAACTAGATCTGATAAAAAAAAAATCTATGACTATCAGATATGACCCGAAAATTCAGTATGCTATTTCTATAAATCTCTGGAACTTCAGTGTGCAATAAAAACACAACTATGTTCAGCTTCATTTGTCCTTTTATTTCTCCTTTTTGATAAAAACCCACAATTCTGCTGGGCACCAGGGAAGGAGGGAGTGGTGCCCAGCACAATTGTGGGGTTTTATCAAGACAATTACATATATACAGTGGACCTCTGATATAAGAACACCGCAGGGGCAAGCATTCTGGTGTCCTTATAAGCGAGGGTCCTTATAAGCATAACCTCGGTTATAAGGTCAGTTGTGGAAGTGTGTGTTCTTATAACCGAAGAAAGAAGAAAATAGCGTGGACAAGCTAAAAAGAGTTGTATATCGGCCTCTAATGGTCTGTGTGTGTGTGTGTGTGTGTGTGTGTGTGTGTGTGTGTGTGTGAGGTGTGTGTGTGTGCATACGTGTGTGTGTGTGTGTGTGCGTGCATACGTGTGTGTGTGTGTGTGTCCACAGCAACTTCTTGCTTGTTTATGCGTCAATGCAATGGAACTTGCTGGTTGGGTTGAAAAGTTGAATATCTCGATGCAATCTCGTTTACGTTTTTGGTGTATTGCAAACAAAAACATGAATTCAATTCAAATAACACTAGAACGTATGTAACAGTAGCTGTCTGAATGAATTAGAGAGAGAGGGGGAGAGAGAGAGGGGGAGAGAGAGAGAGAGAGAGAGAGCTCACCTTTTCACAGAAAACCACTCCAACAAAGCAGTGTCAACAGTGCCATGCCTGGAGCCTCTTGCACCCTTTCTGGAAATATCATTCCTGCCGCTTTCAAACTGCCTAATGTATTTGGCTTTTTCTCTTACAATATTGAGCAAAGTCGTCCTGGGAACTTTCATTTCATCAGCGATGAGACTTTTGCTTTTGTGAGGGTTCCGCTCGACCTCCCTGATAATTCCTACTTTTTGTTTGAGAGACAATGCTTTTCTCTTACGCTCCGCCATCATGCCTTTCTGGAAGAAAATTTCTTGGAAGTGACTCATACCGGTAACAAAACGAGCATAACTTCTACTTTCGGTTCTTATATCCGAGGGGAGGTCGTGTCGGGAACAAGCAAATGGTGTTCTTACAAGCGAGGGTTCTTTTAACGGAATAATCTGACTTCCTGGAAATGATAATTCCTACTTTCGGTTCTTATATCCGAGGGAAGTTCGTGTGGGGACCTTGCAAGTGCTGTCCATATAGGCGATGGTTCCTATATCAGAGGGTTCTTTTATGCGAGTTTTAATAAGTGATCACAAAGAACAACTTTGGCAGGGACATGCTTCTGGGTGTTCCTATAAGCAATGGTTCTTATATCGGAGGTCCTTATAAGTGGGGTCCACTGTAGCTACTTTCAGATTAAGAAGAAAATAAAATGTCCACCGGCACTGACAGCTACAGGGCCAGTCCTGTCAACACATCTGATTAACAAACTAAGACAGCTCAAGGGCCAGTCCTGTCAACACATCTGATTAACAAACTAAGACAGTTCCACTTCCAGATTACAGTGTACCAAGACCATACAAAACAAAAACAGAGCAGATCAATACTGGCAGTGCCAACGTGCGTATCTGTGCAAACAGTTTCTTGCACCTCTTGCCGCCACTTTGGTATCAAGTTATCTTTGATTAATACTTTATCAACAATAAAAAGTAATATCATTGATATAAATTGGAAAAAAAAGTGGACAAATCATTGTCAAATATTTTTGTAGTAACTTTTCAAAGAGACACTTGCATAACAAATTTCGAAACTAGCATAATTGAGAAACTAACATTTTGATGTTATAATTTTAAAATCTTCTCAAATCCTGCACGCTTATAAAGAAATAACATAGGCAAAGTTTGAGAAAACTGACACACACCAAAAAAAGAAAGAAAAAAAACCACCCCACTCTCAAAACACCCAATTCTAGTCCAATACTTGCATAGAAAACATCTTCCACATCGGCTAGGGAGCAGAGACTTGTGGTCAAGATGTGTTACACAGTAATTGTCTGCACAGAACATAGCTTCCTAACTTGATGTGTTACACAGTAATTGTCTGCACAGAACATAGCTTCCTAACTTGATGTGTTACACAGTAATTGTCTGCACAGAACATAGCTTCCTAACTTGATGTGTTACACAGTAATTGTCTGCACAGAACATAGCTTCCTAACTTGATGTGTTACACAGTAATTGTCTGCACAGAACATAGCTTCCTAACTTGATGTGTTACACAGTAATTGTCTGCACAGAATATAGCTTCCTAACTTGGGGACACTTGTTCACAGCATCATACAAAGAAAGAAAATGAAATAGATGCAACGGTTGCTAATTTAAAAGTACTATACATTATTGCTTCAATGCATTATTTTCCTCTCGAAGAAAGGCTGTTTAAAGGTTTGAAATAAACACTGTTAGAGGACAATGTAATGACTGATAGATCCATTAATTCAGCAAAACCCCACTTAAGCTGAGGATTGAGGGTAACATTCAACAGTGCTGTATATCAGTGAAAACAACTTGCTGCAACAGAAAGAAAATAAAAGATGGCTAATGGCACGGCAATCAAATAATACTATTTCAGCATTCATAACGCTGAATACAACAGTAGCCAATACAATCATCTTTTTTCTGCTTTCATATCAACAGCTTGAGTGTATATCATAATATAGGAGAAAAATACCAATATAACAAAAACCTTAAAGAAAAGAAAATCACAACTACCATGTATGTAGGCTTTCAACGACTGGGCACATCAAATACAAATCAGTCACACACACACAAAACGGCTAAAATCCAAGTGTATGTCACCAACACAAGCATCACGTTACTTCCATGCTCATACACAACAAGACTGTAACCTTCAGAGCACTATCAAACAACAACACAGATCAACACGTACTACATTTCTGATAGCATTCAAGTACAGATGCATTTTTATCCAATTAACTTCCAACATCATAATCATACAAATATCAACAACAAAAAATTATCAATTATCTTTCCGACTAGACTAACAAGGAGCAGTAAGAAGACATTGGTCAATTTATTACCAAAAAATTCAGGATCCCTTCACCAAAAACTTCGTTGATAATTTGATATATAAATCATTATCATTGTAGCAGTCACATCAGCAGCAAGAAACATAACAGAAAATCAAGAAAAAAGACTGTGGCAGTTGTAGCGATGCAATCCATCAATCCATCAATCATAATGAGTGTACTGCAGAGGCTTCTTGATGGTGGCCAGGAACTTGTGCACCTCGGGCCAGATCAGGTTGGAGGAGGTTCCGGTGAATTCCTCCACCATCCCTTTGTTTCTGAAACACAAATGTACGTTTGTATTTGAACTTGATTGTAGCCATACTGTGCTCTGCTTTTCAAACGTGTTGGCATTGTCACTAGTAATAGCGTGAGAAAGGAGTTTGCTGGTCTTCCTTCCTCTGTGTACGCAGGTTTTCAACTTCTGTAAGTGATTGTAATCTAACAGCTACATCATGATGACGATGATGATGATGATGATGATGATGATGATAATAAGCATTCACACAGGATGGATTTGAGCTGGTATGGCCACCGTTTATCCTGCCTGTAACACAGCCCTTTCTTGCCTTCCAGAAGCTTCCAGGCAGAAATCAGGCAGGCAAACAGCTGTTGGAGACCACACAAAAAACAACAACCAGAAAATAGAAAAAGAGAGACAAAAAACCAAAAGAAGAAGAAAAAAACATGAAAGAAAATGTAGCAAAAAGAGAGCCTGCTAGGAACGAGAACTGCTGGCCACCCAACAGTAACACGATCAGATTCTTGCAACTGGACAGCTTCTACTGACCGATCTCTGCTTCAAGTACCAGGACAAGCCTCTCAGGACAGTCAGTAGTGCCCCATTGCCACGCCATGTTATGAGCGCTGGAACTGCGCTGATGTGTGTTTCAGCCTTACGTTGTCCAAACAGCTGTGTGGTCAGCATCTTACAGCTGCGTCCACTGTCAGTGTCCAACTCTTGGTATCAAACAGGCAGGGTCAAACCACCTTCCCCTGTCCCTCCCACATGAGAAGACCTTTTGCTTTAGATGCAAGTCAAAAGCTGTCAGTTAGTGATGTCAGTCATTGCCAAGGCCTACAGTAAAATGTTGTTATGTTGTAAAATGTTATGTTGAGATTGCCTTCAGCCATGACAAGCTCTTAACATAACACTGCACTATCTAAAGGAAAAAAAGTCCTCTGAAGTCTGGAGTATGGCTGCCTCTATGGCGAGGTACTTGAAAAGAGTCATACACGCACACTTCTCATCCAGTGTACTTCCTATCTCACAGAGATTCCCAGGTGGGATGGATGAATGAGTCAAGAGTGTGGCATTCGGTGAGGTTACTGGGAGACAACACCAGATGTAAAGATGTTGGAATCCACAATCAGATAAACAATGTGAATTTATAGACTATTAATGAAGCATCAAAAAAAGACATCTGAAAAATTCCCAAAACAAATTCAGGATATAAATTGTGTAAATTTATATAAGAGCATCAATTTTTATATTTTGAAAGCACATAAAAAAACACCTCCTCCACATAGATCACACACATATATAACACTTCAATTACACATTACAAACAATACACCTAGGAATAACTGTTTTCAACAACTCTTTCTAAAATTTAACTTTCATAATGATAAGGAAGAAGCACTTTTCTTCATTATTATTTAATCAGCAAAAAAAATCTGTTAATCAAATGAAAACATGGCTGAGGAAAAAGCTGTTCATTAAAAAACCCCACCTTAATACTGTATAAATAACAAATAATTACATATAACAGATATATACACAAATGATCACAGATATCTCAAGACTGTTGTTGAGGACCACAAACAGGCAGACAGACAGGCAGAAGAGGGCAGGAGGGGGAAGGCAGACAGGCAGACAGGCAGGCAGGCAGACAGACAGGAGAGGGCAGGAGGGGGAAGGCAGACAGACAGACAGGCAGGCAGACATGGCAGTGAACTGACCTGTAAAACTGCAGGACAGGGTGAGTCAGGCGACGATAGTGCTCCAGTCGCTTACGCACAGTCTCCTCTTTGTCGTCATCTCTCTGTATCAACGGATCTCCAGTGATGTCATCAATGCCCTGTAGGAGGAACCACAAATATGCTATTCACTACAAAGTTTTACACCATTTATTATCATTTATATATATATATATATGTGGTACTGACTTTTTTGTTATGAAATGTTTGTCATGTTTAACAGTTAACCTTTCCCCTACACAGTGGGGTGTAAAATGACCCACCTCTCTTTCTTCTGCTACCCAATAAATGTTCATGCTTCTTTCCTGAAATTTCATGATTTTGTCAAGAAATCTCGGTCTTACACATCCACAGAAAATTGTTTGTGTTTAAGAATTTTAAAAACCCAACTAAATAAACAACGAGTGTACAGTATGTCATGGGTGTAAGCACACCCACAGTTCCAAAGTGTGCCACAGACATTCCATACGTCATGGGTGTACAGCCATCCATGCTTACTAGAATGAGGGGGATAAGATAACCTGTTGGTTAGAACGTTGTGCATTGCACTCATTATCTGCTGACCCAGATTTGAATCCCATGCATGGGGATATTTTCCACTGGAGTTAACATCAGTGCAGATTCCACTCCCCCTCAAAAGTCCTTCGGATGAGACGATAAATCGAGGTCCCGTGTGTGAATGCACACAGAACATCTTGCGCACGTTAAATCCTGTTCTGCTTTTCAGATGAGTAGGCCACCGAGTGCCAGTTGGAGCAGATGACAAAACTTACAAAACTGCATACACATGGGGACTGGATGTAAAAAAAAGCACATGAGTGCTTATTCCATTATCCTTGAAATAAAAGAATGAAAAAAATGGCACTGTCCCCTGAAAAAACCTCTAGCTGTATGGAGTAATGAGAACCTATGCTCCCTGCTAAGTGGTGGTGACATCACCCATGATAGTTCTTTCCACAGAGAGACAGAGAGAGACAGAGAGAGAGACAGAGAGAGAGAGAGAGAGAGAGAGAGAAGAGAGAGAGAGAGAGAGAGAGAGAGAGAGAGAGAGGGAGAGAGAGAGAGAGAGAGAGAGAGAATCTATTATTTAGCTGTATACTGCCTAAGTACAACACATGGTATTTTCTAAGCTCTCTTTGCAGTGCTCATTAAAATGTACACAAAACAGTTCAGGACAAGAACATTGATAAACTATCAACTTTTAGATTTTGATTTATAAAGGATTGCAATTTTCTACGCTTCACATGCTGTAGTAAAATGGGCAAAATTCAATCCAAAGGGAATTACGAAATGTTGATGAACGTCAGCCAATCAGACTTACAGGAACTTTGGGGGGGTTGAAATCTGTGTGATAGATGCGGCCGCTCTTGGCGTGGGTCCAGCGCCCTTTGATCCGGTCGATGATGACGTCAAAAGGAACACGCAGGTTCATCACCACCTCCACTGGCTCGTCACGCTCCAGAGCTATGGCCTGCTCCACAGTTCTAGGGAAGCCTGTCAGTCAACACACCAAACAGTGAGTGAGCGAGTCATGTCTTCCAGTGCTGTAAGGAACTGTGACTGTGGGCACCGACAACAGGCTGAAAAGTACAGTGCCCCCCCCCCAAAAAAAACAACCCACCACACACAAAAACAGAAGCGGAGGCACCGTGGTCAAGTGGTTTAGGCGGTCAACTCATGATCCAGAGGTCGCGGGTTCAATCCCCGCTCGGCTCGGTGTTGTGTCCTTGGGAAAGACACTTTACTCCTATTTTCCTCACTCCACCCAGGTGTACAAGTGGGTACCAGCTCTGCTGGGGAAGTATCTGGCGACAGACTAGCGTCCTGTCACAGGGGTGGTGAAAAACCATCAGTTCGCTTAACGCTACAGAAACCGGGATAAGCTCCGGCTCTATGGGCCTTCTGGCTCGAAAGAACATACTACTATACTACAAAAACAGAAAGAGAAAGGACAGACGGAGGGAATGTGTGGGGTGTGTGTGTGCATGTGTGTGAGAGAGTAAGAGACAAGACAGAGAGAGAAAGAGAGACACAGAGAAGAAGAGAGACAGAGAGAGAAGGGGGGTGGAGGGAGAGAGAAGGGGGGGGGGGGTCCATGAAAAAGGGGGAGGCTGGTGATGACAAGGTGATGATGAAAAGCATGCACGCACACACACAGGACCCTCCCCCCCCCCCCCCCACTCTCCCGCTTGCCTCCTGCACCTTTGCGCTGCTGGTCCCTCCCCTTCATGAAACCCGACACTGTTTGATACTTTGCCCGTGGCCCTTCTGTCATCAGAGAAACTTCACTTGCTACCTAGTAACGACTCGCAATGCAAAGCAAAGAAGGGAAGTAACCGGCACGGAAGAATTACATCCCTTAACCTGTTTTCATGGTTTACTTTTTTCTCTCCCCCCCCCCCCCCCCCCCCCCTATTTTTTTGGTGCGTGTCTTTTTCACAGATTTCTGTGAATTCGCAGAGATGTACCACGCCTGAAATGATTATTCATCTACAAACTCTCTCTCCGGTAAAAGTAAAATTAAGCACTTTATATGGACCTGGAGGCATATGTCTGATTTTCCAGGACTATCAAGGCCTTGAAATAGGGTCCCCCAAAATTAAGGACTTTCAAGGACCGTACGAACCCTGGATACTGCTATCTCTCTTGTTTGAAATGCTTTACATAGGCATATGGACAATTTTTTCAGCTTCAGGACTGGTAGCAGACATAAGTCATTTAAATCTGAACATATTTGGCTCTCTGAAGAACTCCATAGCAGTAAACTCTTTTCTGATATTTTCTAAAAAATGGACCTCAAAGAAGAAAATGAATTTCATCTTTGCTTTCTTTACATAATGGACATATTAAATCATTGTCAATGCCATTATGGTGTTTGTATTGAAATGAATGAATAGCTATACAAGACATCTAGATATACCAAAATGAAATCTTATAAATTTCAAATGTTTGTCAATATTTGCTGGCAAATAGTTTTGCATACAAGGCACAGGACTAGTAAACATACGATACATACTAAACCTCTCACTGTTTTGAACATGATCATCTCACTCTTGCAACTTACAGTCAATTAAACGTCTTTTGAATGCATGCAAAAATTCACCCAAACAAAACTGATTCCATACTAAAAAAAACCCTCATATTTGTTACCCATGTTGTTTTTCCTCCTCAATCGTTCAACTCACCGAGCATCACATAAGCTTTCCTTGGTAATCTTTCTGCTTCCATCCTTGTTCATTTTAACCAATAGCGAATAGTACTGACAACAAAACTTATAGTGATTGGATATCTATTCATTTCCCTGAAAACTACGTCATTAGCCGATTAGGTGTTTGTCTGACCACCCCCCAGAATTTCTTTAAAGCAAATAAATGTATTTTTTCACAATATTTTGCAGCACTATAAAGTCTCCAAACTTCAGAGCCATAATGCATTATAGGCTAAAATTGTGCGTCAAATAATTTCTAGAGAAGTCTAACTGAAAGTCTACTATTCAAAGTATGTAACCCTCGCATGATAGTAAGAAGCGCCTTTTTTGCACGGCTTGCTAAATCGCCGCATGTAGTAGTGAAACTAAGCCTAGTTGAAAAATAAATCCCCAAATATTCATGAATAAGCATTAACAACTGCTTTCTGATTACCATCAATTGACCAATGTTTCTGGCACTCTGGCTTTATCTTGCAAAAACAAATCAAAGCACTTGCATTCAACCTACTCTTACACATGCAACCAATCACAATTAATAGTTTTAACAAAATCAAAATATGTACACACACACATGCACGTTATTTAGCTGGGTCTGCAGACCAACAAGTGTTTTAGAAAGAACATCATCATCCACTAACAAAAAGTATTATTATAAACAGTTCCAGAGTATCTAACAAAAATGTCACACCATATTTTCCATTAAATTTTTGTATTACTTCAAGTGCTACCTCATTAACAAACAAAGAAAAAAGAACCGGGCTGCAAACATCACCCTGTTGACAACTACTGAACATTACAAGGCGATAATCTAGCTAGCTCCATTATCTTACTCTTGCCTTAACCGTCTTGACCCTGATTAGGCCGCAGCCGACAGTAACGGCGACCACCACTAGATTCCAATACGACTGCAGCCGACAGTTGGTGCTGCCCGCGTGGGCAGTACTTTTCCATCACACACAGACCTCGTGGTTTTCACACTGTGTGTCTGAAAATTGGTGGGGCGATGCAGGGAGGGTGTCAGAGGATGCCAGTGATAAATTTAGACCACTAACAGGCGTGTAGTGGGGAGGGAAGGAAGAAATAACAGCCAGCGACCGGAATCGCTTTTCAATGGTAGCAGTGTGGCGAAAAAAATGGCGTTTTCTTTGGTAGTAGACGATTCATCTGATTAGCCAGACGATTAATTGAATGTTATTGTCTTGGAAGTAGAAACATTTGAACGAGAATTGTTAAGTGAGTCCGATATAAAATGCTTACGAGGAAGAGGAGGAAGGAAATGCTGCAGTTAGGGAGAAGAGTGAGCCTGAAAATAAGGTGCTACATGGCACATTCCTGACCTGTGCTACACACAGACAACTGTGGAGAAATTTGACCTCCCGGCCAGTCCGCGGCATAGACTCCTGAAAACATGATGCCTTTTGACTGTTTTCTCATTATTACCACACTTTTGCTTTGAAACAGCAATGGCAGAAACGAACAGATGCCGATAACGAAAATAGCAAGAAGGAAAATAAAATAGGTCTCCGGTCTGCCAACGTTCGACAGGTGACAGCAATGGGTACACCCCCACACATCCATAATTTGTGCTTTTTGTGATGTGATGTGACCCTGTGCCACCACTACAACTACTTTAGAGACTACCAACATTAAAATTCTGTAGGGTTACAGAAGTTCTGTGTTGTTTCGAATTTGTCACACCTGTGCTGTGACACTGGTGACAGTGTGACAGTCATGCTTCGATTTGTTTGTTTTTACAAGATTCAGCGCTATATAAATTCCGTATATTATTATTATTATGTACAATAATACACCTCTTTACACTTAACAAACATGTGGTAGCACATGCAGATATGAACTGCAGTATAAAGGTCACATGTTGATTGAATATGACTTGTTTTCAAAAGAAAAAATAGTTAAAAAAAACTTCTGTCTCCTGGAGACATACCATAAAACAACAGGTGTTATGGGGACATTGTGTGACACATCCTTGAAGTACTAGTGCACATAACTATTGGTAAACACATCAGCTGGGTATCAGTTCCTTATTCGACACTAACATGCATGAACTATTGTCAAATCCATGCAGGATTTGCTGTTTTATCATATATACCATACTTTTACCTGTGATTGGTGACAAATAAGGTGACAATGACAAGACATCTGGTGACCAGACACATAAACTTGCGCCTAAATGCAAGTACAAAGACATACCTAGCTTGTGACAAAATTTCAGCTTGTCATGCACACACACAATTGTCTTAGGAGTAAAGTAAGTCAGTTGGGGGTAGAAAACCTTCAAAGAATTCAAAATCTACAGGCAGTTTAACTCTGTAGAATCCAACAACAAACGGGTTAACACAATCATATATAATAGGCTTTTTACACAACAAAACAATTTTCCATTTACTTCATTTAAAAAAAGCAACCAACCAATATTGGCCAAAGCAAATTTTGTTGATGATCAGAGAGAGAGTGTGTGTGTGTGTGTGTGTGGGGGGGGGGAGAGATGCACTGACAGGGGAGTGAAGTAAGAAGATTAAAAGATCATGAATACATTGGATGCTAGATATTGTGGGCTGCAGTGCTTTATCATCTAAACAGACTACTTTACTTAGTTAAATTCCCTCAAATGAGTTACAAGTACAATAAAAACACATTGACAAAGCTTCAAACTTTGTGACACTTCCCCACTCATCTAATATCACAAAATGAAAAGATGTTAAGTTTTTTTAAAATGCACACACAAACAACACATTTGTCTCTTGACAGCCTTCCTTTTTGTAAAACAGAAAGTGAACATTTTATTATTAGAACAAAGTAATAAACACTTCCATCCTAAATCTAAAAACACCAGAGCAGCAGTGAGAAATATAGACCCAAGATCTATCTCTCTTACCATCAAGAAGCCAGCACTCTGTTTCATACTTCTTCAATTCCTCCACCATCACCTCTGTCATGACTTTGTCAGGAACCAGTTTGCCCTCGTCCATGTAACTTTTGGCCAGCAAGCCACATTCTGAAAAAGAAATACCAACATTTGAATGAGAAAATATACTTAACTTAAGCCAGGGGAAGCTGTGAATTAATGAAGTCAATGCATTGCTCAATATGACACATTTGATCTCATTTTATATCACAATTCATCAGTAGTCCTCACTAAATTTTCAGTCTATGCCAAATTGTACCACTACTAAGTACTACTGTCCTGTACCCATAGGTGCAATGCATCAGGACACACAGTGACACACACACACACTCACACTGCATTGCTGTCTGAAATCAACTTGCTGAAGAAAACTCCCATAGTCAAGTCAAAATGATCTTTATAAAAGGTAAAACTTGAAGATTGAGTTTACACAGTGTTTTTTCATTCTGCCCCCAACAAAAAACAGTATTTTAGTACAATAGTAGTTCATTAGTATTTTTACTATAAAGCGCTTATGAACGTGTCAGAAACTTGAAACTGTTCCGCTTTTCGGAAGAGTAGGCCATTGTGTGCCGGTGGAAAGTGATGACAAAATTTACAAAACCGCATACACACGGGGACTGGATGTAAAAAAGTACATGAGTGCTTATTCCATTATCCTCCATATAAAACAATCTTGTGCTACTCCTTCATTTCTCAATAGTTGTGTTGGATTTTTCAGTGTTCAATTTATCAGGAATAAAGTTTTTTCCCTTTTTTTTTCTTATTTATTTCCATTTGGGGGGTCAACTTTTGCTTCCTTTTGATCTAATATCACTTATGCAACTTGTATGTTATGTTGTTAAGTGAACAGACATTAAAGTTTAAACTGAAGAACACACACACACTCACACTTTATGCAAAATAACAATACACAAGTTTAATTTCATGATAAAAACACTCACACTACACAATCCCCCATCCACACACTGACACAATGTGTTACCCAATTTAAACCTAAGGCTAACCATTAATATAACCATCAATATAAAAGTATATAATACAGAACAGAACAGAACGTAGTTTGGCTGTTTGTTGTTCCTTGGCTAGAGAAGAAACTTGACATGGTTTACTATTGATGCCAACACTACAGTAATAATTGCTGTCCAACAATTGTTTTAGACATAGATCAGATGGCTCAGTTAGGACTATTAATAATGAGAACAAATTGTAATATAGTTTTTACATTAAAAACTTGCATGTTTTCTCTTTTAATGTAGAAAATAAATGAACAAGTTGTCAAAAGTGTATGGAACTTTATTTTTCCTTTATTTTGCTGAAAACAAAAAAGCAAAGGATTTTCTTTAAAATTTTGAATAATAAAATTAAAAGCTACAAAAAATAAGAGCTGTAACTTAGTGTAAGTACTCTCAAGACAGAGCCTGTGGGTTATGCTGAATCTTCATTCCTCTGATCTGGAAAATACTAGACAACACAAAAGTCCTTCGGATGAGACTATAAACCGAGGCCCCGTGTTCGAACGCATGCAGAACATCTTGCGCACACATTAAATCCTGTTCCGCTTTTCGTAAGAGTAGGCCATTGTGTGCCGGTGGAAACAGATGACAAAATTTACAAAACCACATACACATGGGGACTGGATGTAAAAAAGCACATGAGTGCTTATTCCATTATCCTCCATATAAAAGAATAAATAAAAAAATAAACTGAGTCATTCTCTTCACCTTTTAGAAGTCTGGAACTTTCTCTATACCCAGCCACTGGGGTTAATTAAGCAGGCCTACACTACAGGTAATGGCTATGTGGGTGAAATACAACAGCTGCATATATATATATATATATATATATATATATATATATATATATATATATATATATTATCTTTGACATGTAATGATGTATGCATCATTCCAGTGCTCTTAAGTTAATGTTGTTAGTTTATTTTTATTTATTTATTCTTTTATATCAAGGATAATGGAATAAGCACTACATCCAGTCCCTGTGTGTATTCGGTTTTGTCATCTGTTTCCACGGCACACAATGGCCTACTCTTACGAAAAGCGGAACAGGATTTAATGTGTGGGCAAGATGTTCTGCATGTGTTCGAACATGGGCCTTGGTTTATAGTCTCATCTGAAGTGACAATTGTAGGAATCTTTAAAGTTTTATTTATTTCATTTATTTTATTCTTTTCTTTCGAAGATAATGGAATAAGCAATCGTTGCTTTTTATATCCTGTCCCTGTGTGTCTGCAGTTTTGTCATCAAAGTTTAATATACAGTGAGCACAGGCCTACGTGACAAGGGACAACTTCTAAAACAAACAGGAGACCCAAGATGTCCTTGCCTGTCATATCGTAGATTTGCTGCCGAAGCAAGTCTCCACTCGACAAATGCACCATTCCGAAGTCCTTGGAGATTCGATTAGCAATGGTGCCTTTCCCTGATCCCGGAGGGCCCATGATGATTGCTCTCAACACTTTGGAGATCATCGTGCTTTCGGGCTGCAGCAACACAGTGAGGAGGAAAAGGAGAAGGTAACTCTGCATTCAAACTCCTGTTCTAGTTTCTGTCTCATCACATAGGGAACAGCCTACATTTTCACTTCAGGCATCCCAGGTGTCATTGATTTAGGTTGGCCGAGACCTAACCTAGGCTATCACGTTACATAGATACAAGCTAACAAGAGTTCATGCCCTTGAGAAGTGGGAAGAATGTACTTTTGTTGTGTGTACATAAACACATGCAGCAATGATGGTTGGTTGATGATACTGTCCTTAATTCGGATAACTTCGCTGGAATTTTGATACATTCAAACCAACAAGACAGTCATTCGATAACTGAAGACTCGAGACAACTTTACTGATTAATATAGGCCTATTGCACAAGATAAAAATTCTGGCATGTTCAACACACTACTGAGGATAATTATGACAATGAAGCATCACACACACACAATTACTGCCACCTACCCCCCCCCCCCCCCCTTTTTGTAAAAACCCAGACACTATTCACAAGGGTGGAATGGCCCAGGCCAAAAGCTGTGTCAGGTTATTGATGTCAGCTAATTGCCAAGGCCTACATTAAAATGTTGTTATGTTTAAAATGTTGTGTTGAGATTGCCTTCAGCCATGACAAGCTCTTAACATAACAACCTGCACTCTCCTTTATAGGAGAAAAAATCCTCTGAAGTCGGAGTATGGCTGCCTATGTGGCGAGGTACTTGAAAATAGTCGTACACGCAAACTTCTCACCCGGTGTACTTCCTATCTCACGGTGATTCCCAGGTGGGATGAGTGAGTCAGAGTGCATGTTCTGGGTGACCCCCAGGGTGTAAAGCTGGGGAATGCACAACAACAACAACAAGGGTGGAAAAAACGTGTAAAACTGAATCTTTTACCTTCAATAACGATCATTTTCACTCAACATAACATTAATGAGCACCATTTAAGCTTGTAATAATGCTTATCAAATCAAATCTTTAAAGCACACTGCTCTGTGTGTGTGTGTGTGTGGATCAGTGTTTGGGGGTGGAGGCATACATGGTGGACCAGTAAATGGAAATCAAATGACTAACCTACAATGAAAGCTAGAACATACCACTCTTGAATTATAGTTATTTACAACAGGCAAAAAAAGCCCCAACCCACAAACAAATAAATAACAAACAAAAAAATCACGTTTGTAACAAGATCTATCAAGTGAACAGTCAAAAATCGTATGTCTAACAATAACCAATGAAAGGAAATAAGCCTATATTCCACCAAAAGAGAATGTCTTTAAGGTTGTAGTGATCATAATAAAGAACCAACTGGACTCTGCAATGATGATTTGAAAAAAGAATGATAAATCAATAAAGGATCACTGAAGATTAGGGATGACGATAACGAGGTAAGATTGGGTATGTCATCTTTCATTATCTGGCATATTAGTATAATTATATCAACAGTTATAGGGTGACCACATTTGCAAAAAACGTGTCCAACATAAGTCTTAAAACAATTCAATTTCTATCTGAGGGCCAAAAATACGATCTGTTTTATAAGGTAACAACCTGTTTCTTGCTTTTAACACAAGACTCAAATTATACTATGTGTGTGTGTGTGTGTGTGTGTGTGTGTGTGTGTGTGTGTGTGTGTGTGCAACATGTAAAAACGCATACATATGCTCATTTCTCTGGTCATATACATGTGTATGAAAGGTTGTGTCCCCTATGGAACAAGGACTAGATGGAGAAAAAAGAAAACCGGTTGTTTATCCTGTCCTTAGAAATAAAAGACTTGGATTTCACTATATTATTATCTCTTCTTGGTGGACCTTGTTCTGATGGTCATGCGTGATTGTTGTCTTTCAATGTATGTATGGTCTTTTTGTTTTTCCATATGGGCTTGTTGTTTTGACATAATTATTATTTTATTGCAATGCTTTTCATACTATTTTCAGGGGGAGGGAGGGAGACGGGGTAGTCATGTGGTTAGAGCATTGAGCTCATGATCTGATGGCCTAGGATTGAGCCACCACAGAAGCCCCTGTTTCAGGGGATTTTACCCTGCAGTTAACATCAGTACTGACTCTATTTTTCCCAAGTCCTTTCCATGAAACCAACTGAGGCCCCATGGGCAAACACAGGAAGAACATCTTGCACACACATTAAAAAAAATGTTCCGCCTGTGGAAAGAGTGGGACATTTTGTGCCAGCAGGAACAGCTGACACTTTGGTTTTAAGATTCAAATACATTGACCTTCTGCACAGAACAGGCTACCTTATTGTGGGTAAAAATGGTTGCATGTGCAAAATCTCAACTTTGGTGAACCTCACAGCTCTAACCAAGGAAAAAAAACCCCACCCCCAAAACAAACGAAAAACTACATTTTTTACATGGAGTTCGTCTTTTTCATTTCTTGTGTGAATAATACAAACATGTGTTTTTCCCCATAGCAAACGAATGTAAAAATAAATAATGCAATAGTAACATTCCTTCCAATGCGTTTATTCCTTCCGCTCACTGCCACAACGCTTGTGTATCAATTCTACGCCTTCCAATATATCCATGATTTACCAGATGCATAATGTTGATGACAAAGTGCCAAGCAATCTTCTGGACTTGGACAAAACTAGCGATTGATATAACCTCCACACTTATTTATTTATTCTTTTATTTCAAAGATAATGGAATAAGTACTCATGGGTGTTTTTTTACGTCCAGTTCCTATGTGTATGCAGTTTTGTCAATTTTGTCATCCATTCCCACCGGCACACATTTGCTATTACTATTCAAATTGAATGCTTTGGGTTTGATTAAAAGGAGTAAAATGATTTGTAGCACAATACAGGCTGGAGTAGGGTTTTTTGGTGTGCATTCCTCAATAGTTTCTTAAAAGACAAGGCTACTACTATTCAACTTTGAATGTTTGGGGTCAGTTTGATTATAAGGAGTAACGTGTTTTTTGATATGAGCAAGAAACAGGCTAGAGTAGGGGTTGGGGTTGGTATTATTGTTTTGTTGTGCATTGTTATCTAAATACAGTTTATCAAAACTATAGAGAACATAGTTAAACACACTGCAAAAGCGTGAGAGGGTGAACTATGAGCAACTGTTGTTGCCAAGTAGGTGAAGTTATGTTTGCCCTTTAGAGTAATCTGCACACACTACACTACTGATGTGAACCACCCATGTCAACCTGCCATTTGTTAGGGGTTGTGTTTGCACCTCCATACCACCATTTCCCCCACTGCATACACCTGGACTTCTGTACTTGTTGAAAACTCTCCAGATGAAGAGGCCACAGGTGGAAAAGGCCATTTCCAGATGCCATCCACCTTTTTCTTAAGGTGGGGGGGGGGGGGGGGGGTCAGTTATATGTGGCTAGGCAATGCTTTGACAAAGCACTGTGGCACAAAGTTTTAATGACCACACACACACATTGCTTTAGTTTTCACCGTGTCTGCAGCCACATTCCACTTTCTTCAGGTGGGGTTTTGTCAGCACTTGCAGGCTGCCATCATTTGTTGTAGGTGTGCCAGTCAGCTTGTGTGCATGCAGTAAACAGACTGACAGGCAAAGCTTCCAGTGTACCAGCTCAACATGAATGTTATGCATGCTTGTGTATGTGGTATGTACACAACTATCCAAACTAATGTAAGTAATTTGAATAAACATTTCTAACAAAAAGAACATGCTGAAACAGAATTTGTTCCAAAATCTTTTCATCTGTTAAAAAAACAACAAAACAAACAAAGAACACACACACAAACTCAGATCAGTTAACATCCAAATGCAATTCAAAACCACACCACCCACACTGCAATAAAAAACAACAACAACAAACCATTTACATTCTTCAGTGAATGATAAAGACAACCAGACTTATGCTTTTTTAACTGACAATTATAGTAAGAAATATGCAAACAAAAAAAACTTACTCCAGGGTCTTTGTGTTACAAAAAAATCAGACAAAGACAACATGACAGAGTAATTCAGTAACCCACAAGCCCACACTCCAAATAAATTGAAATCTAGCTTCTGGATAGGATAACAAATTTCCAGTCAACATGAAGACTCATTTTAATTATCATACATGTGATCTGAATTACAAAAGGTGAATCTTTATTGAATAACACTCTTCAAAGGTGCACACACACACAAACACTGAATTACTCACAATATGTACATGTAAAACTACTTTTGAGAATTCAAACATACATTTTAAATATACAAAGTAAATATCGTGTCAGAACTTTTTTTCTGACAGCCATCACAGGTCTTGTTCTTTTTCATGTTTTGTGTTCAGATTTTTTTAAAAAGCAAAGTAAAACAAAAATCCAAAAAGAAAGGAAAATACCCCCAAAACCTTTAAACAAAAAAACCCCTCCCCGCTCCAAACAAAACCAACAAGAAGGTGTTGAGACAATGCATTACTACACATGCTGGTACTATCCACAGACATTCAAATATCCTTTCCATTATCAACAAACATGTACAAACTAAGTATTTCAAACATCCAGGCTTCTTTCAGGGTTTTGTTGTGGTAGAACTTGCACATAGTTTTCAGTCCAGCTAACATCAGAGAATCATTCCACACCTACATGTCAGTCAGTGAAAAAATAATGCAAGTAACATCAAAGCTCCTGATTTAATGGAGAGGGGAAAACCAGGAAATGGAACCAACAAAATAACAAAACTTCAGGGAAAATCACACCTGTCATTTAAAAAAAAAAACATTTCATCTGAACATCCCTTCCCCTCATTCTCTTCTCTCCATTAGCCAGCCCCAATTTTGTCCATTTTCACTGATCTAAACAGGCATGCCCTAGCCCTCCCCCCCCCCCCTCCCTTTCACCATTCCAATCAATTCTCCTTTTCCAAAAGCTGATGGGCACACTACCATGCCTTCTACACACACACACACACACACACACACACACTCACACACACACACACACTCCAATAAAGTTTAAAATAAATATTTACAAAAAACAGTTCACCAAAAAATTATCTGCCATACATTTTTCTACAACAGAGTGCAACTTCGAATTCTGCATTCTGCAGGGTGTCTGAAGCAAATCAAACCGGCAGAGCATGTCTCTCTCCAGACTGTGGCCAGTTCATTTCTCACTGGTGTGCACACAAGTATCAAGACTAATGTCATTAATTTGAACTAGCATTTCTAACAAAAATAACACACCAAAACATACATTGTTTGTAATCTTTTCATTAATTAAAAAAACAACAACAACAAAACCCTCCACACACAAAAACATAGACCAGTTAACATCCAAATGTAATTTGAAACATCATTTAATGTTGAAAAGGAAAGCCACCACACCACCCACACTGCAATGAAAATATTAATCGTTCAGATTCTTCAGTGAAGATTAAAAGACAACCACAGAAACAAAAGCTCTCAGACTTTATGCTTTTTTATCTGACAATTTTAGTAAGAAATAAGCAAACAATATGATCAACCTTACTTTGGGCTCTTCTGGTTTAAAAAAAACCCATCAGGTTTCCCCCCAAAATTACATTTCATCTGAACACCCCCTCCCCTCATTCTCTTCTCTCCATTAGCCAGCCCCAATTTTGTCCATTTTCACTGATCTAAACAGGCATGCCCAAGCCTCCCCCCCCCCCCCCCCTTCACCATTCCAATCAATTCTTTTCCAAAAGCTGATGGGCACACTACCATGCCTTCTACACCCCGCCCCCCCCCCCCCCCCCCCCCCCCCCCACACACACCCACACTGTCAATGAAGTTTTAAAATACATATTTACAAAAAACAGTTCACAAAAAAATTATCTGCCATACATTTTTCCAATTCTGCATTCTGCAGGGTGAGTGAAGCAAATCAAACCTGGCACAGCACGTCCCTCTCCAGACAGTGTGGCCAGTTCATTTCTCACTGGTGTGCACACAAGTATCAAGACTAATGTCAATAATTTGAACTAACATTTCTAACAAAACACACCAAAACAATTTGTTCATAATTTGTTCATAATCTGTTCATTAATTTTTTTTTTAAAAACCAACAACAAAACCTTCCACACACAAAAACAGACCAGTTAACATCCAAATGTAATTTGAAACAACATTTAATGTTGAAAAGGAAAGCCACCACACCACCCACACTGCAATGAAAATATTAACTGTTTGCATTCTTCAGTGAAGATTAAAAATGACAACCACAGAAACAAAAACTCTCAGACTTTATGCTTTTTTATCTGACAATTTTAGTAAGAAATAAGCAAACACTATGATCAACCTTACTTCAGGCTCTTCTGGTTAAAAAAAAAGATATCAGGTAAATACAAAATGACAGAATAATTCAGGACTGATCTTGTATCCAAAAACAAAGCACACAAAAATTACAAAAATACAAACCAATCCCACACTGCAAATAACACTGACATGTAGCTTCACGATATGACTTAAAGCACTCCAGCCAACATCGAGACTTGTTTTCATTAACCTGCATGCCATCTGAATAATAAAATATAAATCTTTACTTTTAAAAACAAAGCCATCAAGGGTGCACACACACACAATTATTCACTTAAAAGATGTACATGGAAAACTAATTTTGAGAATTCAAACAAAGATTTCAAACATACAAAGGAAACAAATACTGTTTGAGGACTTTTTTTTTCAAAAGCCACCACAGGTCTGGGAAGTTTGCTTACTTTTAATCTAAACTTGAATTTTATTCACAAATTCCTACAGTTTTGTTTTACATTACATGGCCCTGTTTTCCTTAAAACCCCTCACCAACCCCAAAAGAAAAAGAAAAATCCTTGCCTGCCCCCTATCTCTTGTCCATATACACAGTTGTCATCCCTCTTTTCTATAAACTAAGACATGCATCCTTCCCTTCCCCTTTGCAGATAATGCACAGACCCCAGGCACCCATCAACTCTATTGTATCTGCAGCTGGCATACAACAAACCACTATGCTGGCCTCAGCCTGCACTGTATAAACAGTTTTTTTAAATGACTACTTGTAAACAAAACCCTTTTTCAAAATGAAAGATGACTAATACACCAGTTTAATAAAATTTTTAAAAAAGATGCTCAGTTTGATTTCAGCCGACTTCAGTTATAACAGTTCATTGTGCTCAGATGCATCTTTAATTGAATGTTTCGGCCTAAGAGTTCAGATGGTTTTGGTTCTGTCAGCATGTATCACAGCATCTACCTGCCTTTGTGTCCACATGTGGGGGTCAGGATTAGAGGCAAGGTTAGTATGAAGGTTAAGGTTAGTGTTAGCAGTTTTTAACGTGGGGGTAAGGGTTGTTGGTCGGTCGGTAGGTCAGCATGCATGTCTGAATGCATATGGACACATCGGCACATAGACCCTATGGTATGTAGTTTTTTTTTTTAAATCACAATCAATAGAAAGTCATTTCTTGCACTCTGGTTCTACCAGTTGATTTCACGGCTACAATATTTCATAGAGATCAAATCGATTTTAAAAGGATCAAGTCTCCTTAACCATAATGAATTATATTTAAAAGTTGAGAAAAACATTTTCTTCCATTCTGTTCTCTCCATTACCCAGCCCCACTTTTGTCCATTTCCCTGATCTGAACATGCATGCCCTACCTAGCCCATCCTCCCTCCCCACCCCATAAATTCCTCTTACAAAATCTAATATGTACCCTACCATGCCTTTTACACATGCCAGCACCACACGCATATGCATGCACATTATCACTGAAGGTTAAAATACACATGTACATAAAATTCTTTTATAAATATCTAATTGCCATATATATTTTTAACAAACTAGTGCAATTCTGCATTCTGCAGGGTGTCTTAAGCAAATCAAACCCGGCAGAGCACATCCCTCTCCAGACTGTTTGTGGCCAGTTCATTTCTCACTGGTGACAGATGATACTGGGTTATAAGGCCACCAGTAGCAAAGGAGACCTCCGACCTGATCTAAAACTTGATGAACAACTCTAGCATAATGTCCTAAGAACTAACAAAGGGAAAAATTCAGCAGCAACAGCAAACTGCAATAGTGCACCATGGTAGGCCAGCACATCAATCTGTCTACACTTCTGTAACTTTGCACCACTCCTAACATCATACACTATCTCAGGATGGGAGTAGTTTTTACACCTCTCTCTGTGTTTCTCTCTCACAAAAATTATAAACCGAATACAATGAATCAAAGTATGAGTACACATCTAGTAAATCCATTTTCTAGTTGAAATAAGAGGAATAAAAAAAAAAGCACATAAAAAAAGAATTTGCATTGGTTTTTTTCCCATTCCCACAAAATAAGGATGCAGTCTAAGTCTTCTTCCAAACACTACTTCTCTGAAAATATCTTCTATAAAATCAGACCTTCTCCCCCCCCCCCCCCCCCACTCCGTCATACACACACACACCTCTTACTTTGTTGTGCAGAAGTTCAACACATTTTGCTTCCTTTTCTTTGCATCCACATTTGAAAGACTGTTTCTTCCCTCCCTTTCCTTCTTTTGGGTAACAGGATTGTTTTTGCCCCTTTTGGAAGGAGGAGGTGGCACAAATCTTTGATTTTTCTTTTTCCCTTTTGTTTTTACTTTCCTTTTTCTCCTTTAAAAAATACACTTTTGTAATGGGCACACTATCCGTTTCTTTTTATAGGCAAAACTTCCTTCAACAAGCCACACAAATAGGCTACTAACAGATCACTTTAGAGGGGGGAAAAAGGGGGGGGGGGGCAGCTTTTCTTTTCTCTTTTTTGTTTTTAAACTGCCAATTATTTTTTTTCTTTTCTTTTTGGGAGGGGCAATGATGCGTGCTTAAAACTGGTTACACTTAATAGGCAAAAGAAAAAATCCTGCAGCAATTTCTCTTCCTCTTTTAAAAAACGTTTCTCATTTGACCCTAACATCTAGAGCAATAATTGCCCAAGTGTGAGGTGATGCATGTATTCTAAGTATGTATACCAGCCGACTATATTTGTCGGGGTTTGCTGATGCTCTAGTGTGAGCGTGCATACAGCTATTGTGTGTATTTTTTTCATTGTATTTAGTTTGTCAAAATTTTGACACATATTTTTTGTAAAATACCGTTTTTTGAATAACATAAAACTAATTAGGGGTGTAGCAAGTGGAAAATTTTTCATCCAGATTTTTTTTTTTGCTCTGAGTTTTTTGCGGGGTTACATTTCCCTTTTTTTCCCCCTGAAACTTTTTTTTTCCCATTTTTGGGGGGTTTTTTTGGGGGGTTTTTTTTTTTTTGTTTTTTAGAAACTCTTCAGGAAAGTTTTTCCCTGCATGAATAGTTCTTAATCTTTTTGTGATCTAGGTCAAACAAACTGCACCAAAAAGGGGAGCGAGTTTTAAAAGATCATATGGCCCTACCCAACAATTCATGGGGGTGGCTCGACTTAAAAAACCCTACCCTGTTTTTGGGGCAACCACCATGGTTTATGTTTTTTTCAATTTCATGATTTTGACCCCTTTGTTGATCCTGGGTCCTTCATTGGGAGCTGATTTTTTCCCAGTGGGATGTGATTGTTTATGTGTAATTCTCCAGGATGAGTGAAGTTCTCCCGGGAGAATGTGATTTTTCCCTGGGGGATGTGAAATTTTTTCTTCATGTGATGATGCGATTGTCGTGATGATGTGATGGGTTTTTCATGTGGGATTTTTTTAGGTGGTGATGTATTTTTTTTCCATTGATGAGTGATTGTTCATGTGGTGGTGCGATTGTTCTTCATGTGCGTGATTTTCCCCTTCATGGTGTCGTTCCCATGAGTATGATTGTTTTCCATGTGGGGTTCTCCTGTGACGATGCGATTGTTCTCCTTGACGATGCGATTGTTTCCCATTGACGATGTTTTTTTCACCATGCAATGCATTGTTCTCCATGGTTTTTTCACCGAGTGATAATTGTCTCCATGTGATTTTTCACCATGATTGATAATTGTTTACCATGAGTGATAATTTTTCCCATGTATGAGTATTTTTCACCAGATGTGATAATTTTTCTCCATGTGATGATTGATTGTTCTCCGATTATAATTTTTTCTCCATGTATGAGTATTGTTCCCATGATGTGATAAGTTCTCCATTGAAAATTTGTTCTCCAGTATAATTGTTCCCCAAAGGTGATTGTTCCCATAGTGATTGTTCCCATGAGTGATAATTTGGTTCTCCATGTGATATGTATTGTTCCCAGGGATAATTGTCTCCATGTATAGTGATTGTTCTCCATGTGAAATTTTTCCCATGTGATGAGTGATTTTTCCCCAAATTGTGATAATTTTCTCCAGTAAAAATTTTTCCCAGATTGATAATTGTTCTCCATGATGTGGATTTTTCCCCATGATGTGTAATTGTTTCCATGTGATTGTTCTTCACCATGTGATAATTGTTCTCCATGTGATGATGTGATTGTTCTCCATGTGATAATTGTTCTCCATGTGATGATGTGATTGTTCTCCATGTGATAATTGTTCTCCATGTGATGATGTGATTGTTCTCCATGTGATAATTGTTCTCCATGTGATTGTTCACCATGATGTGATAATTGTTCTCCATGTGATGATGTGATTTGTTCTCCATGATGTGATAATTGTTCTCCATGTGATTGTTCACCATGATGTGATAATTGTTCTCCATGATGTGATAATTGTTCTCCATGTGATGATGTGATTGTTCTCCATGATATGATAATTGTTCTCCATGTGATGATGTGATTGTTCACCATGATGTGATTGTTCTCCATGTGATGATATGATTGTTCTCCATGATGTGATAATTGTTCTCCATGCAGTGATGTGATTTTTCTCCATGATGTGATAATTGTTCTCCATGTGATGATGTGATTGTTCTCCATGTGATTGTCCTCCATGCGGTGATATGATTGTTCTCCAGGCGGTAATGGTCCACATATCATCCTCCATGTGGCGACAATGCCCTGGTCCTCGACTTTCTGATCCCCAGTGCAGTGAAAAATTTCTGAAAACAAAAAAATGACTATAATCACATGGTTAGAAATGTATTTGAGTATCTTAACTCTTGTCAGGCGCTCATCTTTGGTCATCGTTTGGCTCCTCCCCTAGAGCTCCGAGGTTCACTAATACTGCAAACTTAACTGTGCATGGTGGTGGGTGGGGAGTTCAGCACTGCCTCATATGACAGTATCGTTGCAATGGGAAACAAAAACTGATCTTGGAAGTCGGAATGCGGCTACCAAAATGGTGAGGGGAAAACCCTCGCATATGCAAAAATCTCACCATTGGTGGACCTCAGAGCTCTAATCAAGGAGCAAAAAAACCCCCACACAAACAAAAAACCCCACCAAAACCAACCCCCCCCCCCCCCCCCCCCACCAAGGATTGCTAGTGTGATCTGTGCTTTTTTGTTGTTGTCAAGAGAACTTATTTTCATGAATGCATTTTTTTTTTTTGGGGGGGGGGGGGGGGGGGGGGAGATGGGGGGGCTTTTGGTGGTGTTAATCACATCTTTGTTATTGCAGTGCTTTCCTATAGTCATTCCTTTACATCTCCAAACTGCACACCCGTTTTTATATGACTGCTGCTCAAGCGAGTGACAGACCATATTTATGCTAAAAGTAAAACAGATGTGTATCTGAAAAAACGAGAAGGACTCGATAACACACAGAACTACATGAGAAATGCACAACTGGCTAGTAACAACAAACATGGCCTACAGCAATGTGAGCCACAGTGACAGATCATGTGCCTGTGATCTCTGGACCTACTTTCTTTTTTGAGCACAGGGGCTCATCAGTGGTGAGATTCTGTGTATGCAACTGTAAGGTAGCCACATTCCAACTTCAGGAATGGTTTATAAACATGACACTGGGGTGCATGATTTCAACACACAAAAAGATCCGTTTCAACCAGCATGACATGGCCTGCTCTCCTGAAAGGCAGAACGGGGGCTTTTAATGTGTGCACAAGATGTTCTGCATGGGGTTGCCCAAGGGGCTTCAGTTTATAGTGCAATCTGAATGACTTTAACAAAACCATCATTTTCAACCTGCACAATATTGTGAACTGTTGAGAGGCAGATAAATTTACCTGATTTTCGTCAAGTGAAGAATATGTCTCCCTGGTTCCCCTTCATGCAGGAAGGCATGAGGTAAGCAATGTATGAACTAGGGCAGCAGAGACGATGCCTCTGATAGGGGAGGCTATCATGGTGCTGCATTTGACTGAACAACTGCTCCTGCTCTCTGGTACCTGGTAAAACATCACATCACAAAGATCAAAACAGGCAAGATCCAACAAAAAGGAAGGAGATAAATGTACAGAAATTAATGATGAACACAGACAAAACAATCCACAAGTGTGAAGACAATAATAGCAGACCACATGCATAAGATTTCTAAGATCTCTTATAACCTGTCAGTTCTTCCCGATTTTATTTTTATCAGTCATTTGTTTTGGAAAACGTTTCACAAAGTTGCTTTTTTTTGGGGAAAGCTACATCATGACCTTTGGATGTTGTTCTTTTAAATACAGAATTCATAGTACACAAGAACTTTTGTTCCATGTGAAAAAAGATTTGATGTCTGTATTTCTTTCAAAGAGAATCTGTCAAAACTCAGACTGCACGACACTTGGAAAAGCTGAACAGCAGATAATAATTATGTGAAACTCTGACCTGGACTTTGTCCAGGCCTGAAGTACAGGTTCCTTTGGTTCCACGTCATGCAGGTAGGCATGACGTCATCCTGACCTGGGCAGGTTTTGAAAGGAAGTGGACATGGCTTTAGAACAGGAGATGACAGTGCCTGGTGATGGTGGTCTTGATCTGGACTGTTCTCTATAAAATAGTACCTGGTAAAACAGATCACATACCAAAGATTAAATTAGTATACCCCCCCCCCCCCCCCACCAAGAATAACAGAAATGAGCCATTGACTAGCAAAGACAAAACCATAAACAGCGAAAAACTGCAAATTCCTGTTAGTTCCTCCCTTGATTTTTTTAATACCTGTGATCAATGATTTTTTTTCCCCAAAGATTTCCCATAAATATGAATTTTGATGAAAAAACTACTTTATTACACATTGTATTCAGCCTAGCATATCTTACAAACATTGTTACAATCAAGTAAATTCTGATAAAATCAGTGTTCAGAAAAAATATCAAACTTCCAGAAACAGACTTGAATATGAAATTATTCTACTTGAATGTACAACTTTGGTTAAAACTGCAAATGTGCTGCTGATTCTACAACATATTTACTCTAAAAATGGCTACTGCCCCATTTGCAGCTGCCAAAACTAAACATAGGCTCTTTATATACAAGTAAAAATCTAACATTTCTTTCAAACTGCTTACACCCCTTTGACCAATGCCGGGCTGTCAGTAAATTCTATTTACTTCAATTTCAGGTGCAACAGATTCTGCTCCTATCAAATGTTCTTTCATGTTATAGCCACACTAAACATGAGGGCCATATCTGGGCAGTCACCCTGCATATCAAACATCAGCCTGTAACAAAAATGAAATGGTGTATTGCCTTACAAGAAACATATGTATGGTATACTGCATTCACTTATCTTTGCTTATGGTGTCCCCTCACATCTGAGAAAGCTTTGTTATCTTGTATAGGAGAATGGCTCAAGTGTATCATCATTTATACTTACCTATGCAGGGTCTTTTATAGAAGGGTTTTCCCAGATGACGGCAACAACTTTGAGGTACAGGTATGGCGTCTTGAAGAGTTCTCCTGGTATAGTTACATGTGCAATATTTTGATAGAACAAGTCCCCCAGGTGATGTCAAAGGTACCCTTCCTCAAAACTTCAGTATGATCCACATGACTTTACCACCCCATTAAAACTCCCATGGAATATAGAACAGGAAGGAGGGATTTAAAAAACTTAAAAAATTGAGGGCGCGGCTGAATCACATTGGTCATGAAAAAGTTGTGTCATTGCCTTTGAGGGCTGAGCTTTTTCAACACTGGTGTCACTGTGGCTTTGAAGGTGGAGGTGGTGGGTTTTTTGTCAACACCATCATCACTGTCACCATGATTGCTTTCCTCTGATCCTCTTGCTTTTTATCTACTTTTTGGGGTTTAATTCTATTTTTTTATATTCATTTAGTCTTATATCACTATTCCTGGGTTTTTAATCTACTTTTTTGGTTTAAAACATGTTTTTAAATCTATTTTTTGTTTTATTTCATTACTTCTGGCTTTTTTTTATTGACCTTTTGGGTTAAGTTTAAAATTTTAACTCGTTTAGTTTCACTATTCCTATTTTATTTCATTTTATTTCTTTAATTTTATCTTATTTGGTTAACTTTTTAATTTTTTCACTTTTTACATTCTAGCTTTGTTTTATATCTTTTAGCAAGAGGTAGTGATGCAATCTGAAATTTGGTGCCAGTGATTGAAGGCAGTTGACTGAAAAGTCTCTACACAATTAGCAAACCTGCACCATGACTGGGGCCACATTTAATCGCAGCAGAAGTTAAAAAAATTATACAGGTTGACCCCAGTTCTTTCCCTTTGAGGATGGTAAATATGTGCTGCACAGGTGGTGGTTTGTTGTTTTTTTAAACAAGCCTGTGAGCTGTGCAAGGCTGCATGGCCAGTGCCTTTGCATTTCTGCCTCTTTTTGTATTCAACTCTTTTATGTTGAACGGCCATTTTCTGCAAATGCTCAATGCTCTGAAAATTCTTGGTGTGAAGTGTTTCAAGCTCACATGGGGAGCTTAGATTGTACTCTTGTCACAAAAGTTTAGAATGTTTTGACAATGCTGCACTTCAGCTTTTGGAGACTGAAAACCTGCAATGGTCTTCATCAGACAATCACTGGGTCAACCGAATATATATCTGAATTCCTTAGGCCACAGCTCATGCTGGCTCGTGCTTCAGAGCTCAAGCACTACAACCCTTCAGGGAATCGCTCAAGTGGTTGGGTTTTTTTAATCCTCCATTCCTTAAAATCCTTTCTTTATCCAAGAGCCCAACAGAGCAACAAGGCCACATGGATCATACATACTTTGGTTCAGAGGTCAGGTACCCTAGCAGTGGCATTCACTTCCTTCAAGTCCTCTTTTTCTTTTCTTTTTTCACTCGAGTCCTTGTTGACAAGGTCCACTATGATGATGATGGTGGGATGGCAGGTTCACCGTATGCGAAGATCATGGTAAAGTTTCAGTTTCTACAAGCCTGTGGTGACTGAAGCAGCCAATGCATGGTCCAGTTTTGTTGCATACTGAGCTGATGAAGGAAGGAGCTGGAACGGTTGGTTGGTCCTTTGGTCCCAGTTATTTTCTTCTTAGGCTTCTCCTTTCACCTCTAATTCTGGGCATTTACCTGACAAGAAAAGAACATGAAATTGTGTAATAAACATATGACACAAATCAAGAGGGGAAAGGGGAAGGTGGAGGGGGAAAGTGTGTGTATGTGTGTGTGTGTTTGTGTGAGTGTGTGAGTGTGTGTGTGTGAGTGTGTGTGTGATTGTGTGTGTGTGTGTGTGTGTGTGTGTTTGTGTGAGTGTGTGAGTGTGTGTGTGTGTGAGTGTGTGTGTGTGTGCGTGTGTGTGTGTGTGTGTGTGTGTGGTGTGTGTGTGTGTGCGCGCGCGCGTGCGTGCGCGCGAGGTGCACACAGCATGTACGTTTGCTTCAAAGATGTCTTGAAAGGAGGAATTGCCAGTTTAACTCATTGACCTGATAACCCAAAACAAACAACAAAAGACCCAAACAACTCAACGTCCTGGATTTCACAGCAGCTAGCTCTCTACATTTTTTGTTTACTATGTCAGTGAAGACCGTCTGCACTTTCCTGTAATGTTTGGACTTCAAGCTGCAGACATCTAATGTTTTAAATGGCAATTCCTGTCTTATTTCAAGCAGCAGACATCCAATGACATTTTAAATGGCAATTCCTGTCTTATTTCAAGCTGCAGACATCCAATGACATTTTAAATGACAATTCCTGTCTTATTTCAAGCTGCAGACATCCAATGTTTTAAATGGCAATTCCTGTCTTATTTCAAGCTGCAGACATCCAATGACATTTTAAATGGCAATTCCTGTCTTATTTCAAGCTGCAGACATCCAATGTTTTAAATGGCAATTCCTGTCTTATTTCAAGCTGCGGGAAGTTCAAACACCCCCGTATTCCTGACAAAGAACTAGAATGTAACCTAACATAGTACATTAAATCTCTTCGAATAGTTCGAATCTCTTCGAACTGAAAAGGGTTATTCCCCTTTGTTTCTACTGTGTGAGAGTATAAGTATTGGGTTATTATTAAGTTGTATCCCTATGGGCGGGGACTGGATGTAAAAAAGCACATTAGTGCTTACTCATTATCCTCGAAATAAAAGAATTTGTCATTGTCATTGTCTTCCCTGACCAAAAAAATATATCAATGCCTTTTTATGGTATACTTTACCCCCTTGAGCATATAAAACTGCTGTCTTGGGGGGGAAATGGGGGGGGGGAGAGAGAGAGAGACTCCTTTTTTTTGGCATCCTTTAGTGTTACACTGAACAACCAATCTGAATGAACAGCCACCAAAATTCTCATTTAAAATCAAACCAATATTTTGTTACTAATTACATGTTTGACAGTGTTTCTCTGTTTTAGCACCACTGTGTTTGGGAAGTCTGCCCCCCCCCCCCCCCTTCAATCCACCCACACCCCTCCTGGAATACGGGGCTGCTCAGATGTTTAAGCCATGTTCAGTGTTTATTAGTTGATATGTACTGGTATAAGAGGCAAATTGTTGGGCTGGTTTGTTGATTACCTACAAATCGAATTCAAGCAGTTATTAAAGGGGAATTATGATATCTAACTATTCGAAGATTTCTGCAAGAGAACCCCAGGGTTTAGTACAGGTCCATTACCATTTCTAATTTTTGTGGCCACAGCCATCGTGTTCCCCTACTTTCAGCTGCTCTCAGCTGCTAGTCATCCCATCCCAGCTGCTGCAGATTACAACAGAAACTGACCGAACTTGGATTAGGTAAAAGGAAGGGAATACTTTAAGCAGTGGGTCTTGGACCCTTGACTGAGTTATGCTGGATTTGAGCACTGTGGGTATGGCAGACATCAAATCGAATAATAAGCTCTTTGCAGATGACACAAGCATGACCTTAGCTCTAAAAATCCAGATACTCATGGGAAATCCTCAATTTTACCTTGAAAAAATACATACAGCCGAAGGATGGAAAGTCAAATTCAATGAAGAAATAATTGAACTCTTAACTTTACACAGACAGCAACTCTTGCTTACCTCTCACGTTTGGTAGTATACCACTACAAATATTTTATAGGCTTAAACGTCTAGGCCTCAAATAAAAATTTAAAAAAGCAAATGGCATGAGCATGTCAAAAATGTTATTAACATTGTGCCTTTGCTAATTGCTTGTCTCAAGAGCTACAAATTATTATTATTATTATCATCATCATCATTATTATTATTGTTATTATTATTAGTGGTAGTAGTAGTATTTATTCTTTTATAATTTATATCGAAGATAATGGAATAAGGACTCGTGTGCTTTTTTAAATCCAATCCCTATGAAAATACTAAACAGACATGCCCTTGAAATTATGTACGTCTTTTCTATTACCATATTTTGACTAGGCTGCTGATGTTTGGGGCAACTGCAGCCATTCAGGTACGATTTCTTTGGAAAATCTGCACCTGAAAGGCGATGCCAATAACTGTTGGCACAGTGTGTGGAATTAGCTATTTAAAAAAAACACCTGTATACAGTCAGTACTCTGCTCCTTTGGATGAGACCATAAACCTATGTCCCTTGTGCGAACGCACGCAGAACATCTTGCACACACGTTAAATCCTGTTCCGCTTTTCATAAGAGTAGTCCATTGTGTGCCGGTGGGAACAGATGACAGAATTTACAAACCGCATACACACGGGGACTAGATGTAAAAAAAAAAGCACTTAAGTGCTTATTCCATTATCCTTGATATAAAAGAATATTTTTTAAAAGAAAAGAAAAAAAAGAAGACATAAAATCACGGGATAAAAACAGCTAGTGTATGTGCCGAAAGTATCTGGCAGACCTTGTCTAGATTTTGTCTCAGAGGGTAATCCTTTTCACAGATGCAGGCCTTTACAACGTAAAATACTAAAATGTATTTGTGAGCTTTGTGGTCCTTTCTCCCTTCTGCTAATACCTTGTGGAACTGCCTTCCAAGTAACATTCAAACTATAAACTCTTGAGTGCACTCAAACACTGCTGACAATGGTGGCTGCATATTTTTACTTTGGTAAAAGAAATGAACAAATAATTGCCGATTGTGACTTGAAATTACTTAGTGATCTAAACAAGGACTTGTTCAATCGGTGTCTTACTGAAGACCTCAGTATGTGTGTATGTGGTATAGGAAGAGAAACGGCTAAACATAAATTCGAATGTTCTCAATTCAATGTAGCATGTCAAAAAACATTGTGCAACTTCCTCAAAATCATAAAGTGTTATTCTGAAAAACAACCAGGATCTTCAGATGGACAAAAACACACTAATATTCAGGGCTATCCAGGAACTTTTTTCCTTTTCAAGTGGCTTCTAGGTGTACCACCTCCAATACTGTTGCCACTTTCATTACAGCTTACAAGTAGGCCTATACCTGCCAGGGCAGAGGAGAATTCGCTATTTGTCTAGGCTCCCGTGTCCCAGTTGTTTGTCCATTTGTGTTACTTTTTCAATCTTCCAATACAGCATGTCCCCCCACCCTCTTCCCTTTAAAAAAAAATCTTCCGATACAACTCATGTTTTCCGCCCATTTGTGTAGGCCTAATCATATGCTTTAGCAGCTGATATTTTCAAAGTATCATTATCATGTACACCAGCTGCCAAACAAAATTTGTAAGGTTTAGTCTTTAGAGCACACGTTATATGCTGTTAGTTGCTCACAATGCTTACGAATGCACACAAAAATCCTTGCACTCACATTAAAACCCGTTTCACCTGTCGGAAGAGTAGGCCATGATGTGCCAGTGGGAACAGATGAAAAATTTTGCAAAACTGCATGCACACAGGGACTAGATGTAAAAAACAACAAACAAATGCATGAGCACCTATCATTCATTGTCCTTGAAAGAAAATAATTTAAATGGAAAAACAAATAAAATAAACCCTGTAATTGGAACTTGGAAAGGCACAGGTCTAAATACACTTACTGGAATGGGTTGTACAAGGGAGGTATTCAAAATGCAATGGAATACTCACCAAATGTATAACAGTCTGCACATGAAGACCAACATCTTGGGGGCATCATGTAATTTATCTTCGGAAAGCGAACACTTTCCTTGAGACTAAACTAGCCCAGTCTCTGCTGCAACAAACAGCTTTGAGTTGAATTCATGCTCACTTGTTGTCACAGGTGTCATGGCGGGGTAACTCTGCACGTGAGTCAACTTCGCGGGAGAACTTTCTTGACCAATCAGCGAAAAGAGCTGACGTTTGCTGCGATACTGCTGGCTCACTTGTAACGAAGCTTTGACTTTTTAATGCCTTCTTGTCCTGTCACAGTTATGAAAATATGAACGAGCAATTTTGTGTCAAAACTTGAATGAAATTCTGTTTTCATTGTTTGTTTGCATTTTCTCTGTGTGTGTGTTTTTTGTTTTTGCTTTTTAAAAATTGTATTTGCTTGTTGTGGTTGTGTGTGTGTGCCTGTGTGTGTGTGTGTGCACACGAGCACAATGAGTTTTCGTGCGTTCGTGAACGTGTGTGTTGGAGGGGGGTGGGGGTGGATATTAAGCTTGCTCCTTGCCTATCTCTTATGTTTAGCAAGGTGTGGCCAAAAGGCTGAGTGGTAAAAGCGTCAGGCTTCTGATCTCTATGGTTCTGAGGTCACACATTCTGGGTTTGAATCCCAACAGCATCTGAAGGAGTAAAACTCAGGCCTTTGTGCTGATTTTAATAAACCCCAAAATGTTAACAAAACACAGTTTTTAAATTTTGGAGATTATTCAATAAGCACTATGCAAAGTTTCAAAGCTTTTACAGCCAAAAACACCACAAAAAAGTATTTTAAAAAATCCATAGGCAATTACTAGTTTTCATTTATCTAGGAAGTGGGAGAGGGGGATGACAGGAATATTATATAATTATTGATTGAGGGTAGTCACAAACTCATGCCAGTGAAGTCCATACTTTAGGAAGTAGGAGTGGGGGGAGGGTGGGTGGGTGACAGGCATATTATATGATTTTGTGATTGGGGGTGGTCACAAACTCATGCCAGTGAAGTCCATAGTTTTCTAAGAAGAACGTTTATTTTCCATATGAACCACGCTGACAATCTCCATAACATGTACAAGTGGCCTGTTTCAGAGTTCCTCTTGACTGGATTTCTCTTCTTTTTTTGGGGGGGTGGGGGTGGGGGGTGGGATGGCAAAGAGAAAGCAACGAAGGCCCATAAAACACCCTTAAGGACGGGCAGATGCCGGCAGCACACAGAGGCGCCAAGACACCCTGCACTGGAGCAGAGACTGTGATGCCTGGAGATCAGGACAAGGAGCAGACCTCCTGCCGTCCATGGTCAGCCACGTGTCAATGGGGACTGCACTGTCTACACGAAACTGAGGGTGCTGTTCTCCATAATTAATAATAATAATATATGGAATTATACCATACAGGGGAAACTGCATGCACCTGGAAAAGGGCAGGCTGTGTGTGTGTGTGTGTGTGTGTGTGATATTACTAAACAATAAATAGCTTTTATGTGCATATATGGGCAATTTGGTGAAACAGCAAGGAGAATTTATTGCCATGACTGAACGTAGACCTGTAGTAGACCAGATGGGAAATGGGGAACACATCTAGCGCTGTTGACCACAAGCAGGATGGATGCTAATGCGCGGCAAGGGGGGTGGGGGTAAAGCAGCAGAGTAGTCAGAGTGTCTTTACAATTTCTAACACCTTGATTGAGCCACACAAACCAAAACCAACAAGTATAGTATACTACTTGTGTAACCTGTTTTTTTAAATCTTTCATGTCTTTTCCTTTTTTAAAATGTTTTGTTCCTCAGCTAGAACTCCAATGGTGAGATTTTGCATATGCGACCCGTCTTTGCCCAGCATGGAGGTAGCCACATTCTGACTTCAGGGATGTATGTTGGATACATTTGTGTTTCTGTACCCCACTGAATGCTGACACGAATTACAGGATCTTTCACGTGCATGTTTGATTTTCTGCATGTGTATGTATATACGAGAAGAGAAAGGCACTGTGAGGTTTGCACTTTGACAAGATCGTAAACTGAAGTCTAATGCATGAACATGTGCATAGACCGTCTTCCAAACGAGTTATTAAATCCCATTCCACCTGTCAACATTGAGAAGGCCAGTGTGTGTCTGCCTAGTAGGAGTGGACGACATCAATCACAAACACATGCCAGAGTTACTGTGTTCAGACATCAACCCTCATGTCCACAAGGAGTGACATGGCCAAGGGCAGAACGTTATCATTATTGACAAAAGCACAGTCCCAAGGCTTACAATAAAAACTAACGTTATGATGCATCTTTCACATGTTATACTGAGATTGTCTTCATCCATAACAAGCTCTTGATATAGCAAGCAAACCGAAAAGAAGAAATCCTCTGAAGTTGAAGTATGGCTATCTATATGGCAAGATACTTGAAAAATTCATACACATAACTTTTCATCCAGTGAGTACTTATGGTCTCACTGTGATTCCCAGGTGTGATAAATCAGAGAATATTCTGGATGACCAAGTCCCATCCAATCCAATCTTCTTTTGTTGTTGTTTTGTTTTGAGATCACATTTTAGTTTTTCCTGTCAGCAACTACAAAGTGATACAACAAAACCTGTCAGCAACTATGAAGTGACACAATCACTTGAACAGTCTCAGGGATACTGAAAAGGGAATCCAATCTTCTTATCTATAACCCAGCCGACCACAGAGGTCATATCAGGGCTGTCACCTTGCAAAATTTTAAACCTCAGAATAATACTGTGCAACTAAAATTAAAGAGATTACAACAGGGTATAAAATCAACTGGAAGACCCTGGGGTGTTATGCTTGGGAATGGCCAACAGCAAAACAACAACAACAACAACTGCAACAGTAGCATAGCATGACAATCACAATGGTGATAAAATGGTTGTATAAGCAAGCAAACATGGTAGATCGGTAGTCTAGAGGAAACGCACCTACCTAGAAAGTGGAAGTCTGGGTATCATGAGTGGGGTGGTTCGATCTCCATTTGTGTCTGAAACTTTTCCCCCATCCACTACACCGTGAGTGGTGGTCTGGGTGCTAGTCTTTCGAAAGGAATGATAAACCAATGTTCTGTGTGTAATACTGATTTAGTGCACGTAAAAGAACCCACGGCAACAAGAGAGTTGTCCCTGGCAAAATTCTGTTGAAAAAAGCCACTCTGATAGGGAACCAAATACATAATTATCATCATCATCATCATCAGACCTGTGACCTTGGCGGTCGTGGGGGAGACACGAAAGACGATGCCGTGGTAAGCCTCCTCCGTCCATCTCGGTCCTTGGCTCTACATAATTATACAGACAGGAAAAGAAGAAAAATGGGTGGCACTACTCTTGTGGTGATGCACTCTCCACAGGGAGAGCAGCCTGAATTTCATGCAGAGAAATCTGCTGTGGTATATAATCCAATCCAATCCAATCCAATCCAATCCAATCTCACCAAAGGATTTCTAGCAGAGGAAGAGAGAAGAGAAACTGCTTCATATTATTCTGAATGCTAAATCTCCTGCAAAATGGAAAACACGATGAAGGAAATCTTCAAACATTATTTTATTGTTCAAAACATCTGGAAATCACAATTCTTAGTACACATCTTTCAAGTTGAAGCTTTCTACTATCAAACAGTCCAAACATGACTTTAACTGAAATCATGCCAGCGATGCAAGGTCAGAGAAAAAAGAGAAACTCCGCTCCCCCCCCCACCTCCCCAAAAAAAAAATGCACACAACAAAAATCCTTTGAAGAAATATGCATATATAAAATTTCCTCTTTTCACAGCATGTTATATTATATCTCGTTGTTCCTTCTCAAATAGAAAACAACAATGTAAAACACGGCAAAACAGTTATGTACAAAAAGGCAGGTGACGAGACAATGCTGCCATCACAGCACTAGGTTAGATAAAGTTCTGTATCACTCACAAAATCACTTCAAACATGTCACCTTCTATAACCCAAAAATCGTCTGAGAGAGAGAGAGAGAAAGAGAGAGAGAGAGAGAGAGAGAGAGAGACAGACAGACAGACAGACAGACAGAGAGCGAGAGAGAAAGAGAGAGAGAGGGGGTGGGGTGTGGGAGAAAGACACAGGGTGGATTTAAAAGTTGGAACACAAATCACCATGACCATGAACATGTCTGACACAGCAGCCAGGGAGGTATATTATGCAGCGATGTCCTGTTTTGAGACTGAGTGAGCAACAAGTCCTCGGGGCAAGTAGACAGATGTGAGTGGAAACAGAAGGCACTGGCAAGCAGTAAAGACAGAAGACAATGACATGATCAAATTGTCAGGAGGATAAATAATGCTCACACACAAACACAGACATAATACACTCTATTTACAAAAACAATATAAAAAAAGATCAGAGTTATAAAAGTAAACAAAATGGAAAACTTCAACAAAGAAACAGGAAAACTTCATGGTCACTTTATCATTTTTACTTAAGCATTATAAGCCATTAATATTCAGGATGATTAAATAATGTAAAGATTAGTATGTACAATTGGTGGTTGTTCATTTAGCACTTACTACAGTAATAGGTTTTTTTTTATTGATTAAAGTAACATACAACTAGGATTTCTTTCCAGTGAGTTTTTGTAAACCTCATTTTAATGGTGTATGTGTGTGTGTGTCCCTATGCTTGTGTGTGCATGTGTGTGTGCGCACGTGCATGTATGTGTGTTTGCTCCATATATGTGTGCATGCATATAAGTGAATTTGAGTCAGTGTGTATGTATGCATATGTGTGATAACACAATTATAACTAATACTTATAACAACAAGATGTTCAGTTTACAAAGTATACCTTCTTTCATGAGACATAAATACTTTTCAGTTTAGCTAATGTTTTCTTTCACAAACGCAAGGCACACTCGTTTATATTATCATTTGCAGCAACAACGTAGAAAAGTTGAGAAGAGGCAGACCTGTTTTCTGAAGCTGAAAGGTTCCAGGAATAGTTACGAAGACTACATTATCTGTTCATTTCTTTGGCTAGAACCCGGAGGTTCACCAACGGCAAGACTTTAGCATATGCAGCCATCTTTCTCCACCACTGAGGTAGCCGCATTCCTGCTTCGGGGCTGATGTCTAACACAACACCAGTGTGCCTGCGCTTTAAACACTCAGTGGCCTACTCTTCTGAAGGCAGAATGGACTTTAATGTGAGCGCAAAATGTCTCCATGCACTTGCACATGGGACCTCAATTTTAGTTTTATTTGAAGAATGTGGGGGTGGGGGTGGGTGGCTACAGTGCTGATGTCACCTCCAGGGGAAATCTCCCTGGACAGGGGCCTCAGTGGTGGCTGGAACTCAGGCAGGCTGTCACACTGTGAGCAGAACACTCCCACCACCAGGCTGTCCCACCCCTCTGAATACATTTGGTATCTGCTACACAACCACAGAGACAAATCTGACCTCTCAAGAATTATTTCCACAATTCTCCTCAGTTGGGAAAAGGGGCTACCTTAGTGGTTGGAAGAAAACAGTTGCATACACAAAACTCTCACCAGTGGTAAACTTCAGAGCTCTAGCCAAGGACCCCCCCCCCCCCTTCCCTAAAGAAGAAGAAGAAGAATTTCAACAAGGTTTGGGCCATGACAGAAAAATGCTGATGGAGTTATAAATTTGGATCCACAATAGGAGAAGAAGAAGTAAAGATACATATACTACAAATTTGCTGAGCAACAGTTTAGTTTAGAACTTCTACGGAGGTTTTCGTCTTCGTTTGTTTTGTTTTGAACTCGTTTGGAGAGGTTAAAGGTTAAAAAAAGTGTCTACTTGAGTTTTCTTGTCATGTATTCATAATAAGTAGTGTGTCAGAGAATTACTTTTTTCAAATCTTTTTCTTGTCAACTTCTCAAAATGTGTTTTGTGTAGTACAACTTTCGAGTATTCTGGTCAAAATGAGTAAAACTATTAATATCCTGCACGGCTCCTTCTTTTGAGTTCAATCAAAGGAGACTTCTTCCTGATGCTCGAATATCACACATCTTATGGAGAAACAGAATACAATGAAAAAACTGGCTGACCAACAAGTCTGAGCACAAAAGTCACTGAGGATCTTTCAGAAGGGATCACAGATGAGCCAACACTTGTGATATGTAGATCTAAGCCTTCGAAACATTCAGGGCAACCAACACGGTTTGAGCAAGCAATACAACATTATATTTTAGTCAAACAATCATTCTGAATACATACATATATATATTATATTCATACATTACACCAAGATTCAAACAGTCATCACTCATATCCATGCATACAGACATGTATACACATTCGCACATATGCAAACAAACAAACACACACACACACATAGACATGTATTGCTTGCTCACCCACTGGAGTGTATATGTTATCACACATAAAAGAGAGATATATATATATACATACATCATATAAAAAAAGGAAAAATTCTCACAGCATTGCATAATGCTAACAATATAACATGACTTATAAAAATTGGCACAACATTCTATGAAAATATAGCCAACCACACAAAAATACGTCTACAATACACTACATGGAGGAAGTAAAAGTCCAATAAAATCATTTTCTTTTCCCATCATAAATGTCTTTGCTATAGTTAACAACAAGAGCTGGAGAGAGAGGTGAGGAGAAGGGGGCTGACTGAAAAGACATACTTCAGCCCTGAAATCTGAACTATACTTGCATCACTGAAGGTAAACCGTAACCTCAAAAGCCACTGCGGTGAAACTATGTCCCGGTCTTAATAATAAAAATATAAACATATCCATCTTCTAGTAGAAAAGTTATCTTTTTATATGTCGAAGTTGTACAAAAATACTAATGCTGTGAATACCACACCCGTAAAGAAGTACAGTACATATTTTCTCCAAAAAAATTTCGCTTTGTATATAACACATATATTGAATGAAAACCAAACATGAACAATAACAACCCCCACCCCCCAAAAAAAAGAAAGAAAAAAGAAAAAAAATCAACCAAACAAAAAACTATGGAACAAAAACTAACATGAAAGAAGTCAATTCCCCTAAGTCTACAAAGGCCACACTTTGTTCAGCATGCATGGTTGCCAGTCATGCAGTTACCAAGTCACACAGACAGACACACAGACAGACAGACAGACAGTGCTCTGTCAGTCCTGACGGTGGTCGGTCAGCTCTGGTCACTGGCCAAAATCAGCAGACTGTTGAACCAGGTCACTGGACCTGAAGAGGGGATGTCCACACAAGTGTACGTGGATCACAGGCGCTGCGCTGTGACACGAGTCCGGCAGACTCCCCACCACAGCGCGTTTCCAGCAGAAAATCCCGGACTTCTGAAGGATTTCTCAACCCCTCCATGCTGTTCCACCAAGTCTGCTACTGTGTACATACTGTCTCATCTTTTATAGGCAATCATATACGTTTTTGTCTGTCTGGCTCTGACTATGTCATCGACTTTCATACACAGTGTTTCTGCATTCATAAAGCAGGACTGATAACAACTACTGCCTGGCAAACCATTGCCTCGCAAGAATCTGCTTTCCTCCAATCAGAGAGTTCAACAACAACAACAACGACAAATAAATGACGATATTTTTGTTACGCAGCAGTCCCTCTCTTTCAAGCTGTCGTCCTTCCACTTCAAAGCCGTGACCACCTTTACAGGACACGGTCCCCCCATCTTCATGAATCCGTTAATCAGGCAGTTAGGCGATGGACACGTCAGCGATGCCGCCCCGGGCGCCGACCGATCCCGTCCTGCCGGTTCTGGAGTTGGAGTTGGAGCGGACGAGCTGGGAGGAGCTGCCGAAGGCGCTGCCGGCCAAACTCAGGTCATCCCCGCCACACTGCGGGGCAGAGGGCGCCAGCGCAGCACCGTGCAGCGTGATTTCTGCCGAGGGAGCAGCCTGGGGTGTGATTTTCTGCAGGGGGAGTGGGTTCCCTTTGTGGCTTCGTCGCTGGCTGGAGCTACGCACCAGCTCCACCGTGCTTCCTGTGATGCTGACGTCGTCGTCGCCAAACTCCGATTCCCCGCCCTCTGCTCCTGTGAACCTGGGTCCTTCTGCAGCACACACACACACACACACGCACACACACACACACACCCACCCACACACACACTCACACACACCCACACACACCACCCACCACACACACACACCCACCCACACACACACACACACACACACAACACACACACACACACACACACAGCAGGCACGCAGGCATCAGACTAAACCATTTTACAACAGTCATCAGACTTAACCATTTTTCAGCAGTATCAGACTAAACCCTTTTTCAACAGTCATCAGACTAAACCATTTTTCAGCAGTAACCATTTTTCAGCAGTATCAGACTAAACCATTTTTCAGCAGTAACTATTTTTCAGCAGAATCAGACTAAACTAGTTTTCAGCAGTAACTGTTTTTCAGCAGTATCAAGCTAAACTGCCCCAAAGGTCTTTTGGATGAGACTATGAACCGAGGCCCCATGTGCGAACGCACGCAGAACATTTTGCGCACATGTTAAAAACCCATCCTACCTTTCTGAAAAGTAGCCTATTTCATGCAGGTAGAAATGGATGACGAACTTTTAAAAGCTCACACACACACAGGTGTTGTGCTTCAACACGTCCCCGAAGTCAGAGTGCAGCTACCTTAAGGAATGGGGGGTCAACACGGTCGCATACACAAACCCTCACCACTGGTCAACCTCGGAGCTCTGGCCGCGGGGAGGAAACAGAAGAACAGAAGAGCTGGCACGACGAATGTTGCTACTGACTGCACTGCCCTCAAAGCCTTTCTGCAGATACTGAACCTGGTGGCGATTTGTGTGGTGCGGAAGCAAGCCAGACATTGCGTGCACGCGGTAACGTTAACCCCATCTTTCTTTCCCGGAAGAGCAGGCCAGAAAGGCTGATAGCATGCATAGCTTGACAATACCCAGCATGCACTCTGCTACCTACAGATAGATGGGCTCCGCCCGCTTCATTCTGCTCATTACACCAATCCAGTCGTCTTGTTTACAGCCCCGCCCACCACAAAGGCCACATCGGGGCTGTCACCTTACTTGTCGATTATTTCAACCACAGATTGAAACTGTTCAACTACAGGCCAGACAGTTACAGAAACCCCCTAACCTCAGGGCAGTGCTCTCATGACTGCTCAAGGAGGTAAGACTGAAAGAAATCATGAAGTTAAAGAAAGGGAGATGGAGAGAGCAAGAGAGATTTTATCTATCATTTATTTATTATTTATTTATTTTATTCTTTTATATCAAGGATAATGGAATAGGCACTTATGTGCTTTTTCCATCCAGTCCCTGTGTGAATGCAGTTTTGTAAATTCTGTCATCTGTTCCCACTGGCATACAATGGCCTACTCTTTCAAAAAGCAGAACAGGATTTAACATGTGCGCACATGGGGCCTCAGTTTATAGTCTCATCCAAAGGACTTTTGGGGAGAGTGGAGTCTGCACTGATGTTAACTCCAGGGAAAACAAATCCCCTTGCGCAGGATTCGAACCCGGGTCAGCAGATGGCAAGTGCAATGTTCTAACCACTAGGCTGTCCCCTCCCCCAGAGAGAGAGAGAGAGAGAGAGAGGAGAGAGAGAGAGAGAGAGAGAGAGAGAGAGAGAGAGAGAGAGAGAGAGAGAGAGAGAGAGAGAGAGAGAGAGAGAGAGAGAGAAATAATGGAATCCAGTCTCAAGCCATATTTATTTCAAACCTAAGATTTTCCTCTCCTGCTTCATCTCCTAGCTTTTCCCTGCCTTCAACAGCCAAGATTCTATTGCTCTACCAGGGGGTGTGACCTGTGTGTGTGTGTGTGTGTGTGTGTGTGTGTGTGTGTGTGCATGCGTGCACATTTGGACTTGATGGAACTATTAACTGTTACTGGTTGTATGACTGTGTAAGAATGAGTTGAGTGCAAGCGCTTTGATTTGTCTCTGCAAGATATAGCGCTAAATAAATTCCATTTATTATTATCATTATTAGAGACAGACAGAGAGAGAGAGAGAGAAAAAGAGAGAGAGCGGGGGAGATAGGGAGAGAGAGACAGAGAGAGAAAGAGGGAGGGAGGCATGGAAAGGAAGAGAGAGGATGGGGGGGGGGGGGGGAGAGAGAGGTAGAGAACGAAGTTCTCTCTATTGTGCACACACACTCACACACTATTTAATGCTTATTAGGCACAGCCTATCTATATAAGCCACACTACCTGTATCATGGTAGAAAATTTTTTAAAAACCCAAAATCTACAAGCTGCATTCTGACTATCCGTTGCACAATGCTATAGCCAACACCAGCACACTGCTGAACTACCAACACACATCACTGAACATCCGGTGACACATCACTGAACGCTGTGTCACACATCTGGTGACACGTCACTGAACACTGTGTCACACATCTGGTGACACGTCACTGAACGCTGTGTCACACATCTGGTGACACATCACTGAACGCTGTGTCACACATCTGGTGACACATCACTGAACGCTGTGTCACACATCTGGTGACACGTCACTGAACATTGTGTCACACATCTGGTGACACATCACTGAACACTGTGTCACACATCTGGTGACACATCACTGAACACTGTGTCACACATCTGGTGACACATCACTGAACGCTGTGTCACACATCTGGTGACACGTCACTGAACATTGTGTCACACATCTGGTGACTGCAGCCACCAATGGTTGAACTACTAACACACATCACTGAACATGTGGTGACTGCAGCCACCAATGGTCCTTGTCTGTGCACAGTAGTTCATCAGTTTGGACTTTATTAGTTTACTTCTGCAGCCTCACGACAAGCAACATTGGTTTTTTGCTGTTGTTTGCTGAAACAACACTTAGGGCAGAAAGCTGAACACTCAGCCCCATATTTATCTATTTATTTATTTATTTATTCTTTCATTTCAAGGATAATGGAATAAGTACTCATGTGCTTTTTTACATCCTGTCCCCATGTGCATGCAGGTTTGTAAATTCTGTCATCTGTTCCCACTGGCACACAATGGCCTACTCTTCTGAAAATCAGAACAAGTTTTAATGTGTATGTAAGATGTTCTGCGAGAGTTTGCACACGGGACCTCGGTTTATAGTCTCATTCAAAGGACTTTTGAGGGGAGTGGAGTCTGCACTGATGTTAACTCCAGGGCAAATATCTCCTTGAACGGGATTCAACCCGGGTCAGCAGATCACAAATGCAATGTGCAAACTCTAACCAACCAGGCTATACATCCCCCAACTCAAGAGAGGAGACATTGTCAGCATCAAGTCTGTTTTAAACTCACATTTGTTGAAACGAACACTAAACCAAATAATACTAGATCAGGAATGGGTGCATATCCCTTTTCACTTGAAGAATTCATGGACTGTTGGGTCTGTCAGACATTTATCTATTTCATCGTTAACTTGCAGAACCAATGGCGCTATGCACGGCCAAGGTCATCAGCCATGACCAGACATACAGCAGACCTTGAAGTTCAAAACAAACTTTGGAAACAATCTGAGAAAAATCTGTTTAAAGGCTGTTGTTGCTCTGTAAGCTTCAGGGTAAGGTGCAGCTTTATAAGCAGTGGCTCATAGTTCAGAAAATATGACACACACACAAACCGTCAACATTTGAGAAGTTCTATACAGAGATTGTTCCCCTCCCCACCAATACATATGACACATCTTTTTTCGTGAAGTCCTCTAAGACTATGGGCTCACTAAAGTAGCGATTGTTGAATTACTCTATGTTCTTTCTGTACCTGACATGGTGATCTCTGATCGCAGCTCTTCAGGGATGTCATCAATCTCATCATCCAACAAGTCCGTCTGCATCTTGGCAAAGTTGATGAACACCTGAAACAAACATAGTTTTTTTCCTTTAAAACAAACATGCTTGTTCACTAAGTTGTCCACTGCCAAACAAATAATATGACTGATGTATGCGGAGACTATTATTTTTCCAGAGTGTTTAAAGATCTACTCATCATGTCAAAGTGAACTGAAAACAGCCATCATTAACGGGCTAGAGACTGTCCACAGGCAGAGAAGTAAGTGGTTACAATCATAGTTTTGAAACAGACACAACTGAAATCACAAACACATTCACTCACACTCATGCACTGCACGCATGCACATATGTGCACATGCATGTACACATTACTACACACAGATATACAAAAACACCCCACTCACATATGGTTACATTTTTATACATGTATACACTCTGATATCAACGGTTGTGACCAATGCCTAGAGCTGATAAACCTTGGTGGTTTTTTCCTGTCCTCAACCAGCACACCCAGCCTTGTCCTCCAGCACAGCTCCACACTCCACCAGGGGCAGGTTTTGTCGGTGACGGCTAAACACAACCTCCGTTTCAACTGGCACGAAACAGCAAACTCTTCCGAAAGTCCGTATGGGATTTACTTTATTATTATTTATTTATTCTTTTATTTCGAGGATGATGGAATAAGCACTCGTGTTCTTTTTTTTATGCAGTCCCTGTGCGTATGCAGTTTTGTCAATTTTGTCATCCGTTCCTACCAGCAGGCAATGGCTGATGTTAACTCCAGAGGAAAAATCCTCTTGAACGAGATTCGGACCCGGGTCAGCAGATCACAAATACATCACTCTAACCACCAGGCTATCCCGTCCCCCCAATTGGGTATGGGTTTTTAACATGTGCGCAAGATGTTCTGCATGCGTTTGCACACAGGACCTTGGTTTACAGTCCTGTCCGAAGAACTTGATCTAGTTCTGAAATTTCGTCTTGACATACATGTATTAAAAATAAGAAATATTTCTTAAAAAAGAATGAAATACAAATCAGGGCTTCCGGTGTTAAAAACCCACACGCAGATATGACTTGTGTTCCCCTGCTGACAGCCGGCCAACACACGCTCCAGTCCAGCCTTGTTTACAGCCCTGCCGACCACAGAGGCCATTATCGGGGCTGTCACCTCGTCACATTTTATATCCCAGATTAAAACTGTGCAGCTATATACAGATTAAAACTGGGTATGAAACCAACTGTCATTCCTTGTATCAACGCCCTGGCCAACCATAAGGGTCAACCCAGGACGGGCACCGCGTTGTGGGAAAAACCACATCGACCACACATAAAATAATGAGATAAAACCAAAACCCAGATTCCTCATCAAAAAAACCCACCCTAGTTCTTAGTACCTAGCTATGACACCTTCCTTCACCACATCAGACTCCTATCGACATGTGATCCGCCCCAAGAGCAGCCACAGAGAGAGGCAGAAGCCACAGAGAGAGGCAGAAGCCACAGAGAGAGGCAGAAGCCACAGAGAGAGGCAGAAGCCAGGGGGAGTTACCTGGTCGAGCGTGGTCTGGGAGACGGAGTAGTCCTCCACGTTGAAGCCGGCCTTGACCTCCTGCATGGCGGCGAAGAGCTGGGCCAGGGAGAGGTTGTGGGAGGGCAGCTGGTACTGCAGCGTGTTGTGGTGCTCTTCGCGCAGCACCGACTGGGGGAAGTGCTTGCTGATGAACCGCTTCACCCCCGCCAGGCCACCACCACCACCCTCCCCACCCCCCTCCTGGTGGTGGTGATCATGGTGCACACCCCCCACCCTCAGGATGATGGTGTAGCCGTCCCCAAACCTGCACACAGTCAGGCGTCGTTGTCCAGCAAGTCTGTCATCATCATCATCATCATCGCTGTTGTTGTTATTGTTGTCAGCACAACCTCCTAGACATCAGGCAGAACAAGCACTCTGTCTCCCTGTGACCTCACTCAGCAATCACTGTGACAGTGACAGTCCGGTCTGCCATCAGCGCCTGGGCTTTATCACAGTTCTTGATTAAACCATTGATGCTGGGGGCAACAGCAAAGTGAGAGGCTGTATGACCAGTGGCTTTCTTTTCCACTCATGGAATTCCACTTTACAGCTTAGTCTTTAGTGATAGACTATGACTCTCTGATTAGGAGGCTTGACTCACACAGTCCTTATGTGCTGCAGCCCTGGGGGCTAGTTGGCCTTTGGAGAACATCTCCAACGCTGACAGTCCTTATGCCCACTTGGCCGAGAGAGTGGGGATGTACTGTGGGCAAGGCATCTCCACTATAATCAAATTTCTGCCCAATTTCCGAAACAGCAGCTGCCTCCTCTGCTGTTTTGGAGGTCATCGTCGAACACGACGGACTAACATAAAAAACAATGGACAAGCACTCTGTCTCCCTGTGACCTCACTCAGCAATCACTGTGACAGTGACAGTCTACAATGGACAAGTACTCTGTCTCCCTGTGACCTCACTCAGCAATCACTGTGACAGTGACAGTCTACAATGGACAAGCACTCTGTCTCCCTGTGACCTCACTCAGCAATCACTGTGACAGTGACAGTCTACAATGGACGAGAAGTTTCCTGCATGTACGACTCTTTCCAAGCTCCCTGCCACACACACAGGCAGCCACACTCCCACTTCAGCAGCTGTTTTCTCCTTTAAAAGAAGAGTGCAGGTTGTTATGCAAAGAGTTTATCATGGCTGATGGCAACCTCAACCCAATATTATTATTACAATATAACAACATTTTAATGTAAGCCTTGAAATTTAAGAATTCAACGACTGATAAAGCTTCTGTAACCAAAGAAAGTTTGAATGACCTAAGATTCTGTTTATCACTCTGGACAAAATTAACCCACACATTATTGTTTGTTGTCATCTATTCACTTCCAAGCTGATTTTGACAAACATCTGTAAGTTAACACTAAGACTACATAAAAGAAATTCAGCAGCAACGGGAATCTTTAACACAGTGGTTGCAGACCTCTGAACACTTGATTGTGAAACAAAACAAAAAAAATAATGAAGAATCTAATTCAGTTCAGCAGACACAGACAGTGGTAGTGCCGTAGATACTCTTCTTTCTTGGACAGTTAAAGATCCATTAGGATTTCACTTCAAACACCTGAAGCACCAGATAGGTATAGGTGGCAATTACTGCACTGTGTAGCACAGCACAGCCCAGACAGATGACGCAGCTTTTGTGGACAGATTAGGGATGCACCTCTAAGATAACTAAAAACAAAAACCGCCCACAACCCCCCACCCCACCAACCTCCCCCCACCCAACAAAACAAAAAACCAAACAAAATAAAACAAATTTAACAAACCTGACTTAAAAGAAAGGGAGTTGGAAGGCAGAAAATAAACAACAAAAAAGAGATAACAGAGGGGAGAAGAAAAAGAAGAAGAAGAATATGTCACAAAATTGGCCATCTTCTGCACCGAGATTCATTTTAAAAAAAACCAAACCAAAATGCATGTGGTGCCTATCACAATGGCTCTGTAACTCCCCGCCCAAATAAAAAACACACCCGAACAAAAACAAAAAACACCAACAAACAAACCCCAACCCTAAACAAACAAAAACACACAAAACCCCCAACAACAAACCCCGATCCACAGACTGTTTTTGAGATGCTGGATGCTGCGATGCACTTGAAGGTTCGTTGACCATGATGGCCAGCCGTCACACACGCTTCACACTCCTCCATGCTGGTGACTACACACATCACAAGCCACACATCCAGCCAACAAGCACAACACAACAGTCACACACACCACACACACAGCACACCCACAGTCACACACACAGTCCACACACACACACGTCACACACCAGTCACACACCACACACAGCCACACACACACAGCACAACAACACACAGCCACACACACACACACACACACACACCACACACACAAGTCACACACACACACACACACACACACACACACACACACAGTCACACACACACACACCACAGTCACACCACACACACACACACAGTCACACACACACACAGACAGTCACACACACACACACCACACAGTCACACAGCGCACAACACACACACAGTCACAGCCCCACACACACACAGTCACACGCGCACACACACACACAGTCACACGCGCACACAACACACACACAGTCACACACACAGAGTCACACACACACACAGTCAACACACACACACACACACAGCCACACACAGAGTCATACACACACACACACACACACACAGAGTCACACACACACACACACACACACACACACACACACACGAGTCACACACACACACACAGCCACACACACACAGTCACACACACACAGAGTCACACGCGCACACACACACAGAGTCACACGCGCACACACACACACACACACACACACACAGCACACACACGTCACACACACACACACACACAGAGTCACACACACACAGAGTCACACACACACACAGTCACACACACACACACAGAGTCACACACACACACACACAGACAGCCACACACACACAGTCACATGGCATGGTAAAATAAGGAATGATATTGTATTTGATATTAATTCCTGATACATTCTATTGCAAGCAGAGGCATCAGCATAACTTTTTGCTGGATCCCCTCTCATTGTGGAATTTATTCGAATGAGCTGGTTGATTCATTGGCAAAACAAGGTGCCTCTGAATATAGTACTGAAGTGTTTGCTTCTAGTCTCGCATTGTCCTCTTATGAAATTCATTCTAAGTTAATGAAATGCATGCATTCAAAGATTATAAATAAACACTATCAGCACTTTCCTTGCCCACGGAAATTAGAAATTCTAATACATAAACTGAGATTAAATGCATGGAATACTAAATATTCAAAAAATGTAACATGTTGTTGGTCTATTCCCCTTTCAATCCACCATTTATTGTTTGATTGCCCAATTCTTTTTGACATGTATAAAAGAAGAGGTTTAGATATTCATAAGAAATATGCCACTAGTCAAGAAATTTTATGACTCTCAGCAATTCATAATATCAGTTGCTGAAGTCATTTATTCTTCACCTGTAAGACCATTATTGTAATTAGTTATATATATATATATATATGTGTGTGTGTGTGTGTGTGTGTAAGGTAGAGAAAAAGAGAGAGAGATAGAGAGAGAGATAGGGTGTGTAATAATAGGTACTTTGGTATGAATGCAGGTGTGTCTAAATCACCATGTAGTGAAAAGACATTAAACAAACCAAACCAAAACAAAGTCACATACAGAGAGTCACACACAATCACTCACACACACAAATCCTTTGGATGAGACTATAAACTGAGGCCCCGTGTGCAAACGCACGCAGAACATCTTGTGCACATGTTAAATCCTGTAACGCTTTTCGTAAGAGTAGGCCATTGTGTGCCGGTGGGAACAGATGACAGAATTGACACATACACACGGGGACTGGATGTAAAAAAGCAATAAGTGCTTATTCCATTATCCTCGATATAAAATAATAATAAAAAATTTTTAAAAAAAATAAAAAGTAACACACACAAACACAATGTTACAATTTTTTGGTGGTAAACACACAAAGAAGCACGCTCCCTCTGTTACTCCTTTACCACTGTGAAGTATTCACAGATCTGACCACTGCATCATTATGATTTTTAATACACATGTTTAAGAATTGCTTCTTTCCCTAGCATTAACAGCTACAAAACAAAACAAACAAACAAACGAAGAAAAAAGGCCCAAGTCATTTACAAGCAAGGCATTTTCTTACGTCATCAGGTCTTTCAGTTAGTGCTATCCCCTGTGGGGATGCCGGGGGCCTGTCAGTATTAATAGCATCCCCACATTCTGGAAATTCTGTACTACAAGTTTCCTCTTTTCTATCACTCTCTTTGTTTCTGCCTTGTTCCTTTTCTTCCCTATTTTCTTCTTTCTCGGTCCATTCTCCTGCATTTTTTCCAGAGAGATATAAAAGATAACAATTCCCTCTTGTGCCAAAGTCGGATACGCTGGGCCTGACTTGTCAGGCGCTTAATGGCAGTGCAATGCATTTTCACTCATATAACGAACAATAGTTGCTGTCTGAGCGTTAGAAGAAGAAGAAGAGGAATTAGTGCTACACACACACACAGCAACATCAACAGGCATGGCCCAGAGTTTTTAAAAAAACAACAACAAAAAGCCCAAGGAGTAGGAAAAGGAGTATACCTAATTATAAACGTATTTTTGTCATGTACACCACTTTGAATCACAGCAGCTTTGTCAATTTGCTGACATGCAAGCATGCACAAAACACACACCCACCATGAGACTACAAACCAAAGTCCAGCCACCACACGCACAACATCTTGTGCTCACGTTACAATCTGCTTTTGCTGGTGGCAATGGATGACAAACTTTACGTAACTGTATACACATGGGGACTGGATGTAAGAAAAAAGCACATGAGTGCTTTTTCCATTATCCTTGAAATAAAAGAACACATCCCCCCACTCACACACACACTCATCCCCCCCCCCCACCCCCTCCCACACACACACATCCCCCCCGCCCCCCCCCCCACACATCAATGACAAACGGGGGTTACCTGTGTGAGGTGAGGATGACGGAGCGGCCGGCCTTGACAATGCTGTTGATGCAGTCCCACAGGAATCGCCGCGCCTTAGGGTCCATGCCTGTCGTGGGCTCGTCCTGGTGGCCCACACATTTGTCTATTTATCTATTTGTTTTATTTATTTATTTATTTATTTATTTATTTTATACCACCTTCAGTCACGGCAGATTTCTCTGCGTGAAATTCAGGCTGCTTTCCCCGGGGAGAGCGCATCGCCACAAGAGCAGTGCCACCCTTTTTTTTCTTTTCTTTAGGTCTGCAACTGTATTTGTTTCCCTATCAGAGTGGCTTTTTTCTACAGAATTTTGCCAGGGACAACTCTCTTTTGCCGTGGGTTCTTTTATGTGTGTGAAATAAGTGTGTAACACACGGGACCTTGGCTTATCGTCTCATCCAAAAGACTAGCAACCATACCACCACTCATGGTCTAATGGATGGGGAGAAAGTTTTGGGCCCAAACTGGATTCGAACCACCGCACACTTCTGACCCAGACTTTTCACTTTCTAGGCAGGTGTGTTACCTCTAGACTACCAATCTACCCACACACCCACACCCACACAGACACACACACAGACATACACACAGACACACTGCAACATGGCTTATACACCATACAATCTCAAGAAGGACTAATGCTTCAGGGTCCATGCCTGTCATTGGCTCATTCTGCTGGTGCACACACATCTTCTTCTTCCTTTTTTGTCATGTTTCTCCCAGGGGAGGTTTGACATTGATGAGCCTTCTCCATCTCTCTCTATTTTGAGCTTCCTCCTTATTTATGCCCCTTTCTCTAAGATCATCTACAATACAGGTAGCCCAGGTTTTGCTAGGTCTTCCCTTTGGTCTCTTTCCATCCACTACGAAGTTCACTGCTCTTTTTATGTGGTGGTGGTCTGCTTTCTGTTCAATGTGCCCAAACCAGCGCAGTCTATTGCTACTAGCTACAGACTTTAGATCATCAGCTTTGCACATTCTCCATAGTTCTTCATTCATGATCCTGTCTTCCCATTTGATCTTTGTCATGTAGCGTAGCATTCGGTTTCCACAGCTCTTCAACAAACGTTCGACGGTTTTTGTGAAAACCCACATCTCCGAGCCATACAGGAGAACAGGTCTAATGCAGGCCTTGTATATCAGACAGCATCTCTCCAGTGGGATTTTCTGATTTCCGAGCAGACTTGCCAATTCTTTCCATTTCTTCCAAGCACTCGCAATCCTGGTTCTGACAGCTAACTCAGATTTTGCTTCGCAGCTCATCATCTCTCCCAGGTAGCAAAATTTGTCTACCACTTCTATCTTCCCTTGTTCAAATTCTAGCTCCTCCTTTCCTGCATCGGTATTGTCTTCACCCTTCTTATTTATACAACTGGGGCAGACAAATACTCCGTACTCCTTCTTCAGACTTTTGAGCTTTGAGGATCTTTTGTGACACCAATATTGACAGTTGTGTGTGTGTGATGTGTATGTTGGTGTGGATGTGGCGTGTGTATGTGGGAGACTAAATCAACATAATCTCCCACATACACATGCCACATCCACATAATCTCCCACATACACACACCACATCAACACATACAGCATAGCATGGCCAACACATCACTCAATCTCAAGATGGACTCATACAACGCTTTGATTTGTTGCTTTACAAGATTCAGCGCTATATAAATTCCATGCATTATTATTATTATTATTATACAAAATATCATAGACCATCATTATTTCTTACTTGTGTGGAAGATTTGAGATATATACATAAACTGAGGAGAAAAATAAATGATAAATTAAACAAAATTGTGTATCCATAGTCAAGTGTAGATGTCCATAGTTGTGTTCATGTTGTTCTCCATTGGCATGCATATTATAATGTTTGTCATGTATAACAGAAACACAATCAGGTTTGTACAAACACTTTGCATAACTTGGGTTTATAAACCATAAAAATCTATTGTGTATTATATATACAAAGATATATACACACACATACAAACACCTTGAATCAAACATACAGAAACTGATTCCTTTAATAACTTGCTCATCTTTCATATTCAGTCTTTGGCATTTACCTGTCACAAATCATATTAAATCATGTCAATTACGGTGTATTAGTTTAATTCGAAAGTACCTGTCCACAGATGCAACATCTAAACTCGTGGCATCTCTCATTCTTTCACGTCTTGACTATTGCAATTCTCTTTTGGCTGGTCTGCCAGCATCATCTATCCACTCCCTTCAATGTATTCAAAACTCTACAGCTCGACTAGTCCTCAGAGAGAAAAAATCTGAGCACATTACCCCTCTCTTGCGATCTCTCCACTGGTTGCCTGTGCCACAGAGAGTAAACTATAAGATCTGTACCCTCTGTTACAAATGTCTCCACAAAACAGCACTCTCCTACCTCTGTGAATGTCTTCACCTGTACACTCCTTCTCGTTCCCTTCGCTCTGCTGCAGATACCTTGTGCTTTCGAATACCTAGATTCAACCAGTCCACCGTGGGCCGTCACTCTTTCTCTGTTTCTGGTCCATCAATTTGGAATGGCCTCCCTATCTCTCTTTGCCAAAGGCCTTCTTGTGACACTTTTAAATCCGGCCTCAAGACATATTTGTTTCAAACCTAAGATTTTCCTCTCCTGTTTCATTTCATAGCTCTCCCTGCTTTTCAACAGCCAAAAACTCCATCACCCTGCCAAAGTGTATAACGTGTGTGTGTGTGCATTTGGACTTGTTAGAACTATTACTTGCTATTGGTTGTATGACTGTGTAAGAATGAGTTGAGTGCAAGCGCTTTGATTTGTCTGTGCAAGATACAGCACTATATAAATTCCATTTATTATTATTATGTCACACCATATCACACTACATGATGCCAATATAGCAATAACTGAAAGCATTCATGCATAGGCACAAATCCATAAGTCATTTATCCCCCTAATTTCCCACATACACACACCTCATCTGATGTCACCAACATAATCTCCCTCATACATACACCACACCTGATGTCACCAACATAATCTCCCACATACATGCACCACATCCACATAACCCCCACATACACAAGACCACATCCACATCATCTCCAACATCCACACCAACAATCCCTTACCAGGAAAATGATGGGCGGGTTTCCAATGAGAGCGATGGCGGTGGACAGTTTGCGTTTGTTGCCTCCTGAGTAACTGGAGGATATTTTGTCAGCATACATGGTCAGGCCCAGCTTGTCAATGGCCCAACTGGCCACCTGCACAGCCAACAACCAGTCCCTTCACACAACCACACTCCGTTTCCGCTGGTGCTATTGGAAGGGTGGGGGAGGGGGGAGGGGGAAAAAAATCATATAACTGAGCTGTGTTTCGAGGACAAGTAAAGGTCAAGGTGTCCCACAGCCTATGTGGTCGTAGGGGAGCGAGGCGTCAGAGACCTCACTTCTCCAGGGGCCAGCTTATTGAGAGCAGCGCCCATCTCCTCTCCCTCGCTGCTTTACCTTCCCTGACCCTAAAGAGGGAAGGTACCCATTTACAGCTGGGTGAACTGGGGGACTGTACTGAAGCCAAGGCGCGCAAACGGTCACCCATCCAAGGGGTAACCACGCTTGACGCTGCTTAACCTTAGCTGGGGAAAGCAAGTGCAAGGACAAGTCATTGCATATACAAAGGACAAGTCACTGCATATAAAAAGGACAAGACACTGCATATAAAAAGGATACTTCATTGCATATAAAAAGGACAAGTCATTGCATATAAAAGGACAAGTCATTGCATATACAAAGGACAAGTCACTGCATATAAAAAGGACAAGTCACTGCATATAAACACACTGTTACACATAAGAACTACCTTCTTTCTTGTCAAACACAGGTTTGCTCATCTCAAAGTTACACTCCACATGCTATGCATTGCATGTTGAAATTTTACACATTCAAAAAGCGGAAAGATCAGAATTAATACATAAAAAAGAGAAGATGATGTTTTTGTGTGATTAAAAAAGCAAACCCCAAAGGAGAGGAGCAGACTCACAGAGCTGACATCTTCCCCAGGAATGCCTCTGATGCGGGCGTAGAACTCGAGGTGTTCCCGGCCGGTCAGCAGAGGGTCCAGGGCATCGAACTGGGGGCAGTAGCCCATGAACTGCCGCACCTTCACCATGTCCGACCGGATCCTGTCACAGCAACCAGAATGCTTCTTCACAACATGTACAGAAAATGACCGTGTACCAGGCATCAACATAAAGTGAGGAGGAGGAGGACAATGTACAACGCACCAAACAGCAACTTCTGACTGATTCTGAGAGTTACAAATGGAAAATATTGTATTATATAACAGTTCTAAAAACTAACGATATCAAACTCAGTTAATCTTCCATCATTTTATCAATTTTTATCACTAATATGACAGAGTGCCTATAAATCTTTAGATTTCATGACCTAAACCACCACAGAAGTACTAATGACAGTGTGCTTATAAATCTTTAGATTTCATGACCTAAACCACCACAGAATGTCAAAAGAAATCTACCCGTAAACATTGTTAAAAAAACACTGCAGTCTTTCATGTTCTTATTTTTCAAAAAGAGAGGACATATCTATATTTTTTTTAAACTTCATGTTTGGTTTTTTTTTACAGAATTTTGTTTCTTTTCTACACAGAAGACACACTCCCTCCACCTGCCAAAATTGAAAGGACTAATATACATTTACTCCCAAAAAAGAACATCACAAATATTAAGTCAAAAATGATTTCTTCACACTATTTCTTTTCCTTTTTTAAAAATGAACAATACCCCCCCCCCCCCCTTCTGCAAGGTGCAAAGGCCACCCACCCAAAGCCGTTGATGTGGGCGTCCCCCCTGCTGACGTTGATGTCTCCGGTCAGCATCTTGAAGGTGGTGGTCTTGCCGGCCCCGTTGACCCCCAGCAGCCCGAAGCACTGACCAGAGGGCACGCCCACACACAGGTGGTCAACCGCCACCATGCGACCCTTCTTCCCTGGGGCCCAGTAGATCTGAAACATCAACATGGACACTTTGTGTCTAGTGTTTTACACTGTTATGTAGGATCTGCAACATGAACATGGACACTTTGTGGCTAGTGTTTTACACTGCAATGTAGGATATGAAACATCAACAAGGACACTTTGTGTCAAGTATATAATTATTACACTGCAATGTAGGATGTTGGGGGCCAGTAGATCTGAAACATGAACATGGACACTTTGTGGCTAGTGTTTTACACTGTAATGTAGGATATGAAACATCAACATGGACACTTTGTGTCAAGTATATAATTATTACACTGCAATGTAGGATGTTGGGGGCCAGTAGATCTGAAACATCAACATGGACACTTTGTGGCTAGTGTTTTACACTGTAATGTAGGATATGAAACATCAACATGGACACTTTGTGGCTAGTGTTTTACACTGTAATGTAGGATATGAAACAACATGGACACTTTGTGTCTAGTGTTTTACACTGTAATGTAGGATATGAAACATGGACATGGACACTTTGTGTCTAGTGTTTTACACTGTAATGTAGGATATGAAACATGAACATGGACACTTTGTGGCTAGTGTTTTACACTGTAATGTAGGATATGAAACATGAACATGGACACTTTGTGGCTAGTGTTTTACACTGTAATGTAGGATCTGAAATATCAACATGGACACTTTGTGGCTAGTGTTTTACACTGTAATGTAGGATATGAAACATGAACATGGACACTTTGTGTCTAGTGTTTTACACTGTAATGTAGGATATGAAACATGAACATGGACACTTTGTGTCTAGTGTTTTACACTGTTATGTAGGATATGAAACATCAACATGGACACTTTGTGGCTAGTGTATAATTATTACACTGCAATGTAGGATGTTGGGGGCCCAGTAGATCTGCAATATCAACATGGACACTTTGTGTCTAGTGTTTTACACTGTAATGTAGGATCTGAAACATGAACATGGACACTTTGTGGCTAGTGTTTTACACTGTAATGTAGGATATGAAACATGGACATGGACACTTTGTGTCTAGTGTTTTATACTGCAATGTAGGATATGAAACATGAACATGGACACTTTGTGACTAGTATATAATTATCATACTGTAATGTAGGATGTTGGGGGTCCAGTAGATCTGAAACATGAACATAGACACTTTGTGTCTAGTGTTTTACACTGCAATGTAGGATCTGAAACATGAACATGGACACTTTGTGACAAGTATATAATTATCATACTGCAATGTAGGATGTTGGGGTCCAGTAGATCTGAAACAGAGCACGCAAATCCAGCATAGTTCAGTCAAGAGTCCAGGCATCAGTGCTAAAATGATCCCCTTCCTTTTAGTGCCCCCAAGTGCGGTCAGTTTCTGCTGTAATCATCAGCACCAGCTGGGATGGGATGGATAGCAGCTGAGAGCAGCTGAAAGTGGGGGACACTGACAGCTGTGAACATGGACTCCTTGCATACACACGGGGACTGGATGTAAAAAAGCACATGGGTTCTTATCCATTATCCTCGAAATAAAAGAATAAATAAATAAAGTATACACTGCACGGTATGACGTTGGCTGATTGTGGAGGAAACGGGATGAAAAAAAAGAAAGTTTTCTAAATCATATAAGAGACATCTACAACATTTTTTTACTTTGAGGGAGTGTAGGTGATTAATATGTTCACACATTATGTATATGTGACTGTGAACACACACATATGCAGCCACGCAGGCACGCACGCACATACACACACCCACACCCCTGCTCCACACACTCCCCCCCCCCCCACACACACTTTCTCCCCTGACGACAAGAGTGGGGGTGGGGGGTGGCTGACCTTGGTGAGGTTCTCCAGCCTCATGACGTCAGTGCCGGCATCTCCAGCCAGCACCCTGGACCGCTCCTTGGCCACGTCCACGTCTTCGTCCTCCTTGTCCTTGAACTTGGCGTTGGTGGCGGTGCACCTACCCACACAAGATCAGGCTGTCAGCGTTCTGCTGCACACTCCCACCTGGGAATGCCAGACATGTGTGTGTGCATATCTGAAGCAGGAGGCGATGATCTGTTTATGTGTTGCTGGTTTTGTGATTCACGTGACTGCATCAAGGTCTGCAAGAATTGTTAAACATTTTTTTTTGTTTTATTTCGAGGATAGCCCTCATGAGGAATGGGAATATATGTGAGTGTTTGAACAGTTTAATTACAAAGCAGTATGATGTCACAGGAACATCTGTATTTGTATTTTGTATTTTATTTTTTATATTGAGGATAATGGAATTAGCACTTATGTGCTTTTTTGCATCCAGTCCCCGTGTGTATGCAGTTTTGTAAATTCTGTCATCTGTTCCCACCGGCACACAATGGCCTACTCTTACGAAAAGCGGAACAGGATTTAACGTATGTGCAAGATGTTCTGCGTGTGTTCGCACACAGGACCTCGGTTTATAGTCTCATCCGAAGGACTTTTGGGGAGAGTGGAGTCTGCACTGATGTTAACTCCAGAGGAAAATATCCCCTTGAACGGGAATCAAACCCGAGTCGTCAGATTGTGAGCGCAATGCTCTGACCACTAGCCTATCCCGTCCCCCCTGGACTGGCCAAGACTGTCCTACAGGGAACAGTACAAGGAGGGAGACGAAGAGGCAGACAGAGAAAACGATGGGAAGACAACATCAGAGAGTGGACTGGCCTTGAGTGGAACGATTTGCTACGGAAAGCAGAGGACCGCGGGGAGTGGAGGAAGCTGGTTGCAAAATCTTCATCAGTGCCCCCACGGTCCAAAGGACTATGGGATAGGTGAGGTGAGGTGATGTAGAAGTTGTCACAATTCAGAACAGATTAAACTGCACTGCTCTACTTTTCTGTTTTGTTGTGTTTTGGCTGTGTAAGGTAAGATATCTGATGCTATATTCACTTTAGAGAAATACTCTGAATAATGTATACATGTGAAAGTAAGATTTGTTGATTTAGACACTGTTTTGCGATTACCATCATCATCAATTTTTTAGGCTAAAAAAATATGATGGTGACAGATTTCTAGGGAGGAGTGACATTCTTTCTGCCTCAAGAAGCATAAGGTTATTATTTATAAATTATACTTGAATACATTTAATACAAGATTCTCCCAAAAATCAGACATGCACATGTTTTCTTTCTAGCTCTTACTGCACTGTTGGAGTGGTCATATTTTCAGACAGCCATCATTATCAGAACAGAGAACAGGCACAAGTATTGAACATGGTAACAATCAGAATGTGTCTATGTCATTCCACAGTGGGAAGATTATTTACATTTCCTGCTTACAGCATTCTTTTATTCATCTGTTTGTTTTAAACGATAAAGGAAAAGGTGTCCCATAACCTATGCGCTATTGGGGAGCAAGGCGTCAGAGACCTCAGCTTCTCTAGGGACCAGCATATTGAGGGCGCCGCCCATCTACTCTACCACGCTGCTTTGCCTTCCCTGACCCTAAAGAGGGCAGGTAACCATTTACAGCTGGGTGAACTGGGGGACTACACTGAAGCCAAGGAACACAAAAGGTCACTCATCCACTTGGTAACCATGCTTGATACTGCTTAACTATAGCTTGGGTAAAAGCGAGTGCTCTGACCACTGAGCTATCCCATTCCCTTTGTTTGTTTTACTGAATCATAAAGAGATCACAAATCAATAAACAAAAAACCAAAATCACACACACATGTGCACACACACGCATGCACACATGCCACACGCCACACATGGAGATTTGAACAGACCTCCACTTGATGAAGAAGTTGTACTCGATGAGCAGGTTGAGGAGGAAGAAGCCAGCACCCAGCATGAACATGGAGAACAGGTTGCGGCCCACGATCTTCCAGTCAAAGATGTTGTACACCAGCTTTTTCTCTGAAACACAAAGCCAGCTGTCAGCCACAGGGAGACAGCACCTCTGTCTTCTCCACCACTCCCTGAAGCACATCCACAATGGAGCCAGAACCTGGCAGAGGACAGACAGGCAGACAGGGAGGGAGGGAGGGAGGTTTCAGGAAGAAAAGGAACAAGGCAGAAACAATGAGAGGGATAGAAAGAAAACAGGGAAATCCTGGCAAAAAATAATTTCCAGAAGGTGGGGATGCTATTTATACTGACAGGCCCATGGGGTGAAAAAATCAATACAAGTTATATTCCGCTTGATTCCTTCAAGTATCTAGTATACACATTTTCTGAACCAATATAAGCGCTTTCATTTGTTTTTACAAGATATAGCGCTATATAAATTCTGTATATTATTATCATTATCATCATCATCATTATTATCTTTATTATCATCATCATTATTATTATTTTTTAGATCTTGACCTTAACAGCTTTTAGCCATATGGTACAAGCAAAACATATTCAAATAAATCAAACTGGCTGTAACATTCCAGAATCAATGTATACACCGCTAGTGCACTGTTTTCCTTGAATGCTGGCTGCCCCATCACATACCTTGTATTCCCTCCTTCCCCTCACACCCACATTCCTTCTCCATCAGACACATAAACACACACAGATGCAGACATACACACACATATTTATGTATATGCACACATACACAGATACAGACATTCACACACACAGATATACACACACATATCTATGTACATGCACAAATGCACACACACACACACACTCAGAGGTACACACACACACACATGTACACAACACACACACTCACAAACACACACATGGTGTGGATCGGTGGTCTAGAGGTAACGCGCCTGTCTAGAAAGCGAAAAGTCCGGGTCGGAAGTGTGCGTGGTTCGTATCCCGTTTGGACCGGAAAATTTTCCCCATCCATTAGACCATGAGTGGTGGTCTGGGCGCTAGTCTTTCGGATGAGACGATAAACCGAGGTCCCGTGTGATGCACATAATTATTTAGCGCACGTAAAAGAACCCACGGCAACAAGAGAGTTGTCCCTGGCAAAATTATGTAGAAAAAAGCCACTCTGATAGGGAAACAAATACACTTGCAGACAGAAAAAAAAGGTGGCGCTGCTCTTGTGGCGACGTGCTCTCCCCGGGGAGAGCAGCCCGAATTTCACGCAGAGAAATCTGCGTGACTTAAAGTTGTACAAATAAATATAAATAAATAAATAAATAAACAACACAGACACAGGGACACACAGCACTGACCGAATCGGCTGGCCACGTCGGCCTGCAGCTGGTAGGAGGCCATGTCGATCAGGCCTCGGCCCAGACAGTAGTGGGGCAGGATGAGGAACACCTGCTTCAGGATGTTGTTGATCTCCTTCAGCTCCTGCACCACACCACAACCCCACCCTTTACTTCTAGTCGAGTTTTAGCTTACATCTTATTTTTAGTTTACAGTTCTCAAAAATACTGAAATACTTGATATTTTGATACAGTTCAAAGACAGTGATGACGTACTTGTAATATGAACGTCATACACTTTTGATTGATTGAATCGATGCATTTGTTTGCTGAGATTTTTTTTAATATCATGAAAACTTTTAAAATGTATAAAAAGGAAGTTTAGAGCTATCCATCTGGGCGTAGGGGGGGGGGGGGGAGGGAGGCAGGGGAGATAGCTTAGTGCCAAGTTACAGCACAGAGTTCACAATCTAGTGGCGCGGATTTGAGTCACCGCCTATCTGAGGGGATTTTTCCTTGGCGTTAACATCAGTACCAACTCCACTCCCATGAAAGTCAGTCGGGCAAGACTACAAACTGAGGTCCCCAGTACAACAGCATGTAGAACATCTTGCACACACACACACACACACACACACACTCACACACACACACACACACACACACACACACACACACACACACCACACACAGGTTAAACCCATTCTGCCTTCAGATGAGTCAGCCACTGTATGCCGCAGGGAATGGAAAGGAGAAAAGAACTCTCCATCCACCTAGGAAACAGAGGAGGAAGCAGAAGACGAGCAAAGCCTGAGAACTAAAGTCACTGAAGACAGCCTGACTGCAGGCTGTCTGCTGTTTCAGGGCGGCTGATGTGCAGCTTCTTTGCAGTGTAAAGCCAAAGACAGGGAGGGAGGTGGGGGGTGTATCATGGAATAGCTTGTGCTCCATCCACCAGTCAGAACTCTGTCTGTCTGTCTGTCTGTCAGTCTGACCACAACGCTGTCTGTCTGTCTGTCTGTCAGTCTGACCACAACGCTGTCTGTCTGTCTGTCTGACCCGAACGCTGTCTGTCTGTCTGACCAGAACTCTGTCTGTCTGTCTGTCTGTCTGTCTGACCAGAACGCTGTCTGTCTGTCTGTCTGACCAGAACTCTGTCTGTCTGTCTGACCAGAACTCTGTCTGTCTGTCTGTCTGACCAGAACTCTGTCTGTCTGTCTGTCTGACCAGAACTCTGTTTGTCTGTCTGTCTGACCAGAACTCTGTCTGTCAGTCAGTCTGTCTGACCAGAACTCTGTTTGTCTGTCAGTCTGACCACAACGCTGTCTGTCAGTCAGTATGTCTGTGTATCTGTCAGTCAGTCTGTCTGTCTGTCAGTCCGTCAGTCTGACCACAACGCTGTCTGTCAGTCAGTATGTCTGTGTATCTGTCAGTCAGTCTGTCTGTCTCACCGGGTCATCAGCCTCCAGGAGCTCCAGGATGAAGGTGGAGAGGGTGGAGACGGTGCCCAGGAAAGTGTTGACGCAGGACAGGGCCACAAAGGCCGAGCTGGGCACCGCAAAGAGGCGGGAGAAGGGGTACATCATGGGGGTGATGGACCACCTGACCAACACAGGTAACACACAGGTAACATCTTCAGCAGAAGGGGTACATCATGGGGGTGATGGACCACCTGACCAACACAGGTAACACACAGGTAACATCTTCAGCAGAAGGGGTACATCATGGGGGTGATGGACCACCTGACCAACACAGGTAACTCACAGGTAACATCTTCAGGAGAAGGGGTACATCATGGGGGTGATGGACCACCTTACCAACACACACAGGTAACACACAGGTAACATCTTCAGGAGAAGGGGTACATCATGGGGGTGATGGACCACCTGACCAACACAGGTAACACAGGTAACATCTTCAGCAGAAGGGGTACATCATGGGGGTGATGGACCACCTGACCAACACAGGTAACACAGGTAACATCTTCAGCAGAAGGGGTACATCATGGGGGTGATGGACCACCTGACCAACACAGGTAACACAGGTAACATCTTCAGGAGAAGGGGTACATCATGGGGGTGATGGACCACCTGACCAACACAGGTAAACACAGGTAACATCTTCAGGAGAAGGGGTACATCATGGGGGTGATGGACCACCTGACCAACACAGGTAACACACAGGTAACATCTTCAGCAGAAGGGGTACATCATGGGCGTGATGGAACCACCTGACAACACAGGTAACACGGGAACATTCTTCAGAGAAGGGTACATCATGGGGTGATGGACCACCTGACCAACACAGGTAACACAGGTAACTCATCAGCAGACGGGGTACATCTTGGGGTGATGGACATGACCAACACAGTAACACAGGGAACATCTTCAGCAGAAGGGTAATCATGGGGGTTGGACACCTGACCAACAAGGAACACAGGAACATCTTCAGCAGAAGGGGTACATCATGGGGGTGATGGACCACCTGACCAACACAGTAACACAGTAACATCTTCAGCAAAGGGGTACATCATGGGGTGATGGACCACCTGACCAACACAGGTAACACAGGTAACATCTTCACAGAAGGGGTCATCATGGGGTGATGGACCACCTACCAACACAGGTAACACAGGAACATCTCAGGAGAAGGGGTAAATCATGGGGTGATGACCCCCTGACCAACACAGGTAACTCACAGGTAACATCTTCAGGAGAAGGGTACATCAGGGGTGATGGACCCCCTTACCAACCACACAGGTAACACACAGGATACATCTTCAGAGAAGGGGTATCATGGGTGATGGACCACTGCCAACATAAAAACACACAGTCTTTCGGATAGATAATACCAAGGTCCCGTGTGCGAACACACGCAGAACATCTTGTGCACACGTTAAAACCCATTCCACTTTCTGGAAGAGTAGGCCATTGTGTGCCGGTGTGAACGAATGACAAAATTTACAAAACTGCATACACACGGAGACTGGATGAAAAAACCCCACATGAGTGCTTATTCCATTATTCTTGAAATAAAAAATACAGGCCACCATACAGGAAGATACCACCATACACTCACCCATACAGGAAGATACCACCATACACTCACCCATACAGGAAGATACCACCATACACTCACCCATACAGGAAGATACCACCATACAGGAAGATACCACCATACACTCACCCATACAGGAAGATACCACCATACAGGAAGATACCACCATACACTCACCCATACAGGAAGATACCACCATACACTCACCCATACAGGAAGATACCACCATACACTCACCCATACAGGAAGATACCACCATACACTCACCCATACAGGAAGATACCACCATACAGGAAGATACCACCATACACTCACCCATACAGGAAGATACCACCATACACTCGCCCATACAGGAAGATACCACCATACACTCACCCATACAGGAAGATACCACCATACACTCGCCCATACAGGAAGATACCACCATACACTCACCCATACAGGAAGATACCACCATACACTCACCCATACAGGAAGATACCACCATACACTCACCCATACAGGAAGATACCACCATACAGGAAGATACCACCATACACTCACCCATACAGGAAGATACCACCATACAGGAAGATACCACCATACACTCACCCATACAGGAAGATACCACCATACACTCGCCCATACAGGGAAAATACCAACCCGACACTCACCCCTACAGGAAGATACCACCATACACTCACCCATACAGGAAGATACCACCATACAGGAAGATACCACCATACACTCACCCATACAGGAAGATACCACCATACAGGAAGTACCACCATAAAACTCACCCATACAGGAAGATACACCATACACTCCCCATCAGGAAGATAAACCCCCAGACACTCACCCATACAGGAAGATACCACCATACACTCACCCATACAGGAAGATACCACCATACAGGAAGATACCACCATACACTCACCCATACAGGAAGATACCACCATACACTCGCCCATACAGGAAGATACCACCATACACTCGCCCATACAGGAAGATACCACCAGACACTCACCCATACAGGAAGATACCACCATACACTCACCCATACAGGAAGATACCACCATACACTCAGCCATACAGGAAGATACCACCATACACTCACCCATACAGGAAGAGCAAGGCCACCAGGCAGGGAGCGTTGGTGGAGGACACATAGGCGTCGTTCCCAAAGGCCAGGAAGATGAAAATGCACAGGATGGCCGGAATCAAGTAGTTCACCTGTCATTGCAACACATAACAACATTCCATCAAATGAAAGATCGAAAGACAGATAAGAGAAGTATGGATGAAAGGGAAAGATAACAGGAAAAGGTTACAGAAAGCCAGAAACTGAAAAAAACTCAGAAGAAAATAAAGACTAGAAGAAAATGTATTCTCCCCCCCCTAACACCACTATACCTTCCCATCAGTTGCATTTAGATTTACTCCCGAAGTGAAAAAACCCAAAACCCCACCTTAAAACAAGTGAGGTCATTGACAACTCTGACACTAGATAAAGAGAAAAAGTGCAACATTCATTTCACTGCTTCTGAAGGCGGCCCTGAGCTGTTTTCGCTGACAGGGCTTCAAACCTTTGGGGTTGGGATAGTTCAGTGGTTGGAGCACTCCCTTTCCCCCAAGTCAAGTCAAATGTTTATTTCCAGATGGTACATTGAATAAGCAAGGCATTTTCTTTTTTTCATCAAGCCATCTATCTAGGAACAAAAAACTTGATTAATATTATCAGCCAAGTTAAGCAGCATCGAGCGTGGTTACCAGTTGGATGGGTGACCATTTGCACGCCTTGGCTTTAGTACAGTTCCCCCAGTTCACCCAGCTGTAAATGGTACCTGCCCTCTTTAGGGTCAGGGAAGGTAAAGCAGCGAGGGAGAGGAGATGGGTGCCGCCCTCAATATGCTGGCCCCTAGAGAAGTGAGGTCTCTAATGCCTCGCTCCCCTACGACCTGACAGGCTATGGGACACCTTGACCTTGACCTTAGAACACACATGACGATGGAGCCTTTCTCTTCAACTCTGGACATGGCAGAGCTGATACATGATGCAGACAGGACAGATACCAGGTCACTCTGGTACACCTGTTCCAGCACTCACTGACACACTCCCTATCCATAATGCCGACAGGACAGATACCAGGTCACTCTGATACACCTGTTCCAGCACTCACTGACACACTCTGTATCCATACCCTATCATAGCAGTGTTCCAGCACTCACTGACACACTTTGTATTTACACCCTATCATATCAGCGTCCATGCTTCAATCCAAACAACTGTACAAACACAGCTGTCAGTCAGTCCCCCACTCTCAGCTGCTGTCCATTCCAGCCCAGCTGACCAGTGCTGATGATGACAGCAGGAACTGACTGACCACACTTGGACTTCGAGGTAAAAGGAAGGGGCAGGGCACTACACTTAGCACTCTGGACTGATTGGTGTTGGATTTGCGCACTGTGAAAACAATATCAATACATATTAGTTTTCAATTTCCACTGCGTTTAAATAGAAAAAAAAACCCCCCTGCAAAACCTAAAGCTATCGACTTCCATTTAGACAGTACACCCCGATGAAAAGGCCCATGTAAACCTGTAGGATATCATGTTTTGTTTTCATATGTATCTCCTAACGGAATAACACAAATGTCATCTAGAATGAAAACGGAAAACCTTGACCCTTTTTAAAATAAATTATTCTTTTTTCTTCTTCCTTTTTGCCCTTTTTCTCCAGGGATTTGCATGAGAGCCCCACCCCTTTTTTTTTAGCCCCCTTAAGCCCCTCAAAGAACCAAATACGGAGCCCAGGTTTTTTAGGTTTTCCCTTTGCTCTTTCCATCCCTACGAAGTTCATTGCTTTTTTTGATGTGGGGGTTTGCTTTCCGTTGCCCGTGCCCAAATTCCTCAGCTAGAGCTCTGGGGCTACTGAGGTGACGTTGAGCATGTACGTTTTATTTTCCCCATTAAGGTACCACATTCTTGACCCCAGCATTTTTTTCTTATTTTCTCTCTTTTCCTATTTGCACTCTATGGCCCCCTTTCCCAAGGGGGAAACATTTTATAATGAATGACAAGGAGTCTGCGTGCATTCACACACACGGGCTTGGTTTACAGTTCATTGAAGGGCTTCGGGGAAGTGGACAGCACTGATGATGTGTTAATCCAGGGGGAAACCGTTTTGGACAGATCAATTTTGCTGACTGCCCCGCCAAGCCATGCCGTGCGTGCCGTGCTGGCCATACCAGCCCTGCCGTCTGTGCCTCCATCCGTGCTTCCCTGCGTGCCATACCATGCCGTGCTGTGCCGTATATGCCCTGCTGTCCTACCATGCCGTGCTGTGCCGTGCTGTGGGTGCCATGCCCGCCTATCACCATGTCCCCGAGGAAGTTGGACACCATAAACGGGGGGGGTTGACCCGCTGACAAATGCAGGTGCTTGCTTTTTGGACAGCCTCTTCAACAGAACGGGCACAAAGCTGGCCGGCAAAAGGAAGCGCGAAGACACACAGATGGCCCCGAACTCCACTGCACTGTTGTCCTCAAAACAGACCCCCTGCATGTTGTATCAGAAAGACAGACCACTGTTCTTCCCGACCTGGCTTAAGGAAAGGGGGTGTTCCTTCCTTCTGCCCCCCTCGTCCAGTCAGAACTGGGGCCACACCGGCTGGGGCAGCCGTCATGGACGGGGGCGCTGAGATAACAAAGGAGTCAAGGGACTGGGGCGCTGAGATAAAAACGGAGCCAAGGGATTGGGTCACTGAGATAACAACGGACAAGGGGCTAGGGTCACTGAGATAACAACGGAGCCCAAGGGGCTGGGGTCAGTGAGATAACAACGGAGCCAAAAGGGGCTGGGGGCAGCTGGATAACAAAAGGACCAGGGGCTGGGGTCAGCTAGATAACAAAGGAGCCAAGGGGGGTCCTGAGAAAACAAAGGAGCCAACTCATGTGGCCCAAAACCCCCTGGAATGGAGTGGCAGGGGGGTTTGGGGAAGGTCTGGTTTTTTCCCGCCAAGACAAAAGTTAAAGGCAAAAAGACAAAAAAGCAATCAGTTAGATATCTGTGGGAACATATCAGTTAATTTATAATTAACAAAGTTTTGTTAGGGACTATTTCTATAACTGCAAAAGAAATGGAATAAATAATGTAATGTAACAATGTCAAAAGAAAAACGAACAAACAAAATCCCCTACTCCACGAACTAAACCATTTGAATAGTACATTGTTTGGAGATTTTAAAAAACAACAACAATAAAAATAAACAACAAAAACTATCCAACCAAAATAAAAACACAACTAAAAAACCTCAGCAAACAACAACTAATGCTGCAAAAGCCCAACCACTCTCTTCATTTCAACTATGTTCCTCCCTCCCCTCCATTCTCTAACCCACCCACCCCCATCACACACCCACAACACACTCAACCCCCCCCCACCCCCACACACCACAACAACACACACACAACATACACACTCTCATACCCCCCAAAAAAAAACCACAACACCCCAAAACAAACAACACCACACAAACACACACACTCTTATATCCCCCCAAAAACAACAACAACAAAACAAACCAACACAACACCCAAAAAAACCAACACACACAACAGCAACACACACACAACACACACAACACCTCTCATACCCCTCCCCCAAAAAAAACCCCAAAACCACAACAACAAAACAAACACAACACCCCAAAAACAAACAACACCACCCAAACACACACACTCTCATACCCCCTCCCCTCCACCCAAAAAAAACCCCAAACCAACACAACACCCCCGAAACAACCAACACCACACAAACACACACACTCTCATCATCATCATCAATGCCTTTGTGCCTTATTGGCACGTAGGGCAGCAACAAAAGTTCTCCACTCCTGTCTGTCCTGGGCCAGCTTCTGAATGGTTCCCCAGGTATGTTGGAAGGTCTTCAGCTCTGCTTCAACAGTCCGACACCAAGTGTTCTGAAGTCGTCCTCGTTTGCGTTTTCCCTCTGGTGTCCAGTGGAGGGCTGTTCGGGCGATGTTTCCCTGTTCCCGATGGCAGATATGCCCTATCCATCTCCATCGCCTATGCATGATGATGTTGTCCATGCTTTCTTGGTTGCAACAGGCAAAAAGTTCTTGGTTGGAGATGGTCTCAGGCCAGAAGTGCGCAAGATTCTTTGAGATTCTTCGTGGGGAATGTGGATAGTTTGTCGAGGTCACTTTCAGTCACCCCCCAGCACTCCGAGCCGTACAAAAGGGTGGAAATACACAGCTCGGGTATAGTCTTAGTTTTGTTCTGGTGCTGTACTGGGACGATTTCCACACATTGTTCAGATTTCTATAAGCTTTTTCTTGCTTTGCTAATCCGGTTCTTGATGTCGCTGCCTGCTCCGCCATCATGGCCTAACAGTGGCTCCGAGGTACGTGAACTTTCGGGTTGTTGGTAAAACTTCTCCGTTCACTGTGACCGGTGAGGGGTTCTGGACGTTCAGTGTCATCACCTCTGTCTTCTTCTGACTGATTTTCAGGCCTACTTGCTGTGCGAAAGTGCTGAGACGGGATGTCTTCTCTTGAATGTGATGGTGGGTATGTGAGAGCAGTGCCAGATCGTCGGCAAAATCTAGGTCTTCAAGCGTTGGAAGGGGGGTCCATCTGATGCCCCGTGACTGTCAGCTGTTTTTGTCTTATCACCCAACCCAATTGTCAGGTTGAAGAGTAGTGCTGACATGGGGCAGCCTTGTCTGACGCCGGTTTGTACACTGAAACTGGTTTTGCTTTTTCCCTACTCTGCACGTGAAGTTGTTGTAGAAGTCTTAATGACTTGGTAATCTCCTGTGGAATTCCATATGCTCGGAGTATGCGCCATACACTTTCTCGTTTGAATGCTGTCAAAGGCTTTTTCAAAATCTACGAAGTTGATATACAGCTGTCTCTGCCATTCCGTGCACTGTTCGATGATGTTGCGCAGGGTGAGATCTGGTCTATGCATCTTTTTCCCTGGTCTAAAACCTGCCTGTTCCTTTCTGAGTTTTTTGGTCCACTGCCTCTGAGATCCGTCCGATGATGATCTTTGCCAAAAATCTTGCTGGGAACAGATAGCAGAGTGATTCTCTCCAGTTGTTAAAATGTTCAGGGGTCCTTTCTTTTGGGATCTTCACAAATATCCTTCTGTCCAATCTGTGGTAGCTGTTTCTCCCCCCATATAGCTGCAAAGAGTGGCTGTAGAACTTTAGATGCAAATTCTGGTTTCGCCTTGAAAATTTCTGCGTTGAGGTTTGTCCTGGCCGGGGGCTTTTCCATTCTTGAGAGAGCTGATTGCTGCTAAAAATCTCTTCCTTCTTTGGGGGTGAGCTGTTCACATTGAGATCAGCATCAGGATCTTGTACATCTGCCTCTTCAGTTGGTGGTGGTTGTTGAAAAACTTCGCTGAAATGTTCTGCCCATCTTGCATCTTCTTCTGCTTCTGTGGTAAGTATTTGGCCTTGTTTATCTAGGATTGGTGTTTCGGTGTTGCTCCGGTACTTGCCACTGACAGTCTTAGTGATTTATACACCTGTCCTTGTTCTCCCCTTTTCGGCGGCCTCCTTGCTTGTTCTTGCAATATCATCCATGTAGGTACGCTTGTCTGTTCTTGTCATTCTCTTCACGTTTGGTTTGCTTCTCTGTTTCTGTTGTTTGTACTCTCTCTTATCCTTTGACTTTGTCTCTAAGATTTTCTTCTTCAGTTTCTCCTGTTCTCAAAGGTGCCAGGGGTCTCTGTAATCCACCTTTTTCTCTTCCCCCCTGTCCTGCCCTAAGGGACGTTTCGCTGGCTGTGTTAGGCTGGGCCTGACTTGTTTCCAAAGGTGTTTTTATTAGTCGTGTCCGGAGGTGTGTAGTTTTCAGTATCCACCATGCTTGGAACTTGTTTTTCAGCTGGAGGGTGAAAGCAATCTTTTCTTTGGGGTTGCCAGTTTTCCCACATCAAAATGTTGTTGGTCTGGTTTCCCAATCCATTTTTCTCAGCTTCACTTTTAGGTTGCAGTACAAGTGGGTGATCATGCAACATCGGTCCTTCCACTTTTTTAAACTTTGGAGCAATCTCCTCATGTCCATTGATCTCAGGTGGTCGATTGGTTTTTGTCTCTCCATTGGGGGAAACCAGGTAAGCTTGTGGATCTAGGGTGTGCCCAAATTTAATTTTCCCAATGGCCGTTGTTTGTCATGCAGAATTCACCAATCTTTTCCGTTGTCATTTATGCTGCATCCTTCTTTCCCATGGTCTTTCTTGGGTTTGTGTTGTCTTTCCGCTTTTGCATTAGGTCACCTCACTATCCTCATGTCATGGTTTGGTGTTTTTCCATTTCAGCCTGTAATTGCTCATAAATGTTCTTTGCTTTTTTCTCCCCTGTCGTTTGGTTTTGGTTTCATAGCACTGGTTGATTGTGTTTAGCATGCTTACCTTTCATTCTTATCCTCATCATCCTGCTGTTTATAGGTTTCCCTTCCATCAGGCATTCTCATTCTTTTTCATGATGATTGTACTCCCTCTGGTGTTTTGGGCCGTCATCTTTACCACTGTCAGCACTGTCTCTCTGTGCTGGCTCTGTATTTGCTTTATCTTTTCCATCGCTTTCATGATTCGAGAATATGCAATTGTAGCGTTCTCTCTGCTGTAACTTGCGCTAGTTTTCCTGTCTCAAACATGGTTCTTAATTCAGATCCTTTCTTGGTCTTATTTTTGGGTTAAGACTTCCATCTTCCTGTCAGTGGTTCCTTTCGGCTTTCACCATGCCATTCATACGAGCATCTTCCGATGATCTTGGAAGCCTGTCACACCCAGTAATTTTTCATTTCTTTTGTTGCTGTTTCCGTAACAATCGGTTTTTTTTACGAAGGTTGTTCCTGTGTCTAAACCCTACCCGGGGGAAGGGTTCCCCTTTTGTCGCCTTTTTACGCATGCCTGGTTGGAGGGCAGGTCCTATTCTGCGTTGTCCTTTGCAGCATACCCCGGGTCCCACGGGGGACACACTCTCATACCCCCCCAAAAAAAACAAACCCCAACCACACAACACCCCAACCAAACCCCCCACAACCAACACCAACCAGCACAGACAGAGCTTACAGGATCCTCATCGAGCTGCCTGCGGTAAGTTCATGGGTGGGTTGACGGTGAAAATGCCGTACTGGGACTGCTTGGCGGGGGCCGTAGCTGCGCAGGATGACGTTGTTGAGGGATTTTATGTAGTGCACACGGGCCCGCCAGGGCCCTTTTTGTTGAACCACACCTGACACAGCACCACACCAACCCCCCATTTTTATACACATTATCTTCTTTTACTGCAAGGGTAATGGAATCAGCACTCATGTATGTGCTTTTTCACATCCAGTCCCTGTGTGTCCCGGGTTTCCGCACGCAAAATTCCGGCGGTTGGTACATTTTTGGCGCCGCCCTCACTATGCTGGCCCCCTAGAGAAGTGAGGTCTCTGACGCCTCGGTCCTCTACGACCTTATAGGTTATGGGACACCACCTTTCACCCTGTGTGTATGAAGTTTTATCAATTTTGTCATCCGTTCTCACCAGCACACAATGGCCTACTCTTTCGAAAAGCAGAACGGGTTTTAACATGTGCGCAAGATGTTCTGCATACGTTCGCGCACGGTGCCTTGGTTTATAGTCTCATCTGAAGGACTTTTGGGGGGAGTGGAGTCAGCACTGATGTTAACTCCAGAGGAAAATATCCCCTCAAACAAGATATGAACCGGGGTGAGCAGATCATCACAAGGGCAATGCGCATCCCTCTAACCTCCAGGCTGTCTAAGGTGTGAAGAGTGTTTACCAGCATGAAAGGAGGCAGGGAGGGAGACAGTTCTAATCAGTGATGCAAAGTTAGAGACTCTGGGGAAAAAAGTGACCTTCTTAGAAGTATGACAGAGATTTATCAGACAGAATCTGTTTTGAAGTTGTCGCTTTTTTATACATATACACATGCACAAATACATATACCTACATGCGCATACGCACACACAAAAAATTGTAACAGTATTTGAAAACAGTTATGGGGTTTTTGTCACTGTGTCTGTATCTTTTTTCTTTTTATCATTACATATATAATGCAACATACGCACACATAGGAACATTAAGGCCATGAGACATTCAACAATCAGCAACTATGGATAGATGTAAACAAACTCTTCAATGTAAACATAGCAATGAAAAACTACTCTAATGAGTTTGCAATATTCTCACAAGTTTGTCAGATTTTCTTATACATACATCTGATCCGTTTCGAGTACAATTGGTTCAAATGCACTCCAAGCATTGTGAAAGTCTATCAATTTACCGCTTATTCTTGCATTAAATTTTTCTATTGCATATCTAGCTTTTAGCTGGTTTTGAAATACAAACAAATTTGGGATTTTGCAAGTCATTTAACACTTAAATATATATAGTTTACCAAACATTAAAATAAATCCAATGTATCATTTGTTTCTAGATACTGATGAACTCCAAAAATGACCAGTTCTCGTGACATCTTAAGAGAGTGAATATTATGACATTTTTCATTCAACAAGTGTTCAACAGCATTCCAAAAAGAACGTACAAAGTCACAGTTCATAAAAAAATGTTCAATAGAGCTCGTTCTTGTGACAAAGTGAACACCGTGCAGTATCTGTTACACCCATAGCATGAAGAATCACGTTAGTGGCAATTATTCTATGCACGATTCTAATTTGTAGCTGTTTAAATTGTACATCTCTGGTTCTGTGTATTTTGCACAAAAATTTTTTTTTCCCATGGTATACATGCATTTATTTTTTCTGACCATTTGGAACGACACTTTGGTTTATTGTTATCGGATGTTAGGATTTCATAGTACTTTTTTGCTCCTTCATGTACACTCAATATACACTTTATTGCACAAAACATACCTCCATGTTGAGTAGTTTTATCATCTATGGGAATTCCTGGTTGGTTTTTTTAACATATTGTTTTATGGCAGATATCTATCCATTATAGGTGATAAAGTCAACACAAGTGTTTTATAGAATATAACCCTTTTTTTTTCATTTTATCTTGTTTAACTGTGGCGTTTCCTACTTTAATGTTTTCATTAGCAAAAAAGCAAGCACATTTCAAAACGCCAAAGACCATCATATTAAGGAAGTAACCCCAATTGGGCAAAAAAGAACCAAAAAAAACCAGCGACCTGTTCCACCCCAGGTCCAACCCCCCAAAAACAAAAACAAATCAACAAAGGAAATTTTTATGTACATGCCCCTTCGGATGACTTTATTCTCTTGAATGCCACCCCCCCCCAAAAAAAAAAAGACAACAAACAAAAAAACCCAAACAAACAAACCAAAAGAAAAAGAAAAAAGGGAGGGTGGGGGGGGGGGGGGAGGAGATGAGGTAAAAATTGTCCCCAAAAGGAAAGACATTTCCCCAAAAAGACTGAAGACAGTAACCACCAACGCACACCAACCCCGGGGGGAACGTGACAGATTCACCAATGAATGTGCCCCCCCCAAGCACATATTTCCACACACACCCTTCCCCGCGGGGGAGGGGGGGGGGGGGGGGGGGGAGCACGATTAAACAAAGTGCGTGGAAAAAAAAAAACAAAAGCACCACAAAAATTTATTAAAAAAAATTTTTTTTTTTTTAAAACAACAACAAACCCCTCCACCACGTTCTTAGAAAGTATGATTAAATCTTCCAATATTTTTGCAGCTCCACAACGCATAATAACACCTACAAGCACGCCTACAAAGGAAACACCAGCGCACACACACACACACACACCAACACACCACACACACAAAAACCACCAAAAACCACAATCGAAAAAGGGGAGGCACAAATTTCTTCAATTTTTTAAACAAATGCCCCAAAGAGGCGGGTTTTTTAAAGGCACAGAAAGCAGGAACCAGCTGACCCATGCTGCCCGAACCATGGTCCACCACTGCACGGCAACCCCCCAAGAGAACCCTCCCCAAAAGGGGGACCAAGGGCCCCCCAAAAAATTATATGTTATATATTATATTTAAAACAACACTTTTTTTAAACATACCATGTTGGCCGCCCCTCCTTTTCCCCCTGTGTGAATCACATCATCCACAGAATGGATTTAATGGAAACAAAGGCCACGTGTATGAAGATGACACACACACCACACCACGCACCATACATTAAAAGCCCCACACACAAAAACACTACAACACACCACACTCTCAGAGGTACGAAAAAACCTTTATTTCTCTCTCTTTTCAGCCTAAGTATCATTCATTCTTTTGTCTGTGAGTTGCTGACACACACTGTTAGTTGTCCATGCAGTATTTGTTCCCCTCCTTCCTGTCTTTTTCCCCCTCACTTTTTTCCAATGTCGTCTCTCCCTAAGTGCACTGATGTACCGTACCTCTATTATTGCTATTATTATCATGTTGTTTTTCCTTTAAGAAGAACCTCTACGTACACATGCACGGACACACTAACGTTCATGAGAATAGCTCTGGCCAGTGATGGCCCTTACTTTGCCCAGCTGATATTTATGCAAAAGAAAAGAGAACACAATGATGTAGAGCTTGGCTTATGGCCTCCTTCCTTGACTACACTGCTGCACTTGTCCTCAGAAAATTACCGAATAACTAAACCAGATCTATTTAAAAGACTGGAACAACACGAAACAAAAAGGAAGTTCGAAATGAGGTATGTGCATAAACCCTCAGAACAGTATACAAACACGTAGGCATAAGGAGTGATGGATATTTTTTTTTTTATGATATGATCTCTGTGTCTGTATCTTTATCTATATTTGGTGTCTGTACCACAAAAATCACATTATTTACACTGTGAAGGCTATACAAGAAATGCCTAAAACAACAATTTTTTTCTCACAAATACGTTTTAAAAACTTTCACAAAAAAGAGTTTAACATTCACATGTGCATACATGCAGACACAATGCACACGCATGTTTACACACACACACACACACACACACACACACATGCCACAGACACACACATATGCCATAGACACAACACAACACAATACATTTTTCAGCACAACTAAATCTTACTACCACCACCATCTGAAACACACAAGCCCACCACCACACCACACCACACCACACCACACTACTGTCCACACCACACCACATGTCACACACACCACTACTGTCCACACACACACCACTACTGTCCACACCACACACGCACACACACCACACACTACTGTCCACACCACACCACTAGTCCCACACCACCACACCACACCACTACTGTCCACACCACACCACACCACTACTGTCCACACCACACCACTAGTCCACCACACCCACACCACTACTGTCCACACCACACCACACCACTACTGTCCACACCACACCACACCACTACTGTCCACACCACACCACACCATACTGTCCACACCAAACACCAACCACTACTGTCCCCACCCCCACACTACACCACACACTCCCGTCCCACCACAACCACACCACTAAATGTCCACACCCACCCACACCACACCAACACTAAGTCCACAACCCACACCACCCACAACCCCACCACACCACTACTGTCCACACCACCACACAACCATACTGTCCACACCCACCCCCACTGTCCACACCACACCACACCACTACTCCCACACCCCACCACTACTGTCCACACCAACCACCCACTGTCCACACCACACCACCCCACACTATGTCCACAACCAACAAACACCAAAAAAAACAAGCGAAAATTTTCCCCACCGTTAAAGGCAAGAAAAAACCTACCCCAAACGGGCTCCCAGGGGGAAATTTTTGGGGACAAAGGGGTTTCCCCCGAAAAAAAGGGGGAGAAATGGGGAAATTTTTTTTTTTTTCCCCCCCAAAACCCCAACCCATTTTTAATTTTGGGGATTTTTGGGGGCAAAATTTTTTAAAAAGGGTTTACTTCCCTTTAAAAACCCGAAAACCGGGGAAAAAAAACCCAAATTTTTAAAAAGGGAAAAAAAAAAGTTAGGGCCCCCCCTTAATGGAAAAAAGGGCCTTTTTTTAAATTAAAAAAACCCAAAAATGTTTAAAAAGGGAAAAAACTATAAAAAGGGGGGGGGCCCCGGTTTTGGGGGGGGGGGAGGAGGGAGAGTTTCAAAAACCGGGTTTAAAACCCCCGGCGGAAAAACACCCCACGGGGAAAAGGGGGCCCAAACAGAAAATCCAACAAAATTTCCCCAAAAAATTGCAAAAAAACGGGACTTTGGCCAAAAACAACCCCCCCCAAAAAAACCCAAAAATTTAAAAAAAAAAAGGGTTTTAAAACTTTCCCTTGGAAAAAGGGGGGGGGGGGAGGAAAAGGTTTCCAAAGGGGGGGGCAACCCCGGGCCGAGTTTTTGTTCGCTACTAATTTCCCTGGGTTTCCATTTTTCCAAAAACAAAAAAGGGGGAAAAAAAATTGGGGGGCCAAAACGGGTTACTTTTCCCCCTCCAACAAAAACCCCTCCAAAAAAACCTAAAACCCCGGGGAAAAACCCTTTTGGGCCGGGTGCCGTATACCAAATGAAAAAATTTTCCAAAAAAAACGGGGGGTTTTAAAAGGCTTTGTGCAAAAGGCCCTGGGGTTGTTTTGGGTTTGGGGGTTTTGTGTCCAAAACGGGGGTTTTTTGGTAATTGTTTCTCAAAAAATTGTTAAAGATTTTAGGGGATTAAAACCAAAACCCCTTTGTTCGCGTTTTTTCCCCAAGCTTTCTTCTGTCGGTGCCCAAACCCCCCTTTCGCCAAACCTTTTTGGGGTGTTTTTTCAAAGGGGGGGAAAAAAGGGTTTGACCAAAAATTTGGGGGGCCCCCAAACCCCAAAGGGTCCCGAAATAATTTTTTGGGGGAAAGGGGAAAAACCCCTTTTTCCCATTTTCCCAAAATTTTTTCATTTAACAAATTTAAAAATTTTTATTTCTATTTTTTTATTTGGTAACCCCCCATATTTTTTTTTAAATTTTTTCCCCCATACCTCCCCCCAAAAAATAACTTGGGTTTTAACGAAAAAAACTAAAAAAAAAATACCATGGGGGTTTAAAAACCCTCCCCAAGGGGGTAAAACAAGGTAACACAAAAAACCCCAGGAAAACCCATAAATTTCGATAGGGTACACAAGGCCCCTCCCCAAACAGGAAAACACCCCCCCCCAGGAAACAACAGGGTAAACTTCAGCGAAAGGGGTAATCATGGGGGGATAACCCCCTAACCCCGAACAAAGGTCCCTTTTTTCACAAAGGGGTACATCTTGGGGGATAACCCCCCACCAAACAAGTAACCACAAAACTTTTTCACAGAAGGGGAAACACGGGGGGTGGGAGGAAAACTGCCCAAGGCCAAGGAAAAAATTTCACAGAAGGGGACATTTTTGGGGTATGGACCACTCCCAAAAAAAGGGAACCCAAAGAAATTGGAAGGAAAAAGGGGTAAAGGGGGTTACAAAACCAAAACAAAAAAACCGGGAAAAATTTTGGGAAAGGGGAAAGGGGGTATCCCCCCCCTAAAAACAAACATCTTCGGAAGATTTATTACAATTTTCCCTTCAAACACAAAAACTTTTGTCCATTAAAACCCCATTCTTTTAAAGAGTACCCATTTTTTGGGTTTTTTAACAATACAAATTTACAAACATAACAAACGGGTAAAAAACCCCCTTGCTTATTTCCTTTATTTTTAAAATAAAAATAACCCCAATACGGAAGTCCCATCATACTACAAAATCCCCACCTTTACCTCCCTACTACCAATACACTAAACCATACAAATACCCCATAGGAAATACCACCAACTACTACAAAATCCCCCTTTTAAGGAAATAAAAAAAAAAACCCTCACCCTAAAATACCCCCTCACTCACCCTACAAAATCCCACTTTACATACTACAAATTTCCCTACACTCCCAAAACGGAATCCCATTTTACAAAATACCCCCTTACATCCCCTACAAAGTACTACTCCAATACAAACCCCACCTTTACATCCCCCTACAAAATTACCCATTAATTTTCCTTTTAAAAAATAACATACCACCCTCTTTTACCACCATACATCAATACAAAATTTACCCTACATACCTTTAAAAGAACCCCCATACTACCCCATACAACTCCCCCTACGGAAATACCACCTACGGAAATACCCCCATAATACCCAACAAAATACACTACACTCCCATACAAAATCCCCCGCAAACCCCTTTTACAAGTACAAATACATACCCCCAAATTTCCCCCATCAAAATACCCATACACTCCCAAAAAAATTTCCCCTTTTACAAATTTTCCCCCATACATCCCCTACAAAAATACCCCTACCTCCCATAAAAATACCCACACTCCCCATAAGGAATACCACCTAATCCCCTAAGGAATACCACATACAAAAGTCCCACCATACACAACCCATACGGAAATAAACATTACATCGCTACGGGGGTTCCCCAACATCCCATAAAGGGTACCAGACACCCCCCCAATAAGGGTTACCCCCAAATACCCATACAAAGTAAACCCATACATAATAAAAATACCCCTACATTTACCCAAAAACCCCCACCCAAACTTTAACACATACTTTCTTCCCAAACAAATAAAATAAATTTCCCAATCAATATTACTTCTTAAAAACAAAACAACTTCATAAATTAAAAATAAAACTAAAATTATAAAAAAAAAGGAAAATTTTACAAAACAAAACTAAAAAAACTCAAAAAATAAAAACAAAAGGGAAAATTTATTTCCCCCCCCTAACACACTTCTTTCCCATCTTTTGCTTTAAAATTTACTCCAAGTAAAAAAACCCAAAACCCCACTTTAAAAAATTTCTTAAACTCTACACTAATAAAAAAAAATTTTAAAATTTCTTTTACTCTTCTAAACCCCTATTTTTCGTAACTTAAAACCCTTTGGGGGTTAATTCATTTGGGAATCCCTTTCCCCCAATTAATCAAATTTTTTTTTTACTTAACTTTTCTTTTTTTTAACACCTTCTTTTAAAAAAACTTTTATATTTACCATTAAACCTTCTTTACCTATTCCCTTTTACCTTTCTTTAAAACTCCCCATTACCCACTTAAATTCCCTCCCTTTAATTAAAAAAACCAAAAATTCCCCCTCAATATTCCCTAAAATTCTCTAACCTCCTCCCTACACCTACACTATACACTTACTTACCTTAAACAAAATAATACCTTCCTCTTCAACTTTCTCTTTTACTTTGAGACGGAAATCCCTTACTTTCATTTACACTATCACATTTTTCCCCAAATGCCCAAAAACCCCCTTTTTAACCCGTTAGCCCCCTGACAACTCTGACAACCCTTAAAGAGGTTCCCACCCCTCACTTTGTTTTAACCCCTAAAGCGTCCTGTTAACCAAACCTGTAAAAAGTGTAGCTCCCCCAATTCCAGCGGGTTTATTCCCGGGGTCCCATTGAATAAGCAGGAATCTACAACACTTGGATTGATAAAAGGAAGGGGCGGGCATCACTTGCCCGGGGGTTTGGTGTTGGTTTGCGACGTCCCAATTCAACTTTTTTTTAAATTACTGCTTTTAAAAGAAAACAAACCCCCCAAAAACCTAAAAAGTAATCGCTTATTTATGCAGTAACACCCTGAAAAACCTTAGAAACCTGGACATGGTTTTTTTAAAATTGAATTCCCAAGGGAAAACCTGATCAGAAAAGAAAAAGTCACTTGACCTTTTTAAATATACCCTTTTTCCCTTTTTTGCCCCGGGGAGGTTTTACTTGATCCCTTCTCCATCCCTTGTTTTTAAAGCCCCTCAAAAATTTGCCCCTTTCTTAAGTCATCTCAATACGGCACCATTTTTTTAGGTCTTCCCTTTGGGCTTTTTCCCATCCACCCAAGTTTTGTTTTTTATGATGGGGGGCCCTTGCCCTGCCAAATTACTGGGGTTGAGGCAGGGTACTTTTAGCATTGTGTTTTGTTAACTTTAAAAACCAATTTTCCCCAATTTTTTTTTATTTTTAAAAATTTTTTTCCACTTGCACCTACCCACCTTCCAAAGCGGAACATTTTAAACCCATGAAAAGACCTATTAAAAGGTTTGGTGGACAGTTATTAAAGGGCTTTCAAGGGATTACACTGATTGATGAACCCGGGGGAAACACGTTTTAAATAATCTCGCTCTCCAAAGCCATGTTTTTTCTGGGTTTTGCTGTGCCTACCTCCTCTTTTTTGCCCCTACATGCCCCTTCCGTCTTGCAAACCGGCGGGGTTTTTTGGCCCGTTTTCCTTTTCCCCCCCAGGTCTTGCCTTTTTGTGGGGGGGTCCCACCCTGACCTTCCCAAAAGGGGGGGGCCCCTAGCGGGGGGGTTTACGGTGAAAGCAGGTGCTTGTGTTCACCTTTAAATAAACAACAAATTTCCACCAAACGGCCAAGATAAAAGGCCACGAATTCCATGCAGGACTCCCACAACACCCGTTTTAGAAGACAGAAGCTTCCGAGGTTTTGGAAGGGGAGTTTTTCCCCGTTCCAATCAATAGATGGGCAACCCGGGCTGCGGCCTGTCAAAGGGCTGGGCAGTGATAAACAGGGGTGGGGGATGGGGTGCGAATCACGGACCCGGGTTTGGGGGGCAGTGAAAACACAGCCAAGGGAAAGGGGTTGGAAAAAAGGAGAAGGGGTGGGGTAGGGAAAAAAAAGGGGGCAGGGCTGGGGCAGGGGTAACAACGGGCCAAGGGCGGGGCAGCGGAAAAAACAGAGGGCTGGGATATGAGTAACAACAGCACACCTGTGGAACCCACTGGAATGGTTGAGGGGGTTTTTTCTTTTTCCCCCGCCAGAAAAAGAATGGCAAAAGGCTGAAATCTTTTTTCGGGGGAAAAAATAGTTTTTTAAAAACAAATTTTTTAGGGTACTAAATTCAAAAAATTAAGAAAAAAAAAAAAGAAAAAAAAAAAAAAAAAAAAAAAAAAAAAAAAAAACAAAAAAAAAAAAAAAAAAAAAAAAAAAAAAAAAAAAAAAAAAAAAAAAAAAAAAAAAAAAACAAAAAAAAAAAAAAAAAAAAAAAAAAAAAAAAAAAAAAAAAAAAAAAAAATTTAATTTAACAACAAAAAAAACAAACAAAAAAAACCCCCTCCACAACAAACCAAATAGTAATTTTTATTTTTTTTTAAAAACAAACAACAAAAAAAAAACACAAAACACCAACAAAATAAAACACAAAAAAAAAACCCAGCAAAACAACAAAATCTCAAAAGGGCCCCACCTTTTCCCCCTTTCATTAGGGTTCCTCCCTCCCCTCCATTTTTCTAACCCACCCCCAATCCACACCCCCAAACCCAAACCCCCAAACCCACCCCCACACACCACAACAAACACAAACCAAATACAACTCTCATACCCCCCAAAAAAAAACAACACCCAAAACAAACAAACCAACAAACCAAACTCTTATTTCCCCCCCCCAAAACAACAACAACAAAAAAAACCCAACACAACACCCCCCAAAACAACCCCAAACCAAAAACAGCAACCCACAAAACCACAACTCTCATATCCCCTCCCCAAAAAAAACCCAAAAAAAAACAAAAAACCCAAAACCCCCAAAACAAAAAAACCCAAAAACCCCATTCATACCCATCCCCACCCAAAAAAAACCCCAAACCCCAAAAAACCCCCGCAACAAACCCAAAACCAACATTTCCTCTTCTAATCCCTTTTCCTTTTGGGGGGCGAAAAAAAAAGTTCTCCATTTTGTCTGTCCTGGGCCGTTTGAATGGGGTTCCCTAGGGATCTTCAGTCCTTCCCCCCAAAAAAAACTTGGTTCCCTGTTTTTTTCCTCTTTCTGGAGGGCTTTGGCTTTTTTCCCTTTCCCCGGAGTTGAACCCCCTCCGCTTTTTCCATTTTTTTGGGGTTGAACGCAAAAATTTTCTTTTGGGGAGGTTCACAGAAAGTGCCGATTCTCTAATTTTCTTTTTTGTGGAATTGGGGAATTGTAGCTTTTGCACTAACCCCGGCCTCGGGTAAAGAAGCCTTTGGAAAAATTTTGTTGGTTCTTTTCTTACGGGGGATTCCCAAGTTAAATTCTATAACTTCTTGTTTCTTCCGGCTTATGCCTCCTCTGGTCCAACATCTGGGTACGTGCTTTTTTGGGGGAAAAAATTCTCTTCACTTGGAGGGGGGGGGTTTTAGTTTGTTTTCCCCTTTTCTTTTTCTTTTTTCATTTTTGTTTGGGGGTCAGATTTTTTTTTTTTGGTTTTTGTAACCCAATTCGCCAGGTTTGCTTGGAAATCCACTTTCCCTCTTCACTGTTTTTGACCCCTAAGCGGGTTTTGGGTTGGGGCTGGGGGGTTGTCTCCCCGGGTTTTCACAAATTTTTGTGTTTTATAAGGGGTTGTTAAAATTTAAAATGGTTTCCGGGAATTTCCCATTTTGGATTGGAATTTTTTCAGGGAAAGGTTTTTAAAACTCTTTAAAACCTTTGTTTTTGCCGTTTTTTCCATAAATGGTTGATTCTTTTCAAACTTTTTTTTTGGGGTTTTCCACGGGTTGAGACCTTGTGATATTTTTGCCAAATCGTTTTAAACAATTTTAGAGGTTTCCCTCTTTTTAAAATTGTTCAGGGGTCTTTTTTGGGGTTTTCCAGGGGACCCCGTAATTGCTGGGGAAACCCCCCCAATGGAAAAGGTTGTTTTAATGCAAATTCTATTCAAATTCTCGTTATTTTCCGCCACTTTTCCCAGGCTTTTTTTAAAAAATTTTTTTTTTTTGGGGGGGAATTTTGAAAGGTCTTACATCTCCCATTCAGTTGGGTGGGGGTTTTTTTTAGTCGCAAAAATGTTTGATCTTGCTTTTTTCTCCTGGGGTTTTTTGGTTTTTTTACGGTTTGGTTTTTGGTTTTTAGTCTTCCATACATCTTTACCCCTTAACCTGTTTTGTTTCCCCCTGGGGCCCTCCTTCTTTTTTTAAATATTTTGGTACCTTGGTTCGTTTTCCTTTTCCCCATTTTGGTTTCTGTCTGGTTTGTATTTCTTCTTTCCTTTCGGTTTAAGTTTTTTCCCGTTTTTTTCTTAAATGTTTTGAAAGGGGCTGTTTCCCCCTTTTTTTTCCTTTTTCCTTCCCAAGAATTTCCTTTTGGGGGTTTATGTTGCTTGTTTCCCATTTTTTTAGTGTTCCTTTGTTTAAACCACTGTTAATTGTTTTTCGTGAATGAAAGCCCCAGGTTTGGGGTTTTTAATCTTTGTTTTTTGGTTTCCCAACTTTTTTTGTTTTTATTCAGAAAAAAGGGTTGTTCCCAAAATGTTTTTCCCCTTTTTTTAATTGGAGGTTCCCTTAGCCCCGGGCCTTTTTGCCTTTTTCCTTGGGGGAAACCTATTGGATCCGGGTTTCAAAAAACCCCCGGGTTTTTTCAAAAACAAAACTCTTTCTTTTACCCCCCCCACCCACCCCCAAACACCCAAAACCCACACCCACCAAGCCAAAAGATTTTTGCCTCTCCAGCTTTTGTTGGTGATTCAGGGGGTTTTTGGTTTACGTTCCCTTTCCTTTTACTTGCTGGGGGGGGTTTTCCAATTAAATCGGGCCCCCTTCTTTCCATAGGACCCCTTAACCCCCAAAATTTTGGGGGCATCCTACCCTACCCCCCCTGTTGGTTGTACCTACCCACCCCTTTCAATTGAAAAAAATTGTAGGTTCTTTGATTTGGTTTTTCCTTTTTTGGGTTTTACTTTTTAAGGTTTATTTTTGGCCAAACCCCCGCGGGCCCCTTTTGGTTCCCACTACACCCAAACCCAACCCAAACCCCACCCCCTTTTTAACTTTTTTTTTTTTTCCTCAAGGGTTTTTTCAGAACGGGTTTTCCCCTTTCAACCCCCTTGGGGGGGTTCCACCATCCCCAGGACATTTTTGGGGCGGCCCTATTTTTGGTCCCCTTTGAAGAAGGAGTTTCGGGGACCCTCCTCCCCCCAAAAAACAAAAAACCCCAAACCAAAAACCCCCCCCCAAAAACCAACCCCCAACACAACCACCCGAAAGAGAGAAGGGGTTAAAAGGTTTGGGGGGGAATTTTTGTTACTTTTGCGTCCGATATTTTTGGGGGTTTATAGCTCCAAGGACTTTTGGGGGTTAGTGGGCCCCCCCGCCCGGGGGTTTGTTTTGAACCCCCCCCACACCCCCACAAAACTTTTTGGGGGCATATCTTTTTTAACTAAAGGGAAAGGGAATGGGAAAGTAGGTTTCCCCCCCCTGGGGGGGGGAAGAAAATTTCGGGGGGGGGGTTGAAATTTTGGGGATTGGGAAAAAGTGATTTTGAGGTTAAAAAGGATTTATAAACCAACCCTGTTTTGAAGTTTTTTTTTTATTTTTCCCCGACAAATTATCTTTCAAAACAAAAAATTGAAAGTTTTGAACTTTAGGGGGTTTTTTATGCCCATCTCTTTTTATACAGATTTTTTACAAAAAAATTTCCCCCAAAAAGAAAATTGGGAAAATTAAGGGCAAATCAAACCCACGCAATTTAAATTTTTTTTAGATGAAACAAAAATTTTAATGTAAAATTAGAATTAAAAAAATCCCTTTTAAAAGTTGAAAATTTTCAAATTTTTTTTAAATTTTTTTTATACTTTAAAATGAAAATCTTTCAACATGAATAGCACCCAAAAAATTGTAAAGTTTTAAAACATTAGGGGGGGTTTTTTTCCTTTCTTTCTTTTTTCTTTTTTAAAATAAAAAAAATTTTGAAATTTGGAACATTTAACATAAATTAAAAATAGAAATTAATTAAAAAATTAAAGCTAGAATTGAAAAATCCAAAAATGAGTTTCAAACTCAAAGGGAGATTTTTTTTAATACATTTTTCATTAAATTGTTCAAAGCATCCAAAAAAAGTCTATCAATTCCCAAAATTTTCATTAATTTTTTTTGCAAAGCTTTGCGGTTTTTAAATACAAAAAAATTTTTGGGATTTTCTATTTAATTAAATTAATTAGAAAAAATTAAAAATTAATTCTTTTTTTTCTGAAAAGGCCCAAAATTTAATTTCCTGTTTTGGGGGGAAAAAATTTTATTTTTCTAACTTTAAAAATTTTTGGTTTTAAAAGTTTTTCCATAAAAATTTCATAGACTTTTTTTCCAATGCTTTTCATTTTTAAAATGCAAAAACAAAATTTAAATTTTTCATGTGATTTTTTTTCTTTTAAAATTGAATTCGGGTTTTGTTTTTTTTAAAAATTTTGTTTTTAAAATTTTTTATTTTTTTTAAAAATTTTTAACCCTTTTTTTTGTTTTTGTTATCTTTTTTTTTTTTTGTTTGGGTTTCTATTTTTTTGTTTCATTACAAAAAACATTTAGCAAAAACTCCCTCCATTTTGAATTTTTAACCCAAAAAACCTGGGAAAAAATTTTTTTTAAAAAAACCCCAAATAAAAAAAAAAAAAAAAAAAAAAAAAAAAAAGTTTTTTTTTTAAAAAATTTAAAAAAAAAAAAAAAGAAAAAAAAAAAAAAAAAAAAATTTTTAAAGAATAAAAAAAAAAAAAAAAAAACCACAGACCGGTCACCCAGTGCCAAAACCCAAAAGAAACAAAAATAAAAAAAAAGGGAAATTTATGTACATGACCTTGGATAAATTTTTCCCCTGAACTGTCCACCCCCCCAAAAAAAAGCAAAAAAAAAAAAACCCCAAACAACAAACCAAAAGAAAAAGAAAAAAGGGTGAGGGGGGGAGGGGCGGGGAGAGAGTACAATTGTCATCAAAAGAAAACAGTTCCAAAAAGGAGCGGGGAAACAGTGCCCCCCACAGAAACCCCAAACCCCAGGGGGAAGTGGAGGGGGTCCCCCAAAGAAGCCCCCCCAAAGTATTTAACACACAACCTTACCCCACGGGGGAGGAGGGGGGGGGGGGGGGGGACCCCCGTGTAAAAAACGGCGATGGAAAAACAAAAAAACAAAAGCAACACTAACTAATAAAAATAAAAAAAATTTTTTTTTTAAAACAACAACAAAACCCCCCCACCATGTTCTTTAGAAAGTAGGTTTTAAATCCCCAAAATAACATGCCCCCCAAAGGGCAAAAAATTACACTAAGCACGCGTCCACCGGCCCAACCAGACGGCAAAAACACACAAACACAACACACACACACACAAACATCAGAAAAAGGGGGGCACAAAATTTCTTAAATTTTGAACAAGCATAGCACAAAAGGCGGTTAAATAAAGTGACAGAAGCAGGAGCCCCAGGATAGTAAAGAAATGGATTTCCCCACGACGGCACACCCCAACCCACCCAGCCCCCAAATGGAGTCAAGGCAAAAAAAAATTATATTTATATTAAAATTTATAAAAACTACTTTTAAATCCCCGGGGGATCCCGGGGTAGTTAAAAAGTGAGCATTGAAGAATGGATCCCCCCTCAAACCAGGCAGTCGTGAAAAAGGGGGCCCTAAGGGGGAAAACCCTTCCCCGGTGGGGGTTGGGCACAGGGCTACAACCCCTGCCCCAAAAAAAAAGGAAAAATTTTACAGAAACAGCAAAAAAAGAAAATTTATTTTTTGCATTGAAGGACCCCCGGGCCCAGTGAGATGAATAAAAGGGGTGGCCAAGCAGAGGGGAGCCCACGGGAAAAGGGGAAAGCCCTAAACACCCCAAAAAAAGTAAATAGGCTTTGGAGTTTAGGACGTGTTGAGGGGGGAAGTGGACAGGTATTTTAGGATAGAAATTAAAACCTCCTCCCCCGGGAAGGAGAGTAGTGGAGGTTTGGGAGAATGAAACCACCACCGGAAAAACCCGTCCTTACTCGGGGAGAGATGACGACCAGACCAGAGGGATTCCCACATCCTCAAGAAAGGCGTTGAGCTTGTTATGGGGGGAACCCCATCAACAGCAGACTAATGGTGCGGAGAAGGGGAGGACATCAAATCCCATCATCAGTGTACGCCCCAACCCCAAAAACAAAACGTCAGAGCAAATGATTTACCCCCGTGCAGAAGAGTAAGAAAACCCCCACGCCATGACCTCATATATCAGGGGGGCCCTAATCCCAAGGTCGGAAGCGAAAAAACACCGACTAGAGAGATCATAAAAAACACGGGGGGGGGAAAAAAAAGAAACGGGGAAAATTTGGGGGTTTTGGCCTGAACAATTGTGTAGGAGGGACCTCTTCAGCCCCGGGACACCCCAAAAGGGGATTGGGGCGTCCCCCGAAATGGGAGAATTGAACCGATTGCCCTTTTGATGAAAAAAGGTTTTGGGAGCAATCTCACGGGATGTGGAACCAACGAAGTGGGTGTCAGCGATCATCCCTGGGTGACAGACACACCAAAGAAAAAAAGAGAACACAAGAAACCCATAAAGCACGATTTATCCCAGCGTTTTGGAGACCAACGTAATTTGCATTCCAACGATCTGGGAAAGACCCAATTCTAGAACTAAGAACGCTGAATAGATACGCTGGAAGCAGATCTGTAAACTTACATAGGCAGCAAGGACCATGGCCATCAAAAAAAGAAGACCAACAATACTGGACCCAACAAGAGCCCCTGGGCCCTAAAGAAAAAAGAGAGCCCAAAAAGGGACTTCTGCAAGTAAGTCCCCACGGTCGAGAGAGGGGAAAAGAGTTGTACAGAGAGGCACAAGGAAAGTAAAGAACTCGCCGCCGGACAAGAAGAACCCATGGCCCCAGGGCAGTGGGGCGAAGAGGCGGCGGCCCAAAGGAGAGAAAGGGGAAATCAAAGTCCCCAAAAAGATGCAACAATTTAAGAGGACGCGGGGGGACCAAATCGGGGACCAAGGAAATTTTGACAACAAGAAAGACAAGAAGAAGATGGGCTGAACATTCCCGGGAAATTTTTTAAAGACCCCCTACGAGACAGGACATCCCAGAAGCTACAAAAGACTTAAAGAGTCAACCCCCAACAAGGAAAGATAGGGCTCCTCAAGACCTCAAAAGGGCAATCCCCGGGCCCGGACAATTTGGTGCCCGAATGTTAAGGCAGTTGAACTAGCAGTGACATACTGCAACCATGTTCACGCTGCGGAAGAATGAAATAGTATGATGATTGGCCAAAGGGAGTGATGTCAAAACCCCCAAAAAAGGGAACCCTGAGCGACTGCAACAATGGGGGGGAATATCTTTTTTTGTGCAAGCAAGATACGGGCCAAGGGTATCATCAAAAAATATAGAGTGGGATACTTTGGGGAAAGAACAACATTAGGAAGAACGGGGTTATAGACCAGTATTTCACGTCGAAACATCATCGAACATGACAGGTGGCAAAGAAAACTGTTGTGAATTTTGTGGACTTCAAAAGGCATTTGAAAGCTACACAAGACACCCTTTGGAGGTCCCCGCCTAGGGCCCCAAAACAAATGGTAATTTTAAAAATTCATGCAATTAATCTCTGTGGCCATAGCAACATGTTTCGAATCAAACGGGAGTAAGAAAGGATGTGTGATTCGCAGTTCTCTTCTTTGGGCCTTGTTTGGGGGATGGGGGAAAGACAGAAGACCCCCCAAGAGGTTTGCGGACCTTTCCAAAAAAAAACCCCTTTGATTTTGCGGATGACGGGCCCTGCTGCCCCACACACCCCCCAATATTAGGAAAAACAGAACCCAAACATTGGACAGCAAGGGGGGCTTGTTTTAGCACCAAAAAAACGGAGACAATGTCGCTCAATGTGAAAAAAACCCCCTGTGAAAGTGAATGAAAGACCTGCCAGAAGACAAGTTCACATACCTTGGCAGCGCATCAAACCCGGGGGCACAAAAAAAGACATCCACAAAAAGGGCAAGGCCAGGAATGTGTTTAGGGGGATGAACAAATTGGAATAATCAGAAAAAGCACCCAAAACCCCAAACTAAGCATACCAGAGCTGGTTTTGGGCTCGCCCTTAAATTCTGAGGTGGAGGAGACGGAATGGATTTACCAAACTTCGTCCTTCCACACCCTTTCCTGGAAAAAATTTTTCCCCATTTTTTTGGCCCGAAAATTCCCAAAGAAGATACTACGGAGATGCAGGCAAAAGCTGGGAACCATAATACCGGAGGGGGAAATGGATGAAGGGCCCGCGCATTGGGATCAGTGACTGGTTGGCCAAATACAGGGGTGGAAACGCTTTGTTGTGCCCCAACACCCCTGGGGAAAAAGGTAATGATGATGAGGATGATTTTTAAACATACACATTGTTGGCCCTCCACCTCAGTCCCGTGTGAACTCCTACTCATCAAAAATGGTTTGAGGAAAAAACCGGGATGAGTTGAAAATATACCCCAACCAACATTCCACGAGACACAAACCAAAACGCCCCGACACAATAAATTCCCCAACACAAACAAAACAAAACCCCCACACCTTAAAGGGACAAATACCCTTTATTTTCTTCTTTTCAGCCCAAGTATCATTCATTTCATTTCGTGAGTGCTGACCCACTGTTAGTTTTCCTGCAGTATTTTTGGGCCCCCCTTTCCGTCTTTTTCCCCCCCACTTTTTTCCCAAAAAGTCTCTCCCTAAGTACCTGATGTACCGACTCTATTATTGTATTTTTATATGTTTTTTTCCCTTTAAAAAATCTAGTAACTGCACGGCAACCCCCGTTCATGAGAATAGGTTGGGCCCGTGATGGGCCCTTTTTATGCTAGTGTTATGTAAAGAAAAAAGAACACAATTTTGTGGCTTATAATATGTAGGCTTGGGTTATGGCCCCTTCCCTTGGGACACTGCGACTTGTCCTGGAAAATTTCCGTTTAAATAAACCAGATCTATTTAAAAGATGGAAAACGAAACAAAAAGGGGAAGTTTGAAATGAGGTATGTGCAAAAACCCCCAGAAAAAATTTAAAACACGTGGCGTAAGGAGTGTGGAATTTTTTTTTTATGAATGATCTTTTGTCTTATTTATTATATTGGGGGGTTTTGTACCACAAAATAAATTTTTTACACTGTGAAAGGCTATACAGAAATGCCTAAACAACAATTTTTTTTTTAGAAATATGTTTTAAAAAATTTTACAAAAAAATTTTAACTTACATGGATAAGAGACAAATGACCGCTGTTTCACACACACTGCCAAGACACACAATTCCCCCAACAAACCAAACAAAATTTTTCAGACACAAAATTTCTACCCCCCCAAATTTAAAACAAAGCCCCCAACACTCAAAACTCCCCCCACTACGTCCCACCCACCACAATGTCACAACACCACACTGTCCCCCCCACACCACACCATACTGTCCCACCCCAACCTGAAACCCCAACCCCAAACCCCACCATACTGTCCACACCACCCACCCACTAGTACACCCACCAAAAAATATGCCACACCACCACTACTGTCACACACCCCTACGTCCCACCACACCCCACCCCCAACTGTCCACACCCGACCACCCAACCACCCAATAGTCCCCCACCCACCCCTACTGCCCAACCATACGTCCACACCCCAACCCCCCACTATGCCCCCACCACACACACCATACTGTCCACCCAAACCAACACTACGCCACACACCCTTCCAACCCCATACCCCTACTGTCCAACCACACAACCCCTATCCCAACCACACCACACACCCATAGCCCACACCACACAACACACCCTTGCCCCCCAACACACCAAACTGTCCCCACCAACTGCCCACCCCAAAACCCGTCCACACCCTATGTCCCACCCCACCCCCACACGCCCACACCACACCCCACCACTACTGCCCAACCCACCCCACCCCACCACACCACTACGTCCACACCAACCCCAAAAATCCCACCAAACCACACCCCTAGTCCACACCAACCACTATGTCCCCCACCACACACCCAGACCCTCACCTTGGGTTTTATGTGAAGCATAGTCCGCAATTGAGGTGAGGGGAATGTGGGGGGGCAGGGGTGCCGTTGTTGAAAGGGTGTGGTCATGGTCCCCTGCCCGGGCCCCTGCGGACTTTAGTTGTGGGGGCTTTCGCCAAAGGGGAAAACCCCCCAAACTGAAAAAATCACACACCCCTCGCTGGGTTAGGGCGGCTGGGCAAACAGGAACCCCAAAATCCATCACTGTTCCTGTTTCCCCTTTAAGAACTGGGGGCAGGGGGACAGGGAGAGAAAAAACGGGGGTGATAGGGAAAGAGGAGAAGAAAAGAGGGAGAAGGAAAAAAGGTAGAAGGCAAAGTGAAGGAAAAAAGGGAGAAGGGAAAAGGCAAAGCAAAGAGGCGAAGGCAAAGAGGCGAAGCAAAGAGGAAAGGGAAAGAGGCAGAGCAAAGAGGGAGAAGGGAAAGGGGACCACCGCAAGCTCAGTCAGTTCCCCCATTGCAGTGCTCTCACTGATCCATTCCATCCCAGTGGTGTGTTATTAAAGAGGAAGACCCCCTTTGGGCTTGGTAAAAGGGGGTTTAAATTTTAGCCTGGGCCCCCGGGCCCTTGATGATGTGTGGGGTTTGTCGCTGTGCCAACATCTAACCCGCCCAAAATCATGAGGGGGTCAGTGTTGGGGGGGGGCTAAGGAGGGAGAACTCAGCAGGACACAGAGAAAAATGGGAATCTGGTGGGGGGTTGTGTGGAGCCCCCGAATAGTGTGGGAGAGAGGGAAAGGTGGGTGACGGGAAAAACCCTAAACAGACATTCTTTTATTTCATTCTTTTTTTCTAGGGGAAATGGGAAAAAGCCCTTTTTTTGTTTTTTTTACGTTCAGAGAAGATGAAACGAGAGGTAGACAGAGAAGGAGATAGACGAGAGAAGGGAGAGGGAAAATGGGGAAAGAAAAAAAGAGGAAAGGGAAAAAATAAAAAAAAATGGAAACCAAATATAACTAAATTTTAAAAAGAGAAAGGCAGACGCCTTTTTGCAAAAAAAAAATATGAAAAGAAGAAGAAAAAAAAAGGTTTTTAAAGATTATTTCTCCCTAAGTCTTGCTAAAAACTCTTAGCCAAAAAATTTATAGATTTCCTTTTTCCCTTTAAAAAAGTTTAAAAGTGAACGGGTTTTAAAATTAAAAAGTCTTTTACACCCGAAAAAAGTTAATAAAAACCCAAAAAGATTTTTTGTGCCTAGTATTCACCAAAACAAGTCAAAAGGTAAGCTCAAAAAATAAAAACCCCCCAAACAAAGCAAAGATGTCGCAGTATGATGGTGTGCCGAAAAAGATGTGAAGAAGTAAAGGTGAAGAAAAGATGTTTAAGAAAAAGAGTAAGATTGAAGAAGTAAGATGTGAAAAGAAAGATTGAAGAGGGAAAAATGGGAAAACGTAAAGGGTTTAAATGTTAAGAAGTAAAAATGTGAAGAAAATAAAGATGTAAAAAAGAAAGAGTGAAAAAGTAAAGGGGGAAAATAAAAGGGGTGAAGAAGTGAAGTGGAAGAATAAGGTGTGAAGAATAAGATTGAAGAAGTAAAGGTGTGAAGAATAAAGGTGTGAAAGAAAAATGTGAAACCCTAAAGGTTTAAGAAGTAAAAGGGGTCAGAAGGAAAGATATGAAACGTAAAGGTGGAAGAAGTAAAGGTTGAGGTGGGGAAAAATAAAAATGGGGTTGGGGAATAAAAAATGGAAAATAAAAAAATTTAAAAATTTTGATGTGAAGAGGTTTAAAAAATGGAAGAAATAAAGAGTAAAAGTAAAGGTTTAAATGGGGAAAAAATGTGAAAGTTTGGGGAAAAATTAAAAATGTGAAAAAAAATTGGGAATGTGTGAAATAAAAATTGAGAAGTAAAGAGGGGGAAAAGGAAAGTGGGTGAAGAGTAAAGATTGGAATAAAAAGGGGAAGTTGTGAAGAAGTGTGTGGAATGTTGGGGAAAGAGGGAAGTAAAGGTGAAAGGGGAAGATGGAAAAGTAAAAAATTGAAGAAATAAAAGATTGAAGGGTAAGAATGTGTAAAAAGTTTGAAGATTTAAAAAGGGGGAAAAGTTAGAAGAAGAAAGAGTGAGGTGAATGTAAAAAAGGGAGTTTAAAAAATGGGAAGTAAAAAAAAAGGGGGTAAAGTTTGGTGTTGGAATGAAATGGAATAAAGTTGAAAAGGGAAAATTGAAAAGAAAGTTGGGTTGAAGGAAAAAAATTGGAAATAAAGTAAAAAATAAAGATTGGAATTTTTGAAAATAAAAAATGTGAAAAGAAATTTGGGGAAAAAGTAAAATTTTAAAAAAAAGTAAAGTTGTGAAAAAGTAAAGAGGGGTAAAAAATGTGTGGGAATGAGTTTTAAAGTTTTTTGATAAAAAAAGGGGAAGAAGTAAAAGGTTTGGAATGTTGGGTAAAAATTGGAAAAAATTGAATAAAATTTGGTTAAAAAATGGGTGTTGGTAAAATTAAAATGATTGAATAAAAAGAAAAAGGTGTTTTAATAAAAAGTGAAATTAAATTAGGTAAATTAGAAAAAATGTAAAAATATGGAATAAAGATGGGGTTTGAAATAAAGATGTGAAGAAGTGATGTGGGGTAAAATGTGGGAAATAAAGAGTGAAAAAAAAGTAATAAAATTTTAGTTGTAAGATGGGAAAAAATTAAGTTTGAAAAGTTTAAAAAATGGGGTAAAATTTTATGAGTGATAAGGAAAATGTGGAAATAAAATTGGGGTTTTTGAAGAGAAAGTTTGAGAATGGGAAGAATTTGATGAAGAAGTGTTGAAGAGTAAAAATTTTAAAGAAAAAAAGGGTAAAAGGAAAGATGGAAAAAATTTAAAGTGGGTGTTGGAAAAAAAAATTTAAATGATGGGAAAAGTTTGGGTTGTGTGAATAAAAATGGGAAGGAAAGTTGGGAAGGAAAATTTTTGGGAAAGATGGGAAAAAAAGATTTGGGAAAAAAGGAAAGTGGGTGAAAGAAAGATTTGGAAAAAAGAAGTTGTAAAAAAAAGATGGAAGTAAAGGTGAAAAGTAAAAATTGGGGATGTGAAAAAAAGTTGGGAAGTAAAGATGTGAATAAAGATGTAAAATAAAAATAGGTGTGAAGAATAAATTGGGTGTAGATTAAAATTTAGAAGAAAGAGGGAAAAATAAAGTTTAAGAGGGGAAATGAAAAGGGGAATGATGTGAGAATAAGAGGGAGAAAATAAAGTTGATGGGGGAAAATGTAATGATGTGAAGAAAAGGAAGAAAAATTGAAGAAGTAAAGATTGGGAAATAAAGAGTGAAGAAGTAAAAAATTTAAGAAGTAAAAAATGAAGGTAAAGAGGGAAGTAAAAATGTGAATGTTGGAAGATATGAAAAGTAAAAAAGTGAAAAAGTAAAGGTTGGAATAAAATTGGGAAGAAGTAAAGATTGAAGAAAAAAAAAAGTGGAAAAGTAAAGATGTAAGTAAGTTGAAAAAGTAAGTTGAAAAAGTAAAAAGGGTGAAGTAAAGAGGGTTTAAAAAAGTAAAGTGTGAAGAATGGGGAAGTAAAAAGGAAGAAATAAAAATGGGTAAAAATGTAAAATAAAGAGTAAAAAAGATGGGGAAGTGTAAAGTATGAAGAAAATAAAGTGTGAGAAGTAAAGATGTGAAAAAGAAGGAAAGATGTAAAAGTAAAGAGGTGAGGGAAAGATGTGAAGAAGTAAGATGGAAAAATAAAGTTTGGAATAAAAATTTTTGGGAAAAAAAATGTGGGGATGGAAGAGTAAAAATTGAGAAGAAAAATGTGAAAAGGAGTGTAAAGATGTGAAAAAGAAATTGAAGAAATAAAAAGTTTGGTAAGAGGGAAATAAATTTAAAATAAAGATGGAAGAATAAAATATGAAAAGGTAAAATGTGAAGAAGGTTAAAAATATGAAAATAAAGTGGGTGAAAAATAAAGTTTGAAGAATTTAAAAATGTGAAGAAGTAAAATTGAAGAATAAAAAGTGGGAAGATGTAGAATAGAAGTAAAGATGTGTTGAAGTAAAGATGTGAAGGAAAAATTAGAATTGGAAAAAGTAAAGAGTGAAGGAAAAAGTGAAAGAAATAAAAAAGGGGGAAAAATAAAGAGTGAAGAAGTAAGAAAGGGTAAAAAGGGTAAAAATGTAAAAAAGATTTAAGAAGTAAAGATTGAAGAAGTAAAAATTTGGGAAAAATAAGATGTAAAAAAAAGTTGAAAAAAAAAGAATTTAAGAAAAGGAAAAGTTTAAGAAGTAAAAAAGGGGGGAATAAAGATGTGAAGGGAAAATGTGGGAAAAAAATTTAAAATTGTGAAAAAGGGAAAAATTGGAAAAATGTGAAGAAGTTAAGAATGGAAAAAAGTTAAGAAGTGATGTATTAAAGGGTGAAAAATAAAGATGGGAAAATGAAGAAGTAAAGTTTTGAAAAGGATTGGGAGTAAAAAGTTGTGAAAAAAAAGATGGGAAAAGTAAAGAATGAAGAAGTAAAAGAGTGAAGTAAAAATAAAGGTTTGAAAAGTAAAGATGTAAAAGTAAAAAATGAAGAATAAAAATGTGAAAAATAAAGATTTGGTAGAAAAGGGAAAAGATGTGAAAAAAGTAAAAATGTAAGAAGTAAGTTTGAAGAAGTAAGGTATGAAAGGGAAAGTTTTTAAGAAGTAAAGATTAAGAATAAAGATTGAAAAGTAAAAATGGGTAAAATTAAAGTTTGGGAAATAAAAAAATGTTTAGAAATTAAGATTGAAAAGTAAAAGTGGAAGTAAAGATTGAAGAATAAAGATGTGAAAAAAAGATTGAAGAAGTAAGTTTTGGAGAAGTAAAAATTGGGAAAAAAGTAAAAAAGGAGGATTTAAGGATGAAAAAATTAAAAAAGTAAAAGGTGAAAGAAGTTTGGGGAAGATTTGGGGGAAGTAAAGGGGGGGGGAAGAGTAAAAAGGGGAATAGGGGAAGAAGTAAAGATTAAAAAGTAAAATTGAAGAAAAAGGGGGGTGGTTAAGAAAATTTTTGGAAAAGGGTTTGGGGTGTTGGAAAAAAAGGTTTATGGAAAAGGAAAATTTGAGGAAAAAAATTAAGGTTAAAATTGGAATTGGTTGGGGAAAAATTGGGTTTGTTTAAAAAAAAGTTGAAAATAAAAATGGAAGAAGGGAAAATGGAAAAAAAGGGTGTGAAGAAGTAAAAATATAAGAATAGAAAGAAGAAAAAATTAAAAGTAAAAATTGAAAAGTAAATTTGAAGAAGTTAAAATTGAAGAAGTAAAAATGGAAAAAGTAAAAAAGGGTGTAAAAAATAAAAATTGAAGAATAAAGATATGAAGGTTAAGGTGTTGAATAAAAAAATTGGGAGTTGGTTTGAAGAAGTTTAAAAATTTTAAGAAGGAAAGGTGTGTGAAGTTAAAGATTGAAGGGAAGATGTGAAGAAGAATTGTTGGTGTTGAAGAGTAAAAAATGTGGGAAATAAAGGGTGGAGTAAAGAAAGAAGAAGTAAAGTTTGAGAAGTAAAGATGTGGGGTGAAAGTGTGAAGAAGTAAAGATGAAAGAAGTAAAAATTGAAGAAGTTTTTTAAAAAAAGTGAAAAGAGTAAAGAGGGGGAAGAAAAGGGGTTAAAAATGTGGGAAAAAAAATGTGAAAGTTAAGATGTAAGAATAAAAAATTTAGAAGAAAATTTTTGAAGAAGTAAAATTGAAGGGAAAAATGTGAAAAGAAATTTTTGAAGATGGGAAAGATGTGAAAAAAATTTAAAAATAAAAATTGGGGAAGTTAAAAATGAAAGAATTAAAAAATGTGAAGAAGTAAAAGTGAAGAAAAAGATTTTTGATAAAAAGTAAAGATGGGAGAAGTAAAGATGTTGAAAATAAAGATTATGTAAAGTGTGAAGTTTAAAGAATAAAATTGAAGATGTAAAAATGTGAAGAAGTAAAAAATGTGAAGAAAAAATTAGATAAGATGTATAAATTTTTAAAAAAAAGATGTGGGAAAAATGTAAAAATTGGGGAAATTAAAAAATTGAAAAGTTAAAATGTGAAAAAAAAGTAAGATGTGAAGAAGTAAAGTTGGGGAAGTTAAAAATTGAAGAAGTAAAGATTGGAAAAAAAAAGGGAAAAGTTTGAAAAGTAAAGATGGGAAATAAAGATTGAAGGAAAGGTAAGAATAAAAGGGGAAAATTAAGGTTGGGAAAAATAAAGATTGGGAAATAAAGGTAGAAGTAAAGAGGAAAGTAAAGATTGGAAAAATAAAGGGTGAAAAAGGTTGAAGTAAAAAAGGGGAAGAAGTAAAGGTGGAAGTAAAAAAATTTAAGAAGGAAGAGTTAGAAAATAAAAAATGTGAAGAAAAAAAGATTTTAAGAGTAAAAATGTAAGTAAGAGTAAATTTTAAATTAAAAAAAAGATTGTGGAAGAAAAATGAAAAGTAAAGTATAAAATAAAATTGAAGAAAAGTAAGATGGAAGAAGTAAAAAATGGAAAATAAAAATGTGAAAAGAAGTAAAAATGTGAGAGTAAAGATTGGAAAAGATTGAAGAAGTAAAAGTGAAAAGTAAAGGGGAAAATAAAAGTGTGAAGAAAAAGTTGGAAGTAAAATTTTAAGAAGTAAAGATTGAAGGGGGAAAATAAAGTTGGAAAAAAGATGTGAAGAAAAAGGTAAAAAAAGAAAAAATTAAAAAAAAATTAAAGGAATTAAAAAAAATTAAATTAAAAAGAGAAGGGAAGAAGTAAAGAGGAGAAAGGGAGTGAAAATAAAAAAAGGGAAAAAAATAAGTGGGAGAAGTAAAAATTTTGTAAAAAAAGGGAAAAAAAGGGGGTAAAGGGGTTAAATTTGAAGTAAAATTAAAAGAAGAAAGGAAAAGAAAATGAAGAGAAGTTGATTTGAAGAGTAAAATTGAAGAAGAAAAGATGGAAAGGATTGTTAAAGGTATTAATTTGAAGAAATTAAGTTGGGGAAAGTTAAAACTTTGGAAGGGGAAAAAAAAAAAGGTGTTAAATTAAGATTTTGTGTGAAAAAGTGGAAAAGTTGTTTTTAAAAGTGTTGGTAAAGTTAGGGGAAAGTGGAGAATAAATTTAAAAAAAAAAGTTTTAAAAAGTAAAATTGTTTAAAAAAAATGGTGAAAAAAAAATAAAAAATGGAAGAGAAAATTGAAGAAAAATTAAAAAAAAGAAGAGAAAAAATTGAAGAAAAGTTTTAAAAAAGTAAAGATAGAAAAGTTTAAAGTTTGAAAAAAAGATTAAAAGAAAATTAAAAAAAAAAAAATTTGAGAAGAAAAAAAAAAATTTTTGAGTAAGAATTAAAGAAGGAAGATGGGAAAAAGGGAAGAAAGGGAAGGGGGGTTAGAAAAAGAAAAGGGAAAAGTGGGAAGAAGAAAAGTGAAAAAAAACCCAGAAAGGTAAAGGGAAGAAAAGATGCCCGTGAATAAAAAAGTTTTAATAAAAAAACCCAACCCAACCCTAACCAATTTAAAAAAAAAAATTTACCCTTTTTTTACAAAAACCCCTTTTTATAATTTTTTTTAAAAAAAAAAAAAAATTTTTTTTTTTTTTTTAAAATTAAAATCCCCACAAAAAAAGAAAAAAACAGGAAAAGGAAAAAAAAAAAAAAATTTGGGGGTTGAATTAAATAAAAAGAAGTTAAAAAAAAAAATTTTAAAAAGGGGGAGAAAAAGAGGGATTGAAGAAAAGGGAGGTTTAAATTTTTAAGAATATAAAAAAAAAAAAAAAGGTTTGGAAGAAAAAGGGGGAAAAAAAAAAAAGATTAAGAAATTAAAGAGTAAATTTAAAAAAGTGAAAAAAATTGTGGGTTTAAAAATTTTTTATAAAATAAAAAGAAGGAAAAAAGTTTTGGGGGTAAATGTTAAAAAAAGTGGGGAATAAAGATGTTTTGGGTTTTTTGGGAAAATTAGGGGTTTGGGTGATTGGTAAGTTTTGGAAATTTTAAATTTTTTTTAAAGGGGTGTGAAATGTAAAAGATGGGAAAAAAAGGGGGTAAGGTTTAAAAGGTGTGAAAAAAAGTTGTGAAAATCTTTTTAAAAGTTTTAAAAAAAAAAACAACAAAAACCCCAAACCAAAAAACAAAACCCAAAATAATAAAAAAAATTACTTTAAAAAAAAAGGGGGAAAAAGAAGGAAAACCCCCGAGGGGAGGCTCCCCACAAAAAAAAAAACAAAAATTTTTTATTTTAAATTTAAAGAAGAGAAGAAAGGGCCGGAAAGGGGGGGGGAAATTTTTTTTTTGGGGGCCCCTCAAAAATTACCTTTTTTTTTTTTTTTGGGTTTTTTAAAAGGGGAAAAAAAGGGTGGGGGGGGGTGGGTCACCTTTTTTATTTGTTTTGGGGCCCCATTTCCCCCTATTGGAAAAAATTTAAAAAGGGGGGGAAAAAATTTGGCCCCAAAAATTTAGGCGGTTTTAAATGGTGAAAAAAAAATTTAAATTAAAAAAAAATTTTTGTTGTTAAAACCAATCCTTTTTTTTCCAAGGGAAAAAATTTTTAAAAACCAAATTTTTTTTTCCCCGCTCCCAAAAAAAAGAAAAATTTAAGAAAAAGAAAAAAAATTAGGGAAAAAAAAAACAAAAGACGTCCCTAACCCAATACGGGGAAGGCAAGAATTTAAAAATGGAGAAAAAATATTGTGAGATTTAACAAAACCCCCCAAAAACTTTTTTAAAAAAACCCCCTTAAAAGAAAAAATTTCAAACAAAAAATAATGTTTTAAACAAAACCAACCCAAAAAATTTTTTAAATTTAAGAAAAAAAACCAAAAACAAATTTACTAAGGTCAAATTGGTAAAAGAGGTGGGAATAGAAAAGGGAAAAAGAAATAGGGGAAGATTTAAAGGGGAGAAAAAAAAGGGAAACAACAAAAGGGAAGGGGGAAGGAAAAAAGGGGCGGCAGCCGGTTTTTGGGGAAAAAGCCCCACAACAAATTAAGACCAAACACTACAGGCGGCTGGGGCCCCCAAACCAGGGGGAACCCCCTCAAAATAATCCCCATTTCCCCCCTGGTTAAAAGAAAAAAAAAAAACATTTTCCCCCCAAAAAAAAACCACTTTTAAAGCCCCCGAAAAGTTTCAAAATTTTAAAAACAAAAAAATAAAAAAAATCAACCCAAAAACCCCACTAAAAAAAAAAAAAACAAAAAACGGGGCCCCCCCTAAAAAAAGGTGAAATACCAAAAATTAAAAATTTTAAAAAATTTTTAAAAAGATGTGGTGATTAACAACAAACGAAAATATAACAAAAAAAAAAAAAACTGTTTTTGTCTTTTTGGGGAAAAGCCCCCAGGGAAAAAAGGTTTTCATTTTATGAGGAGGGAGCTTTTTTTTTAGTTAAATTTCCCCCTTGGGTTGTTAATTTTATACAAAACCCTTTTTTTTTTCCAAATAAGGGCCCCACCAAACCACAAAACCCCCAAGCCCAAAAAAACAGTGGATTTTAAAGGCCGAATTTTATACCAAAAACAATTTTTCCCCCCCCTTAAAAAATTTTTTGATAAAAGTGGTGAAAAAACACAAAACCCCCAAAAATTTCCCAAAACCAAAAACCATTCAAAAAATTTTTTTTTTTTGTTAGTTTAATTTGTGGGTTTTTCCCTTTTTAAACCTAAAAATTTTAAAATTGAAAAAGCTGGGGTTTTATTCTGAGAAAGTTGAGTTTGAGAAAAACTCGCCCCTTCTTTTTCCACAGGAGCGCTTTGGGTTTTTTCCCCCTTTCAAAAAACCCTTTCCCAACCCAACTGGGGGGGCCCAATGGAAAAGGCCGGGGTTCCAAGCCCCCCCCGGGGAAAAGGGTTTGGGATTTAGGGGATTGCCCCCCCTTTTAAAAAACCAACCCACACTTTCCCCCAAAGGGGAAAAACAACGGGGGCCAACATGCGGACAAAAAGAAAAAACTTCTAAACAGGGCAATTAAAAACCAAAAAGATTAAAAAGGGGGTATGGTAGGGGAAAAAAGGGTTTTAGAAGGAAAGTGAGGGGAAAAAACTAAAAAAACCCCAAAAATAAAAAAAGGCAAAATATAAAGAAATATTTTTTTAAAAAGGGAATTTAAAAGCCCCGGGGTTTTTTTTTTTTAAAAAAAGAAATTTTAAAGCAAAAAATTTTTTTTGGGAAAAAAAATTCCGGAATTTTAAATTGGGAGGGGTGGGGTTACTTCTCCCTTTCCTTTCTCTCCAACCCACACACACACACACCCACACACAACCATCCATACACACACACCTCCACACCAACACACTCACTCACTCACTCAAAACACATCACACACACAACAACCTCCCCCCTCACTCACTCACTACACACACACACTCACCACTGTCCGTATCATCCAACAAGTCCAGTGTATCACTGCGAGCGCTTCCAAACAGACGGTCAGCTTTCTTCTCTTGGAAACTCAGTCGTGACACAGGGCGAGGATACCGGCCGTCTGTACAAAAAAAACACACAACACACACACACACACACACAGAGTCATAACAACGCCTTCAGTCACGCTTGATGCTGGTACTTCTTCTGTCCATGAGGGGCTGGCCAACACCAATACAACAAAACATAGATTACTGACAAATAAACAACAACAAAAACAACCCTGATGAAGTAGAGCCAAGGTATGAGGGGCGGGATAAGCTGTCAGCTTCTCTCCACTGTCAGCTTCTCTCCACTGTCAGCTTCTCTCCACTGTCAGCTAGCTTCTCTCCACTGTCAGCTAGCTTCTCTCCACTGTCAGCTAGCTTCTCTCCACTGTCAGCTAGCTTCTCTCCACTGTCAGCTAGCTTCTCTCCACTGTCAGCTAGCTTCTCTCCACTGTCAGCTTCTCTCCACTGTCAGCTTCTCTCCACTGTCAGCTAGCTTCTCTCCACTGTCAGCTTCTCTCCACTGTCAGCTAGCTTCTCTCCACTGTCAGCTTCTCTCCACTGTCAGCTAGCTTCTCTCCACTGTCAGCTTCTCTCCACTGTCAGCTTCTCTCCACTGTCAGCTTCTCTCCACTGTCAGCTAGCTTCTCTCCACTGTCAGCTAGCTTCTCTCCACTGTCAGCTAGCTTCTCTCCACTGTCAGCTAGCTTCTCTCCACTGTCAGCTAGCTTCTCTCCACTGTCAGCTTCTCTCCACTGTCAGCTTCTCTCCACTGTCAGCTAGCTTCTCTCCACTGTCAGCTTCTCTCCACTGTCAGCTTCTCTCCACTGTCAGCTTCTCTCCACTGTCAGCTGTCTCCCACTGTCAGCTTCTCTCCACTGTCAGCTTCTCTCCACTGTCAGCTAGCTTCTCCCACTGTCAGCTTCTCCCACTGTCAGCTGTCTCCCACTGTCAGCTTCTCTCCACTGTCAGCTTCTCTCCACTGTCAGCTAGCTTCTCCCCACTGTCAGCTGTCTCCCACTGTCAGCTTCTCCCACTGTCAGCTTCTCCCCACTGTCAGCTTCTCCCACTGTCAGCTTCTCCCACTGTCAGCTTCTCCCCACTGTCAGCTTCTCCCACTGTCAGCTTCTCCCACTGTCAGCTGTCTCCCACTGTCAGCTAGCTTCTCCCACTGTCAGCTAGCTTCTCCCACTGTCAGCTTCTCCCTCTCCACTGTCAGCTTCTCCCACTGTCAGCTTCTCCCTCTCCACTGTCAGCTTCTCCCACTGTCAGCTTCTCCCTCTCCACTGTCAGCTTCTCCCACTGTCAGCTTCTCCCTCTCCACTGTCAGCTTCTCCCACTGTCAGCTTCTCCCACTGTCAGCTTCTCCCACTGTCAGCTTCTCCCACTGTCAGCTTCTCCCTCTGTCAGCTTCTCCCACTGTCAGCTTCTCCCACTGTCAGCTTCTCCCACTGTCAGCTTCTCCCTCTGTCAGCTTCTCCCACTGTCAGCTTCTCCCACTGTCAGCTTCTCCCACTGTCAGCTTCTCCCTCTGTCAGCTTCTCCCACTGTCAGCTTCTCCCACTGTCAGCTTCTCCCTCTGTCAGCTTCTCCCACTGTCAGCTTCTCCCACTGTCAGCTTCTCCCACTGTCAGCTTCTCCCACTGTCAGCTTCTCCCACTGTCAGCTTCTCTCCATTGCCTCTCGTGCCACACCAGCTGGGGCCAGCTACAGCAGGAGCTGACTGACCACACCTGCACAGGTCAATGAAGGGGCGGGCTACTGACCACACCTGCACAGGTCAATGAAGGGGCGGGCTACTGACCACACCTGCACAGGTCAATGAAGGGGCGGGCTACTGACCACACCTGCACAGGTCAATGAAGGGGCGGGCTACTGACCACACCTGCACAGGTCAATGAAGGGGCGGGCTACTGACCACACCTGCACAGGTCAATGAAGGGGCGGGCTACTGACCACACCTGCACAGGTCAATGAAGGGGCGGGCTACTGACCACACCTGCACAGGTCAATGAAGGGGCGGGCTACTGAACCACACCTGCACAGGTCAATGAAGGGGCGGGCTACTGACCACACCTGCACAGGTCAATGAAGGGGCGGGCTACTGACCACACCTGCACAGGTCAATGAAGGGGCGGGCTACTGACCACACCTGCACAGGTCAATGAAGGGCGGGCTACTGACCACACCTGCACAGGTCAATGAAGGGGCGGGCTACTGACCACACCTGCACAGGTCAATGAAGGGGCGGGCTACTGACCACACCTGCACAGGTCAATGAAGGGGCGGGCTACTGACCACACCTGCACAGGTCAATGAAGGGGCAGGCTACTGACCACACCTGGACAGGTCCATGAAGGGGCGGCTACTGACCACACCTGCACAGGTCAATGAAGGGGCGGGCTACTGACCACACCTGCACAGGTCAATGAAGGGGCGGGCTACTGACCACACCTGCACAGGTCAATGAAGGGGCGGGCTACTGACCACACCTGGACAGGTCAATGAAGGGGCGGGCTACTGACCACACCTGCACAGGTCAATGAAGGGGCGGGCTACTGACCACACCTGCACAGGTCAATGAAGGGGCGGCTACTGACCACACCTGCACAGTCAATGAAGGGGCGGGCTACTGACCACACCTGCACAGGTCAATGAAGGGGCGGGCTACTGACCACACCTGCACAGGTCAATAAAGGGGGCGGGCTACTGACCACACCTGCACAGGTCAATGAAGGGGGGGGCTACTGACCACACCTGCACAGGTCCATGAAGGGCGGGCTACTGACCACACCTGCACAGTCAATGAAGGGGCGGGCTACTGACCACACCTGCACAGGTCAATGAAGGGGCAGGCTACTGACCACACCTGGACAGGTCCATGAAGGGGCGGGCTACTGACCACACCTGCACAGGTCAATGAAGGGGCGGGCTACTGACCACACCTGCACAGGTCCATGAAGGGGCGGGCTACTGACCACACCTGCACAGGTCAATGAAGGGGCGGGCTACTGACCACACCTGCACAGGTCAATGAAGGGGCGGGCTACTGACCACACCTGCACAGGTCAATGAAGGGGCGGGCTACTGACCACACCTGCACAGGTCAATGAAGGGGCGGGCTACTGACCACACCTGCACAGGTCAATGAAGGGGCGGGCTACTGACCACACCTGCACAGTCAATGAAGGGGCGGGCTACTGACCACACCTGCACAGGTCAATGAAGGGGCGGGCTACTGACCACACCTGCACAGGTCAATGAAGGGCGGGCTACTGACCACACCTGCACAGGTCAATGAAGGGGCGGGCTACTGACCACACCTGCACAGGTCCATGAAGGGGCGGCTACTGACCACACCTGCACAGGTCAATGAAGGGGCGGGCTACTGACCACACCTGCACAGGTCAATGAAGGGGCGGGCTACTGACCACACCTGCACAGGTCAATGAAGGGGCGGCTACTGACCACAACCTGCACAGGTCAATGAAGGGCGGGCTACTGACCACACCTGCACAGGTCAATGAAGGGGCGGGCTACTGACCACACCTGCACAGGTCAATGAAGGGGCGGGCTACTGACCACACCTGCACAGGTCAATGAAGGGGCGGGCTACTGACCACACCTGCACAGGTCAATGAAGGGGCGGGCTACTGACCACACCTGCACAGGTCAATGAAGGGGCGGGCTACTGACCACACCTGCACAGGTCCATGAAGGGGCGGGCTACTGACCACACCTGCACAGGTCAATGAAGGGGCGGGCTACTGACCACACCTGGACAGGTCAATGAAGGGGCGGGCTACTGACCACACCTGCACAGGTCAATGAAGGGGCGGCTACTGACCACACCTGCACAGGTCAATGAAGGGGCGGGCTACTGACCACACCTGCACAGGTCAATGAAGGGCGGCTACTGACCACACCTGCACAGGTCAATGAAGGGGCGGGCTACTGACCACACCTGCACAGGTCAATGAAGGGGCGGGCTACTGACCACACCTGGACAGGTCAATGAAGGGGCGGGCTACTGACCACACCTGCACAGGTCCATGAAGGGGCGGGCTACTGACCACACCTGCACAGGTCCATGAAGGGGCGGGCTACTGACCACACCTGCACAGGTCCATGAAGGGGCGGGCTACTGACCACACCTGCACAGGTCTATGAAGGGGCGGGCTACTGACCACACCTGCACAGGTCCATGAAGGGGCGGGCTACTGACCACACCTGGACAGGTCCATGAAGGGGCGGGCTACTGACCACACCTGCACAGGTCAATGAAGGGGCGGGCTACTGACCACACCTGGACAGGTCAATGAAGGGGCGGGCTACTGACCACACCTGCACAGGTCCATGAAGGGGCGGGCTACTGACCACACCTGGACAATGTCCATGGAAGGGGCGGGCTACTGACCACACCTGGACAATGTCCATGGAAGGGGCGGGCTACTGACCACACCTGGACAGGTCCATGGAAGGGGCGGCTAACTTTAGTGCTGCTGGCTTTGTGATGCTGGATTTGCGCGCTGTGAGCCAAGTGGTTAGAGAGAGAAGCCCCTGACTGATCTGATGGCCTGGGTTTCAGCCCCCACCTAGACATCCGTTTGAGGGCATGTTCTCCCTGGAGTCAAACCAGTACCATCTGGAACTGGGAACACTAAGAAGTGTTCTTGCTGTTCCCAGTGCATGTGGTATGCTTTCATTTGTTCTTTTATCTGTCCATCTGACTCTGAACAGCCTTCTTTAAAAAACAGACACCCCACATCTCAGCTGCTTCCATTGTGTTTTCACCGTCTTTTCTTTGTGTCTGGGATTCACAGCCATACATATTATAGCATGAAGGGCCAATTTAAACATTTCATTATTTTAATCTTCAGCTGGTAAGGAATGCTGCAGTCTTTCCAGATGTTGTTTAGTTGGATCATTCTACTGTTAGCCATGCTTTTTCTTGTCTTTATGGCCTTGGTACACAACCCATCTTTTTGTTTTGACCAAGTCAAGATGTTTAAAAAGTCTTGGACATTTTCTATAGGAGTTTGTCAATCCTTACTTTACACTCTCATCACAGTCAATTGAAAACCAGAAAAAACACCCTGAAAATGTCTGGACAAAATATTATGCAGATATCTCTATTTACGTTTAAATACACTCTCCACTTAAACAGAATTTTGTGGTGTGTTTTTGTCTGTGCTAGCCACTATGGAACTGGTAACATGAACACACTGAAGACAGGTCCTGGCATGGGCTTGAATCCCCACACATATCACCACAGGCCTCCAGTGTAAACTTATCTCACACATTATAATGAATAATACAGAACTGCATCTATGGGACATCTCTTTCTGTCCACACACACACACCCAGCCTTCCTCCTTACTGTCTGAGATGTCTTCCAGCTTCTTGCGCTTTTCCTCTTCTTCGTCGTCAGGTTCGTTCTCCTCTGTCACTTTGAGGAAGACCTGTCAAAAAAAAGAATGAAAAAGAACCTTCGCTTTGAATCCATATCCAGGCAAACACAACCCCCCCACCCCACACACACACACACTAAAAAACGCCCCCAATCACTCATGCTCAACAAGAACAAAACAAACAAGAACCTTAGCTGCGAATCCATATCCAAACAAACACACAAAACCAAACAGACACACACACACACTAAAAACGCCCCCAATCACTCATGCTCAACAAGAACAAAACAAACAAGAACCTTAGCTGCGAATCCATATCCAAACAAACAAACACACAAAACCATACAGACACACACACACACTAAAAACGCCCCCAAACACCCATGCTCAACAAGAACAAAACAAACAAGAACCTTAGCTGTGAATCTATATCCAAACAAACACACACACTAAATAAACTAGTAAACTATGAAAACAAAACTCATAAGAAGACATATTGTAAATTTCGCACAAGCTGTCACAATTTAATGATAGAGAAAGGGAGGCACCAAAATATATCTAGAGAGGACAGAAAATATAGATATTGTAACAAAATTGAAGATGAATTTCATTTACTTGATGAATGCATTTTATATGATGAACTCAGAAATAATTTGTTATTAAAAATCAAAACGAGAGACAAAGAACGCAAAAACTGTGTACATAAATTAAGTGACATAATCACAGTTGATATATATCAAGCAGATATAATCAGATATGTGTATGAGTGTTTTGAAAAAAGAGAGAAAGAGAAGTAGAATACAACATGTTTTTTAGTGTACATCACTTTTAGCCAAAATAGATAATTACAGTTGATGTTTTTGTTGTGTCAAATAAGTCTACATGACTTAAATGGCAATAAAATATTCTGAATCTGAATCTGAATCTGAATCTGAATCTCAATCACACAAAACCATACAGACAGACACTCACACACTAAAAACGGCCCCCACCACCCACGCTCACCTCTGCAACGCTACAGCCCACAAGCCCAGCCACCAGCGCAGCCAGGCAACACTCACCTCCTCCAGACTGGTGTCGGAAATGCCGTAGCTGGAGATGCCCAGGACCTGGTGCATGGTCTCCAGCTCCCTGAAGAGGGCGCTCATCTGGCCGGACTTGGCGGCGGTCTCGGGCAGCTGGAAGCACACCTCCATGCTGTTGTCCTCCACCAGCCGCGCCTCCGGCACAAACTTCTGCAGGAAGGCCTTCAGCCGGTGCAGCGAGAACCCTGACAGGACACACACAGACACACAGAGAGACATACAGAGAGACACAGTGACACACACAGAGAGACACAGTGGCAGACAGTGACACATACAGAGAGACACAGTGACACACACAGAGAGACACAGTAGCAGACAGTGACACACACAGAGAGACACAGTGACACACACAGAGACACAGTGGCAGACAGAGACACACATAGACAGACACAGACACACAGTGACAGACAGAGAGAGACAGCTGTGAGTTCTGAGTTTCGATCACAGACACAATGAACGCGACCATTGACATTGTAATTACGGACACAATCAACGTGGTAACTGAGGTTGTAATTACGGACACAATCATGGTGATCATTGAGGTTGTAATTACGGACACAATCAATGTGATCATTGAGGTTGTAATTACTGACACAATCAACGGGACCATTGAGATTGTAATTACGGACACATTTAATGTGATCGTTAAGGTTGTAATTACGGACACCATTGCCATGATGTTGTAATTATGGAAACAATCAAACGTGATCAATGATGTAATTACGGACACAGTCAATGTGATCATATGCTTCAAACTCAGCACTGAATAGCTGAGATCACCTTTTGAATGACCTGTAAACGGCAAGTTACCTCACAAAAAACGTCAAAGGAAAAAATCCCCCCCGCCCCCCCCCCCCCCCCCCTCCAAATCCTTCTAAACACACAAAATGTATCAACACTGCTGCACATAATCAAAAACAACAACAATATTGTCTCCCCTAAACCTAGGCCCAATAAATGCATGCGACAGACCCCTGGAAAGTGAGCTGGACGGCCCTGAACCCACCACCAGGCCGGGCATGTGGACAGCAAGTTTACCTGGCAGAAAATCCGTCCCTGCCAGCGGTGTAGGGCTGTCGTCTGAGCCGTTGCTGTCTTCGTAGCCTTCATCCTCCATGGCTGGCTGTTGACATCATATGTATACACCAAACACAATGAGTACACAACACACAATAACAGTCTGCAGCCGAGTATACTAGTGTGCTGTTCTGTACTGCATTATCATGGTGTTACTGTCCTGCGTTATTCCTACTGTTGCCGTCACCTTGTATTTCCTCCATCATCATCGTCATCATCATGATTATTATTATTTTCATTCTCATTCTGCTTCATATTAGACTAATCTTGCAATTATCTTTATCAGGTTCTTATCTGTTCCAAGTCTTTTCAAGATATACAAATAAAGGAAAAATGCAATAAGAATAATAACATCCTCCCCCTCCTCTACACAGTAATGAATAATTCCAGAACACTACATCCTGCACAACATCTGTCTAATAATCAGGAGAACACTACATCATGCACAACATCTGTCTAATGATCAGGAGAACACTCAGAGAAGCTAGATCCTGCACAACATCTGTCTAATAATCCAGGAGAACACTCAGAGAAGCTAGATCCTGCACAGCATCTGTCTAATAATCAGCAGAACACTCAGAGAAGCTAGATCCACAGATCCTGCACAACATCTGTCTAATAATCCAGGAGAACACTCAGAGAAGCTAGATCCTGCACAACATCTGTCTAATAATCCAGCAGAACACTACATCCTGCACAACATCTGTCTAATAATCAGGAGAACACTCAGAGAAGCGAGATCCTGCACAACATCTGGTGGGCGGGACATGCTGGTGGTCAGAGCGTGAAGCTTGTCCTCTGACAGCCACCACCACACGCCTGCTAGAGGAGACTGTTCCCTGCAGTTAACATCAGTACCAACTCCACTCCCCAGAAAGTCCTACGCAACAATAAACTAAGGTCCTGTGTATAATGCTCGCAGAACAGCTTGAGAAAATGTTAAAAACCTGCTCTACCTATCAGAAGAGTAGGCCATTTTGTACTGGTAAGAACAGAAGACGACATTTTAAAAACTGTCTGCATATTGGTGTCCTGTTGAGACAATGCCATCATGCCTGAAGTTGGAATACAGCTACCATAACGGTGGACATGCACATGCACAATCTCTTCACTGGTGAACCTCACTGCTCTAGCTGAAAAAATGAAAAGAAAAAACAGCAGAACATCCGTCGTTGAATCAGAAGCAAGGCTACAAGCTTCCAGTCATGTGCTGGACAATATTGGCTCAACACAAAGCATGTGTGTAAACGACAACTGTGCATGCCTGTGCCCACATGTGTGTGCACGCCTTTATCAGCATACAGCATGCCCATAATAATCAATACAAAACATGTGTGTAAACGATAACTGCACGCCTGTGCCTACATGTGTGCCTTTGTCAGCACACAAAAAGCCATAATGATCACCATGGGTATTTCCTATGCCCTCCCCCCAAACGCACAACACCTATAACACCACGATCATAACAACAACCCCCCCCACAGACAAAAGCCTGCTGACCACAACGTCCCGCGTGGAGCGAGTGCTGTCAGCGGTGCGGGGTCGGGGGTCGCCCAGCAGCGTCTCATCGTACAGCTCCGACAGCAGGCGGGGCTGCCGCTCCTGCAGGTCCACGGCCGAGGCCCGAGCAGAGCCCAGCTCCCCGCGCACCAGCGTCAGGTAGTAGCCGCTGCCAAAGCGGGTCTTCAGGAACAGGCTGCTGCCCAGGGCGCACAGCTTGCCGTGGGAGATGATGGCGATGCGGTCCCCCAGGATGTCCGCTTCATCCATGTGGTGCGTGGACAGGATGATGGTGCGGCCTGGCGGCAAGATGTGTCATGTCATTGACAGTTCATGTCATTTACATTTCATTTACATGAACTGACAGTGGACAGGATGATGGTGCGGCCTGACGGCAACATGTGTCATGTCATTGACAGTTCATGTCATTTACATGAACTGACAGTGGACAGGATGATGGTGCGGCCTGACGGCAACATGTGTCATGTCATTTACATTTCATTCCATTTACATTTCATTTTACTTACATGAACTGACAGTGGACAGGATGATGGTGCGACCTGACGCCAAGATGTTTCATGTCATTTACATTTCATTCCATGTACATTTCATGTCATTTACATGAACTGACAGTGGACAGGATGATGGTGCAACCTGACGCCAAGATATGTCATGTCATTTACATTTCATGTCATTTACATGAACTGACAGTGGACAGGATGATGGTGCGACCTGACGCCAAGATATGTCATGTCATTTACATTTCATTTACATTTCATGTCATTTACATGAACTGACAGTGGACAGGATGATGGTGCGACCTGACGGCAAGATGTTTCATGTCATTTACATTTCATTCCATTTACATTTCATTTCATTTACATGAACTGACAGTGGACAGGATGATGGTGCGACCTGACGGCAAGATATGTCATGTCATTTACATTTCATTTTATTTACATTTTCATTTTATTTACATTTCATTTCATTTACATTTCATTTTATTTACTCAAGATGTTTCATGTCATTGACATTTCATTTTATTTACATTTCATTTCATTTACATTTCATTTTATTTACATTTTCATTTTATCTACATTTCATTTTATTTACATGAACTGACAGTAGACAGGGTGATGGTGCGACCTGACGTCAAGATGTTTCATGTCATTTACATTTCATTCCATTTACATTTCATGTCATTTCATTTTATTTACATTTCATTTCATTTACATTTCATTTTATTTACATTTCATTTCATTTACATTTCATTTTATTTACATGAACTGACAGTAGACAGGGTGATGGTGCGACCTGACGTCAACATATTTCATTTCATTTCATTTTATTTACATTTCATTCCATTTACATTTCATTTCATTTACATTTCATTTTATTTACATTTCATTCCATTTTATTTACATGAACTGACAGTAGACAGGGTGATGGTGCGACCTCAGAGGAAGATAGAGTGTTGGTCCAATGACATGCTTGTGTTTTGGGGGGTTTGTTTTCATGTTTATTTTGGTTTTTGCTGGAGGTTATACTGTTGTGTGTTACTTGTTATTGGATTGTTCTTGCTTATTACTGTCAGTCCAGCTTGCCTTCATGATTTGAGTTTCACTCTCAGCAGTGGGTTTTCCCTTGCTAAGGGAAATAACTTATTTCATATAGTTAAAGATTACTGAAATGTTAACTACATTTTTCACTAATGATTGCAGTAAATGTTCTCTGTAACCCCCTTCCCTCCATTCCTCATTACCCCCTCCCCCCTAAAAAAACCAACAAACCTTTAAAGAACTCTGCATGTTCTGGTATTTTATCTCAGTCTTTGAATAACTGATTCACTTGTCAATTTAATTTAATACTAGCAAAATTGAAAAACATTTTCTATATGAGCGTGAAAACCCCCCCAACTTAAGAGTTTTAGAAGACAGACACAGAAACAGAGAGAGACACAGAAACAGAGAGAGACACAGACACTGAGAGAGACACAGAAACAGAGAGAGACACAGACAGAGAAAGACACAGAAACAGAGAGAGACACAGAAACAGAGAGAGACACAGAAACAGAGAGACACAGACAGAGAAAGACACAGACATAGAGAGACACAGAAACACAGAGAGAGACACAGAAACAGAGAGAGACACAGACACTGAGAGAGACACAGACAGAGAGAGACACAGACAGAGAGAGACACAGAAACAGAGAGAGACACAGACAGAGAAAGACACAGACATAGAGAGACACAGACACTGAGAGAGACACAGAAACAGAGAGAGACACAGACAGAGAGAGACACACAAACAGAGAGAGACACAGAAACAGAGAGAGACACAGACACTGAGAGAGACACAGAAACAGAGAGACACTGACAGAGAAAGAACAGAGAGGACCATGGACAGCAGAGGAAGCTGCACATCGCGAACAGTTCCGACCTTTCCGGAGTTTCAGCAGCAGTTCCCAGATAGAGCGCCGTGCGTAGGGATCGACCCCCGCTGTCGGCTCATCCAGAATGACGGTGCGCGACCCCCCCACAAAGGCGATGGCCACCGACAGCTTCCTCTTCATGCCACCTGAGGGACGGTGATGCAGGACGTGTTTGATCGTTTTCTTGTCAACATCAACTTAACAGGTGGCTAATCGCTTAAAGTCACAAAATACTGACGGAAAAGAAATAACAAAAACCCCCAAAATGACCAAACATAAAGTCACAAAATACTGACGAAAAAGAAATAACAAAAAACCCCAACCAAACAAAAAAACCGATAAATCAAAGTACTGAGAGTTTAATACGATGTTTAGAAACAGACAAAAATATGGACACAAGCCACGTTTCCAGACAAAGACCTACACACCGACTCATACACACACATTTACACGTGCATATATTATTATTATTACATGCACATATATACACACACAGCAGAAACACCTGCCTGAGGTCACACACATATGCATACTCTGAAAGATGTACACCTTCACAAGCACACACATGTATTCTACATCACAAGACAGGGAACACAACACCAACACACCTCCACGGTCCTGACAGACCCACACCCCTGTTACACAACACTCTCACATCTCTCCACACAGCACTTGACAAATGCTCACAGAGTCCTCCACCCTCTCCCCTGAAAACCAAAACTCTCTCACACACCTTCTTAGCTGCCCCATAAACCCTCAACTGAGTAACGACCTCATTCCTTCATGATTATGCTGGGGAGCAAGACAGCCTGGTGGTTAGAGTGTTGGACAGGTGATCTAACGGTCAGGATTCCAACCATCACTGAAGCCACTGTTTGAGGGGATTTTTCTTCTGGAGTGAACATCAGAACTGACTCCATCCCCCTGAAAGTTCTTAAGACAAGACTGTATATACCACAGTCTGTATGCAAGACACACAGAGAACATCTTGTGCACATGTTAAAGTCCACTCCACCTTTCAGAAGAGTAGGCCACTGTGCTCTGGTAGGAATGGATGACAAAATTGTAAAAATGCATGCACAGAGGTGTCATGTTTAAGACATCCTCCCCAAGTGGTGGATCGGTGGTCTAGAGGTAACGCGTCTGTCTAGAAAGCGAAAAGTGTGGGTCGTAAGTGTGCGGTGGTTCAAATCCCGTTTGGGCCCGAAACTTTTCCCCATCCATTAGACCATGAGTGGTGGTCTTGGCGTTAGTCTTTCGGATGAGACGATAAACCGAGGTCCCATGTATTACACCAAATTTTCAATGCACGTAAAAGAACCCATGGCAACAAGAGAGTTGTTCCTGGCAAAATTCTTAGAAAAAAGCCACTCTGATAGGGAAACAAATACAGTTGCAGACCAACAAAAAAAAGAAAAAATGGGTGGCGCTACTCTTGTGGCGACGCGCTCTCCCCAGGGAGAACAGCCCGAATTTCACGCAGAGAAATCTTGTGACTTAAAGTGGTATAAAATAAATATAAATTAATATTAAAAAAGTCGGAGTGCGGTCACCTTCACGGCAGGTAAACGGTCACCTGCACTAAACCTCACCACAGGTGAACCTTGAAGCTCAAGCCAAGGAGGAGGGAAACACAGAATACAACATGTCTTGATGAGTTAAGAGTGTCACTGGCAGGAAAGGTGACATGTAGTGGCGCTGCTCTTGTGGCGACGTGCTCTCCCTGGAGAGAGCAGCCCGAACTTTATGCAGAGAAGTCTGCCGTGCCTTCAAGCGGTACAGCTTTACAACAACAACAACACCACTAAAGTAAAGAGCAGGGCAGTGCTGACCTGACAGGTTGCAGGACTTCTCGCGGCGTTTGTGAGGCAGCCCCACGTCCTTGATCATCTGCCCCATCTCCTGCTTCACCTCTCTCTCGCTCTGGCCCTTCAGCCGCGAGTAGAACCAGATGTGCTCCTCCACAGTCAGCCTGCACAGCAGCAGCAGCCGTTAGATAAACAATAATAATAATAATAATGTATGGAATTTATATAGTGCTGAATCTTGTAAAGCAACAAATCAAAGCGCTCAGATGACTTTAAAAAAAAAAAAAATCGAGGATAATGGAATAAGCACTCATGTGCTTTTTTACATCCAGTCCTCATGTGTATGCGGTTTTGTAAATTTTGTTATCTGTTCCCACCTGCACACAATGGCCTACTCTTTTGAAAAGTGGGACAGGATTTAATGTAAGCGCAAGATGTTCTGCATGCATTCGCACATGGGGCCTCGGTTTATAGTCTCATCTGAAGGACTTTGACATTCAGTTCGAATTTTTTGTCAAACTGGGAAGAAAGGGCGAGGCTGGGAATCGAACCCAGAACCTCACGGTTTACTTGTTGGCAGGCAAACGTCTTAACCATCCTGCCAGCTTCCTTCTGGTCAGTGCACAGTCCACACCACAGTCCACACCACAGTCCACACTACAGTCCACACCACAGTCCACACCACAGTCCACACCACAGTCCACACCACAGTCCACACCACAGTCCACACCACAGTCCACACCACAGTCTGTTTGTAGCCCAGTTGTTACAGTGCAGCTCCATGAGGTTGGGGGTTTGAATCTGGTCAGTGCACAGCCAACACCACAGTCCACACTACAGGCTGTTTGTAGCCCAGTGGTTACAGTGCAGGCTCCATGAGGTTGGGGGTTTGAATCTGGTCAGTGCACAGCCAACAGCCCACACTACAGGCTGTTGGTAGCCCAGTTGTTACAGTGCAGGCTCCATGAGGTTGGGGGTTTGAATCTGGTCAGTGCACAGCCAACACCACAGTCCACACTACAGGCTGTTTGTAGCCGAGTGGACAGAGAGTCTGACAGCCATCAGTCTGCCTCCATGAAGTTGGGGGTTTGAATCTGGCCAGTGCACAGCAGTCTGCCTCCATGAAGTCCTCTCATCCAAAACACTAGCACCCAGACCACCACTCATGGTCTAATGGATGGGGGAAAAGTTTCAGGCCCAAATGGGGATCAAACCACCGCACACTTCCGACCCAGACTTCTGGCTTTCTAGGCAGAGGCGTTACCTCTAGACCACCGATCCACCTAGCATAGTGGACATAGTGTCTGACAGCCACCCTCTGCTCCATGAAGCTGGAGGTTTGAATCTTGGCAGCAGCGTCTGGGGACTTAAGAACGTTTTTTCTGCTTTTGTTTGTTTGCTTGAAAACCTCCTGGGTCAACTTAATTAAAGTGCAGGCCTGCTAATGCCTCAAGTATGTCTACCACACAACACAGCTTGGATTATCAAGATACATATGGCTTTGTGTGACAGTTCTCTAAGGCTGCCAGGTAACTTAGTCTGGTTGACTGGGATACAAGTGGTCTCTGATTCTGTGACCTTTCTCCTCTCAATTACACCTTTCCAGTCACTACATGACCTAATCATGATATCCAGTCACAACATGACCTAATCATGATATCCAGTCACAACATGACCTAATCATGATATCCAGTCACAACATGACCTAATCATGATATCCAGTCACTACATGACCTAATCATGATATCCAGTCACTACATGACCTAATCCTGATATCCAGTCACTACATGACCTAATCATGATATCCAGTCACTACATGACCTAATCATGATATCATGTGCTGAGGACACAGTGACTGAAGGACTTACAGGTCAAAAAGGACATTGTGTTGAGGACACAGTGAAGGACTTACAGGTCAAAGAGGACATTGTGCTGAGGACACAGTGAAGGACTTACAGGTCAAAAGGACATTGTGCTGAGGACAGTGAAGGACTTACAGGTCAAAAAGGACATTGTGTTGAGGACACAGTCACTGAAGGACTTACAGGTCAAAGAGGACATTGTGCTGAGGACACAGTGAAGGACTTACAGGTCAAAGAGGACATTGTGTTGAGGACAGTGAAGGACTTACAGGTCAAAGAGGACACAGTGAAGGACTTACAGGTCAAAAAGGACATTGTGCTGAGGACACAGTGAAGGACTTACAGGTCAAAGAGGACACAGTGAAGGACTTACAGGTCAAAAAGGACATTGTGTTGAGGACACATTCCCAGCGAGGACTCATCAAGAGGAAATGTGCTGAGGACCATCACCGTACAACGAGGACTGTGCTGGGAGTGGGACACGAAAGGCATGTGTGACACAGTGAAGGACTTCAGGCAAAAAGACATTGTTGAGGACACATCACCACAGCGCCTGCGAACCATCAAGGGTTCATTCCACCACATACACACTGACCACGGACAGGCCTGCGAAGACCTGCACATTGCACACCACACACACAGGCGTCCATGCGCACACACACACATTTGCACACACATGCACACACACACAGGCGTCCATGCGCACACACACACATTTGCACACACAGCACAACATACACATAGTCTAAACAGGATGACACATACATTATGCCAATAATTCTTCACAAGCCAAAAAGGGATGAAAAACAACCAAATAATACTTTCAGAAGCCAAAAATCTGCTTATAAAAAAAAACATACTAATTCACTTTCAGAGACATAAAATAAAAACCAATTTTTACCAAAAAAGAAAAAACACACACTTCAACACACAACGAATAACATCAAACGAACAAACACAAAACAGACACTGAAAAAAACCCAACAACACAATAAAAAAGGTCATACAGTCAAAACCCAACAACAACAACAACAGAACACAACACAACACAACATAACAACTGACATGGTGGTGGTCTTGCCGGCGCCGTTGTGGCCGAGGAAGGAGGTGATGTGGCCCTCGTAGAAGTTGAGGGTCAGACCGTCCACAGCCAGCTTCTTCCCCGTGGAGTACACCTTGCGCAGGTTGCGCACGGCCACCCCCACCTTCCCTCCCCGCGGCTCCTCCTCCATGTTGGCGTTGTTCTCTGAAAGAAAGACAAACACGTCAGGTAGTCAAGATAGTGGCTTCTGTCTGTTGTGACTTCAGCTGTCATTAGGTAAAGGTAAAGGCCTCCTCCATGTTGGCGTTGTTCTCTGAAAGACAAACACGTCAGGTAGTCAAGACAGTGTCTTCTGTCTGTTGTGACTTCAGCTGTCATTAGGTAAAGGTAAAGGCCTCCTCCATGTTGGCGTTGCTCTCTGAAAGACAAACACGTCAGTTCTAGGGTGAGTGAGTGACTTCAGATAAAAGCTGTCATTAAGTAAAGGTAAAGGTGTCCCATAACCTTCAAGATTGTAGGGGAGTGAGGCGTCAGAGACCTCAGCTTCTCTAGGGGCCAGCATATTGAGGGTGGCCCCATCTCCTCTCCCTCACTGCTTTACCTTCCCTGACCCTAAAGAGGCAGGTACCCATTTACAGCTGGGTGAACTGGGGAACTGTACTGAAGCCAAGGCGCGCAAACGGTCATCCATCCAACTGGAAGCCACGCTTGACACTGCTTAACATTGGCTGGGGGAAAGTGAGTGCTCCGACCACTGAGCTATCCCGTCCCCTAAAGCTGTCATTAGAATGCCAATATATAAATAAGGAAAAAAACACACAAACACACACAGTCACAAGTGCAGTGTTACCCACTATTATTTTTTCCTGTTTGTCAGTTTATTTGTTTCTACATGAGAATAGGATTTTTTTTCAACAGAACTTCGCCAAGAAAACTCTCTTGTTGCAGTGATTTTATTTTTACTTGCACCAGCTTTTGGCTGCACATGGGACCTGAGTTTAATGTCTCATTTGAAAGACTAGCATGGCGACCCCCAGTCATGGCCTAGTGAATGCCCGGGAAGTCTGGACTCAGGGGTACTCTAACCTGAGACCTTTGCCTTCTATGTGGGTGCTTTATCACTGATCCACTGGTTTTCATTTTCAAACCTTAGAGCGTGATGATTAACTTGAATCAAACACTGATATCAACATCCATACACTAATCTGTACACTCAGTGAATGCTAGTCCTTTTCTCAAAGGTCTGCAAGCTTTGTTTTCATCTCTTCTCTTCTCTTCTCTGCGTTCCCTTAAGAGGGTTGGATGTGTAGCACCTGCTCTTTTTCTGAGCTTCACCTGCAGGAGGTCTGCCCGCTGACCTCAGCTGATGGGAGGCACAGCTTAGTGGTCAGAGGTTACAGTGATGCGCGTTGCACTTGTGATCTGCTGACCCAGGTTTGAATCTTGTTCAAGAGGACTTTTCCTCTGGAGTTAACATCAGTGCCGACTCCACTCCCAGCAAAAGTCCTTTGGATGAGACTATAAACTGAAGCCCCGTGTGCAAACACACACGCAGAACATCTTGCGCACATGTTAAAACCTGTTCCGCTTTTCGGAAGAGTAGGCCATTGTGTGCTGGTTGGAACGGATGACAAAATTAACAAAACTGAATACACATGGGGATTGGATGAAAAAAAGCACATGAATGCTTATTCCATTATCCTTGAAATAAAAGACTAAATAAATAATAAATATTCCGACTTGCAGAGCAACTCCTTTTTTTGTTCAGGACGCATGCTGGATATATTCTTATTTCTTCAACCCACTGCACACCGGTTTGATCTATAAAATACAAACAAACCCCAAACCCAACTACAGAAACTGACACGAACAATAAAACGATAAACTGACATACGGCAGAAATGTTCACATCAACATCAACATCATCAACAAGAAGAAGACAGTGAGGTAAGGGGAGGCTACTTACTGTAGAAGTCTCCCATGTTGTGCTCTGTGTCGGCAACGCTGCTGGTGGCCTGGGTCCTGCGCCCACACCAGTATGACTTCTGCACGGGGAAGTACCACTTGCGCGGCATCCCGTACTGCCCTGGGCCACAGAACACAACCGCCAGCGGTAACAGAAGCCAGAAAACACGTTCATCAACAAGCAATACAGAGAACGGATCTACACATTCTCTGTCTAACAGTCAGATAACAGGTGAATATCCACCACCACGAAAGCAATTCCTTTTGGGATTTACATTCATACATACAGAT